>PVKZ01001369.1:0-49340 GCA_004027375.1 Macroglossus sobrinus
CCTTCATTTTTTTCATTCATTTATCTATTCAGATTTACTAATTTTTGCCAATCCAGTGCTAACCACTGTACACGTGGGACCTCATGCTCTCCCAACAACTGTGACATAGGTGCTTTTCACATCGTCTCAGCCCTATCTGGGAGTTAGGGGTGTCCGTCACCTAACCCTCTTGTCTGTTGTTGTATAAGCAGAGTCTGGATTCAAAACCACTTGTCTGGCTCCCAAACCATGACACCACACTGCTCCCATGGTCCTATAAAAGATGCTGCAGGATACTCCAGCACAGGACAGGGCAAAAGAGAAAGAGCATTGGACTTAGAGTCAGAAGATTGGGGTTGCAGGCCGGCTCGGTCCCTAGCCGGCCTTCTCAGTTTGGGTTCGAGCCTGGCAGTCTCCTTGGCACCCACTCCCCGTGCTTCAGGCCCCCGGTTCACAGCTTGTCTTCTTTCCTTGACATGAGTTTTCAACTGAACTCCCAAGTCATTGGATTCTTCGCTTTGACCCGAGTCCTTCTCGTCCTTCTCTGGGCAGCCCTTTTGACTCTTAGTTTTCGAAAAATGGGGAAAATATTTGAAAACCCTAGGTCTCTTTGCACCCTGCAATTAAGCCGTGTCTCTGTGATCCAATCGGGTGGCCCAGGCCCCGCTGGGTAGACCTGCACAAGTCACATCTCCCTCCTCATCTTGCGGGTAAAGGAAATGTCTCAGGCCCGTTCCTCCCAGAAGCAGACCCCGGCCAAGGACCTGAGAATTAATCCATCAGGACAGAGCTCCCAGGAGAAGTGAGTGAGGGCGAGGGGGAGGCAGGATGGGGGAGGGGAAGAAGGGAGGTATGGGTGTGATTCCAGCCAGAGTCCCAACCTTGCCCTGATCCCATGGGAAATTCTGGAGCATAAATTACACTTCAGGATTTCTCCCAGCTCGAGTCAAAGGAAACCGTTCCCTGTCCTTCTACACCTGCCCATCACCCGAGGAAAGCCATAGGTGTGCTCAGTTAGCCTACCGATGTCGGAGACAGGCACAGACAGCTGGCTGTTTCAAGATACCCCCGGGGTTCTGGCTGGGGCACCAGTACTGCCCATCACATCTCATCTTCTCTTTATTCTAGGAAGTGATCATCATAAAGGCTTACAACAAGTAGGAGAGAAGAGAATGTAGTTCCCTAATGATCCTTTGGTAAAATTCAAAAATTGTTGACCTTCTGTCTCCCTTCTGAATTTCAGATTCGGACCAGCCCAGATGGCTTCTGTTTTATTTCAATACCGGCCTAAACAAAACCCAGTTAGCTTGATCTGCAGCAAAAACAAACCAACACAAAAACACAGCACGCTTCCCCGAGCCAAACAGAAGCGGTTTTTGCATAATCTGGTTTTTTTTTTCTGGATATAGACACATCTGCTTCCCTCCAAACCTCGGTAATCAAGTGTTGATTATACGGCAGTCCCATCAGTGAGTATTTGTTGAATGTTCTAAAAGGTGGTCCTCACTTCCTCCCCAAAAAGATAACCTCTCTCCACTTACTATCATCTGCTGATGCAGGATGCCACGTGTGTGAATAATAAAGACACAGTAGGTTTGGCACAGATTTTAGCTTAAAAAAAAAAATTTAAGTGCCATATAAATCACCCACCAGAATTTAACTTTTTAACGTTTGAGTACAATCTAGAACTTGCTCATCAAACGTAAACAAATAACCCCAAAGTGCCACATTTTATAACAGTGGTTTTCTGCCAGGGGCGACTCTGCCCCCCAGGGGACATTAGGCAATACCCAGAGACATTTTTTAGTTGTCGTGATGGGGAAGGGAAGGGGAGTTCTACGGGCATGTAGTGGGCAGAGATCAGGGATGCTGCTACACATCCCATAATACACAGAAGTGCCCCCACAACAAAGAATCACCCGATCTCTAATGTCACCAGTGCTGAGGCTGAGAAACCCTTATCTAAACTGTTTGATTTTGTATGGCTTTTTCGTGATTCTCTATATCTAGGCCTATTTTAAATCGTTTTGAACCTTCAGAATCCCAGTGTTAAATATTTTTTAGCACCAGTTGAGGGGAAGATGCTGTTCCAGGTACCCTGCTATTGACTTTTTGGTATCAGTGAATTCACTTAGCAATGCTGAATTCCCTCCATCTGAGTTTTCTGAGTTCCAGCATCAGGGCAGGTGATCAGTATGGTCACACAGGACCCTGCACACAGTAGGAGGTGCCATGCTTGGGGCTAATACTCTGCAGGTGTGTCTTCAAATACTTTGAATTTGTGTTTTGATAGTGAATTCTGATGGGACAGTCATGCATGCCCCAGGGACAATAATGCACGCCTCAGCTCACCTGGGGTCCTGCTTCCAGTTACCTCCCATCTGCCTGGGATGGGTTCTTGGATGCCCGATCCTCTGACCCCACTCAGTGGCCACTGCTGCCCTTTGCCCTGGCAGATGCTGAGAGAGGGTGTGGCATTGGGTGGGGTGCGTGTGCTCCATGCACCAAGTCGGGGGGGAGGCCCCCAGGCACCTGTCAGGGTCTGCAATGCCCGGAAAGCATCCCCAAGCAGGAAGGAGTGTGACTTTAGATAACAAATAAAGACACCACGTGTCATGGACGGAATATTCGCGTCCACTCAAGATTCAGATGTTGCAGCCCTAGTTCCCCAAGATGATGGTCTTTAAAGGCGAGGGTTTTGGGGGGCGATTAGGCTTAGATGAGGTCATGAGGGTGGGGGCCCCGTGATGGGTGCAGTGTCCTCGTAAGAAGAGGAAGAGAAACCAGAGCTCGCTCCTTCCCCACGTGTGAGGAAACAGCAAGGAGCTGGAGGAGCTGGCCATCTGTAGGCCAGGAAGCGGTTCTCACCAGGAAATGAACCTGCCAGCACCTTGATCTTGGACTTCTCAGCTTCCAACACTGTGAGAGATACTTTTCTGTTGTTAGGCCACCCAGACTGTGGTATTCCATTATAGCAGCATGAGCTAAGACACCATGACAGTGAGAGAGAGAGAGAGAGTGACAGTGGGAGAAAGACGAGAGCTTTGTCCTTGCTTTCTGAACGAGATGTCTCATGTTTTCATTTTGCACTGGATCCCATGAGTTATATAGCCGGCCCTATCTGGAATAGTCAGTCGCCGTTCATTACTGCTTTCTTTCTAAGCAAAACCTTCTTGGCAGAGTTTGAGGCTCCCGTTATTTTGGAGACATAAAGTCTTCCCACTGGACACTTTTCTGGAGGAAGCTTCAGCCTGGGACATTGATACAATGAACTTTCTTGAATATCAAAATTATTAAAGAAAAATGAAAAGGTATAGCAATGGCGATAGTTTGGATCTTCTTTCATATAATTGTATGTAAGAAGGTGATGTGTTTAGAACCCATCTGGGCTCTGTCTTTTGTTGCCTTTGGTGTCTCTGGACTGGGCCTCATGGATCTTAGAGAGAACTTACTTGGGTGATGCTTGGGGGATGCCTAGGGATAGGCCGCTGGGACCTCCCCCGTTGTACAGCAGCAGCCACATTTCACGCCTGTCTGCTAGTTGTGTTTGTCTGTGGCACAGCATCCTCTCATATTTGCTTTCACTATAACATCCCTCCTGGTGGTGAGGTGATGAGGGAGAAGACATGGCGTGCCCACCCACCCTCCTATGGTCGCCGGGGGCTGCTGATACTCACCAAAAGTTTCCAACAGCTGTTAGATGGCTCCCTTTGCTTTGATCCCATCTCACTGGCAGGTGACAGTGGGATTCTGCTTTACACACGAAGTCCCTGAGTGGCAGTCAGAGGGGAGGAAATGGACTCCAGGTTGTGTGGCCACTGAACAACTCGAGCTCAGTCGTGACCAGGTCTGGGACATAGGCTCTTGCCTCTGTGCTTCTCCAGCCCTGTCGGCATTTCCTCCTGGTGCTCCTGTGTGAGCTACTTGTCCGGGACTAAGAGGACCAACGGGCCACCCGCACCTACTGTCTCAGGTCCCATGAGGCCTCCCAGCCAAGGGGACAAGTGGGGACTGAATTCTGCCCCCAAAGCTCTGGTCTGGCTTCTCCACTCAGAAGAATGGGCTCTTTTGTCAAGCTCCTCTGCCCACAAAGGCATCTTTACTGAATTCATACGAAGGCACAGAATAGACAGGCAGCTGTCCAGGGAATAGGGCGGTTGTTGGTTTGTTTTTCCTGCCTGTCTTTCTTTGACCTCCTACCGGTTATTGTCCACTCCTGGGTGCTCAAGGCCACCTAACCCAACAGGACACTTCTACCAAGAGGCCACACCCTGAACCCTTGGGGCAAAATAGATCTCAGTGCTTTCTCAAAATGTGGTCCATGAACCCTCTATGTCATAATCATCTAAGTGGTTATTAAAAATGCAGATGTCTAGACACCGTCTAGGTGCCTTACTCAGACTCTCTGAGGGCAGAGCCTGGCAATCTGCATTTTAACAAGTACCCCGGAGCTTTCCTCTTCCCTGTAGGCTTTTAGCACTGAAGAGTGTTTCCTGCTGACTGCTCTGTTCTGGCTCTGAACCCATCACTGCCCAATTCTAAACTGACTCTTAGCTCTGTAATTGACCCTTCTGTGGCCCATCGGTCCTCCACACTTGGGTGTTCGGTCTCGCCCACATCGGAAGCCTGGTTTCCCCTCCGGGACCTTCTACTTGGCTAGCACCTTTGCAGCTCGGAGCTGCTTCAGGTAGTGGCTTGTGCTGGTGAGATCAGGTTCTGGCACACCTCAGGCCTCGCCCAGCTGCTCGGAACCCTTGCTCTTGCCTATCCTGCTAACGCCTCTGAAGCTTCACTTTCAAATCCCCTGCTGCCTGGCCAACATCCTGGTCACAGAGAGACTCGATCTTCTAGTCCCTGTCACCATAACATCTTCAGAGTGTGCCTTGGTCCTGAGTGTGAAGCCCCAGGGGACGACGGCCTCAGCAGAGAATGCCACACTATCCAGACATCACTACCCCCTTCTCACATATTTCCTTGCTGTCTCTGGCCCAGTCTGCCCACAGCCTGTGCTAGGGGAAACACGTAATGCCCTGGGTTTCTGGCTAACAGATTTTAGGAACTATGGGGAAAACCTCAGTTCTCATATGTGAGTCATTCAAAGTAAATGTTAGACTTGAAAATGTCTTTTGTTTTTAAAGCAAATTAAAGAAGCCAACAGTGAAAGTTTGAATTTTCATAGTTTAGTTAAATATATCCTTTAATAGCACCCACTGAAGCCTCAGGGTTAAGCTGCTCTTTTTCCAGAGAAAATGGTTTAATTATAATGATATTAAGTCATCATGGTAATAACTAACATTGTATTTTATAGGTACATATTGAATTTCATTTGATCCTCGCAGAATACTAATGGGTAATAGTTACTCTATGCCAGGCACTGCTCTATGAATTTTGTGTATGTTAATTTCTTACCAACACAGGGAGGTTAATTAACTTGCCCAAAGTCACATAGTTTGTCAGTAGCTTATTAAGGACTGGCACCCAGGTAATCTAGCTTCAAACTCACTCATATAACCCAAGAAGGTAGATTTTCATATGGCTGTTTTACAGACGAGGGACCTGAAGATGGAACAGGTGAAGTGATGTGTCTGGGTGAATCTCTGCTGCCTCTTTAAGGAGGTGGTTCAGGATGCAGAGTGCACATCACCTGAGTTTTCGTGGCCATGTCCTTAAGATCACTGGGGGTGGGCGGGAGGGGCCTAAGAAAGTGAAGAGGACCATGAGAGTGAGTCTGGAAATCCTGGTAGTAACTTCTAGAGTCAAGAAAATCCCATTTTTGGTGGATTTGGCTGGCATTTTGATGCTTTTTTGAACATCTATGGAGAAACAACTAAGTTCATGTTAATGTGTGTGCGTGTGTGTGTGTGTGCATGCGTGTGTTTTAAGCTAGGCCTTGTATGAGGCACGAAGGATACTGAGATGAATAAACTCTAGTTCCTGTCTTCAAAGTGCTCATGGTTTCATTAGGGAGAAAGAGACAAAATCAGGTAAATATAAACAATGGCCGATACGCTGCAAGGTACTATGGGATTGCAGATGAGGGGGGTGTAAGGAGTCAAGAGAGAAGGGTGGAGTTAGGTGAACAATACTGAGGGGAGATTTTTCTGGTGAAATGGCATCTAAGGCTAAAAGGGCAAGTTTGCCAGGCAAAAAGGGGCACGAAGGCACAAATGCATTAGAGTTGTTTATGATGCACCGATTCTCCTGCCAAGAATAAACTGGAAAGGCTAAATTACAAATCAAACAATGGATCAGGCAGAAGACAAAAACAGCTGTTTGAAAAGATTAAGAGCAACTAAGGCAACTAGGACCTGAAAGAAGACTGTAACTAGAAGGGAGGATAGAGAAGTGATACTCTACATCCTTCTTCCCCCTAAGGTGTTTGCAGTTTATCAGGAAAGTCAATTAGAAGATGACACCTAGAAGTCTAGAAATCTAAGCAAAATTTTTGTCAGTCTCAAGGTACTGAAAGAATTCAAGTTCTGCCAGAAAGGAAAGGCCCTGATAAATAGAGCAGACTTTTAAGGGGACCACGGAAGGCCCGAGTCCTGGGGGCAAGGGCAACTGGGAATAGATCAGGCCTTACAAAAACAAATTCACACTCAAACCATCTCAATTTCTGATTGGATTAAGGGGAATTGTTCCTATATTAACTGCATTCAAGAAGAAAAGTAAAGCCTCTCTGGAGAAATGTAACATCGTCCAGATTTTTTATAATTTTTCAAGAAAACACCCAGCCTTTGAAAAAATATTTACCAGATATTCAAATAAAGGAGAACCAAATAATCATAACACAAAGGAAAAAAAATTAGACAAAGGAAATGAACCCACAGGTAATTCAGATTTGGAGGTTAACAAGCACAGTCTTTAAAATGACTGTGATTGATTTTTTCAAGAGAATGATGACGAGGTGGAGAATTGGATCTATACAAAAAAATCAGATAGAAAATCTAGAACTAAATAGTTGAATACTTAAAATTAAGAACTTAATAGAAAAAAATTAATAGCAAATTTGATATGATAGAAGAAAGGATTAGTAAACTTGAAGAGAGGATAGTAGGAAATATCCAGACATAAGCACAGAAGAAAAACTATGTAAACCACGAAAAAGGAGAAATATACATATATAAAATATGGTGAAAAGATCTAAAATTCAAGCAATTAAAGTCCTATAAGAAAAAGGGAGAAAATAGGGCAAATAAATATTTGAAGATATACAGGCGGAACGACTTTCCAGGGTATTAACCCACTTCTAGTAGTCCATTATCCCATTTGATCTTCACGGCAATTTTATGACAGCTGTCAAAAGATATTATCGTATCCATTTTATGGGTGAAGAAATGGAGTCTCAAAGAGGCTAAGGGCCTTCATTCATTTATTTAGAAAGCGATCATTCACTTACTCACCAAACATTTATTAGGTGGCATCATTTGTAAACTTGTTATACAAAGCAGTAAAGAGCTTTTGAAATGATAAATATGTGAGTAAATATAAATTTTTATTTTTAATAAAAAAGATAACTGTCTCTTTAAGACAAAAAAATGTAGACTTTATAAAATATGTGGAAGCATCAGTATGACAATCATAAAAGCACATACAAAACAAAAAAGAGAAACGAAAGTGTACTCTTTTTACTTCCTTACATGATGCACTATTTAAAGATAGAATGTGTTGAGTCAAAGATACATAATGTAAAACCCAAAGCAAACACTGAAATACACTCAGTAATCTAAAAGAAGGCAAGAAAAGAGGAAAAAGGGAACAAAGAGCAGATGGGGTAAATGGAATGTGAATAACAAGATGGTTGACTTAAATCCAAATATATCAATAATTACATTAAGTGTAAATTGTCTAAACACTACAATTCAAAAACCAAAATTGTCAGCCATAGTTTAAAAATCCGGCAAAATGAACAAAATTTAAAAACTGACAATCCTAAGAGTGGACAAACATAGGGAACAACGAGAACGCTCATCTATTGCTAGTGGGCATGCAAAGTGGCACAACCATTTTGGAAAACTGGTTGGCAATATCTATTAAAGCTAAATATATGTATATCATACAGTCCAGCAATTCTACCCAGCAGAAATGCATATATAATTTACCAAAAAAAATGTAGAAGAATATTTATAGCAGCGCTTTCGTAATAACTAAAATCTGGAAACCACTCATATTTCCATCAACATTAGTGATAGACGGAATAAATAAATTGTGGCATATTTATACAATGGAAGATTATAAGACAATGAAAAAGAGCACACTGCTGCCACATGCATCAACATGGGTGAATCCCACCAAATAATATTAAATTAAAAAATCCAGATTTTTTGAAAAAGCATATACCGTATTATTCCATTTAAATAAAGTTCAAAATCAGGCAAAACAAGTCAATTTGGAATGAATATTGATTCCCTTTCAGGGCATGGTGTCCGGGAGAGGGTAGGAAGGAAGCTTCTGGAGTTCTGATGCTATTCTAATCCTTGATTTGTATAATCATTACTTGAATATGTCAATTCTGTAAAAATACATCGAGTTCTAAATTTAGCATTTGTCCACTTTGTCATATTCACCTCATATATCAATAAAATATTACCTGCTAAAAAGTAGGGATGAATGACATTCCAGGGAGGGAAGATGGCACACGCAAAGGCATGGGGGAAGCAATGATGGTGTTTTGAAAATGACAGGTGACTCGATGTTGCTGGAGCACAATGCGTGACGTAGATTATAGCAGGGCGGAGGGAGGATGGGCCTGGTGTGCCATGCTTAGGAATGTGGACCGTCTTCTGAGGTCAATTAAACACTGGAGGATTCTAAGAAAGAGATGACATTATGAGATTTGAGGTTAAAAATAATAAAAATAATCATCCTAGTGTCGATTGGTGAAGAGGGACAAAAATAGTGTCAGAGAAGCTAGTTGAGAGGCTCTTGAAAACCCAGATGAGAGATGACGACGGCTTGACTCAGGGCAGTGGTTGTGGGGATAGAAAGAGAATAGGACTTCAGAACTACCTAGCACACAGAATAAGTAAGACTTTCTTGGATATAGGAAGCGAAGAAAAGCAGAGTTGAGGATGATTCCTGAATTTTAACAGGAATGACTGCACGGCTGGTGGTTCCACCAGATGAAGTGGGGGAAAATTCAGGAGTGAGGGGGCAGAAAACGAATCTAATTTTAGGAAGCTTGTACAGGTTTACCAGATAAGGCAGCGCTCGAGTTGAGGGGGATTCTTTGGGAGTTATTTCGGGGTCCCCTGTTTCCTGGCATTGATGACTGATTGAAAGGTCGGGTCTCTGATGTTCTCTACAATTACTGTTTGGTTTCCTTGCCTTTTCTGGTCCCAGTGCACATTTTAAGACACAAAGCCACAGTTGTCAGCAGCGGATCCAGCAGCCCGGCTGCCCTCGGGTCTGAAAGATCTCATCTCTCTCTCCTCCGCTGCGCCCGACAAAAGCTGTCTTACACACCATCTATTTCAGTCATTTTTTTATGAGCGCCGTGGAATATTCTCATGCTATCCCTTTTAAACATTATCTCTTGGCAGCTAAGAAAAGAGATCCATTGCAAGCACTGGAGTTTCTGAAAAGGGGTTTAAAAATAGCTCAGGGCGCTAGACAGCTGCACTACTAGGAAACTGAGCCCTTCGTTTGCACTTTTGCCGGTTTCCATTTTCATCTTGCAGCTGGAAATGGGCAGCTCTCTCTCTGCTAGGAGCAGATGCCAAAGGAGGAAGCAGTGGGCCAGGGCCCTCTCTCGACTTGGGGTGCTGAGAATGCTGAGAAGCTCCGGAGTAAAGATGAGTGGGCATACCAAACTCGTGGGCCTGAAAAAGCCCATTCGATATTATCATATATCTGTATATTTGGAAATGAAAAACATAAGCCTATTGGTTTTGTCATGCAAACTACAGGAAGCAAATAAGATAAAATCCTCTTGGCTGCTAGCGAAAGGCAGAAAACATATTTACTGATGAAACTGCTTTACCAGCGTTCTCTCATGGAGTGCTTACCACAGTGCCAGAAGTAGCTCTTGTCTCCATTTGTATCTTTAAGTGTGAAAACTGGGATTGACCCAGGCTGAGAGGACATTCCCCAAGGGGGCAAGTTTGGCATGATGACAAGACCTGTGTTCTGGACTTAGCTAGTAAATCCTGGCTTCGATCTTATTTTGTAAACTAGGGACCATACTTTGTTTTCATAGGGTTGCTGTGATGATTCTAGGTGAAAATTTACAGCTGTTGAAGGCCCTCATAGAAGAATCAGAAGAGAAAGCTCTGGAAAATAGTAGGTGACTCATTATGACTTAAAATGAGATCTTCTCTAGACAAATGATCTCACATTTTTCAGTTCTAGATATCTCTTCCGCAGAAACATTGGCTCATACCCAAGAGATTTATATATAAGAAAGTTCACTACAGCTATAACTACAATAGAAAAAGATGGGAAACAACCCGAATGTCCAAAAATAGACAAATGGCTAGATGTATATATTGAGATACATTCATACAATGAAATATTATGGAACCAGTGACAAAACACCAAGCTTCTAGAAGGACCAACATGGAAAGAGCTCCAAGATACAAGGTTAAGTGAACAGAGGAAGTCTCCAAACAGTATGAACTGATCTGATATTTATGAGATGATATATAAATTGTTTTTAAAATATATACTCATATTTACAGTATATGTTAGAATATCTAAGTGTATATTTAAAAACCTGATCACATATTGTAAATATATAGAAAATACCTGGAAGGATTTGACACCCATTTTTTTAACATTGGACACCCTGGGGAATGGGCTGGTATTGGGAGAAGGATAAGGAGGTACAAAAGAGAAGTTTAAAAGACTTTATACGGTTGGTTTTCAAAAATTTTTATAATAAAAATATATTCATTTACTACCTGTATACCAGTATGAGACTATTCAATAGTATAAACAAAATTCCTAATGGTGGAATTTCAGGCACCAGTAAATAGGTGGTACCCGCTTTCTCTCGGATCCAGGATCTCTGCGTTCTCTTGGTTCTGTGGTTGCCCCTGACACTAGTTATGTGATTTTGAACAAGTCACTTTCTCTCTCTAGGCCTCAGTTTCCTTTTGTAACGAGGAGGTTGAACTAGAGTACCAACTGATAAGCACTTGCATTATTAACTTTCAAATATCTGACCTCTCTTTGCAAAAGCATATATGTGTAGAAGCCCCATGTGTGAAACAGAAGGAAGTGTGTCAACAACTCAGCCATTTGTGCCCCGGATCCGTTTCAGTGCTAACGCTTTCTGACTCCAGTTGAACATAATGAACCACATCCACCAGGCAGACCTGTTGACTGAGTGGAAAAGAACCAGGTGATGCTGTGACCCACAAAAGCTCACATAAACAGCAGTTGCTCTTGCAACGTGTTTCTCTGAGCACTAAACCCAGATGCTAACAGCTGTCTGACAACTCAGGGACTGTTTGAGCTCCAAAGACACCACTGCTCTCTCTAGAGAGTTCTGTGAAGACCCCAGGCCTTCGGAAGAACATTCATGGGACTCAGGTTCCAGGTTATGGTGCCCAGACTCCTCCAGACCCGCCTCCAGCCCTGACCCAGAGCCATACTCTGGGATTGCAGTGGGAAGACAAGGTCACCCAGGAAAAGGGCGGAGGCAAGAGGAGAAGTCAGGCACGACGCACCCCACGTCGCGAAATATGACGAGGGCTCATCAGTGTCCTTTCCCTGCTCTGAAAGGAGCCATCTGCACTGCGTGGAACTGGCTCCAGCTTCCTCTGGCTATAACAAAGCCAAGGAGGATGATTTTTGTCTCCTTTAGAGACGGGGTTAGATGTCCCACGATTCTCTGCACCATTAGAGCCCACGGACTATAACATCCATGTCTCGAGTTAGAATGAGCAGCGTATGACCCAGAATAAAGCCTGGGTCTGTGCTCACGGATGTCATTTGCGTCTGGCCCAGATCAGAAAGACTCAAACTCAGAGGAGGTGGGAACAGAGGGAGTGCGGCCCCAGAGAGGGGAAGGATAGAGGTGAAGGGACATTCAGAAGAATTCTTGCCTGGCCCAAGCTTCCAAGGACAGAAGCAGAAGGCTGTCAGCCAGCGTTTCACATCTCCCTGACTTGTCCTGCCCACGTGTGGGATGGAGAGGTAGAGACCTAGGTGAATGACCAGGTCCAGCCCAAGTCCCCACTCCCACTAAGGCACACCAGTCTGGGGGTCAGGGGACCTGGCTTCAAGTCCCAGTTGAGTCACTTTCTCATTTAAGACTAGTCCCATGCCTTCTCTTGTCCTCAGTTTCATTAATTAAAGAGTATATTGTTAGATGCTTTTCGAGGTCCCTGCGAGGCCTAACAGGAAGCTTGGAATTAGATGGTAAGAAATTTGACAGGGTTCCACTTCCTTCGTAAAGAAGTAGGTGAGCTGTAATGATTGAGTATATGCAGCCTGGAAGTCAGACGTCCAGGGTTTAAATTTTGGCTGTCGTTTCTTTGCTGGAACTTTGGAGCAAGGTTTTTCAGTTCTCTGAGTCTCAGTTTCCACACTGGCAAGATAAAGATAAGAGCTGCAGTTACTCCATCATGTTATGAGGAATGCAAGAAATAATCTGCGGGAAGCTCAGGATTGGACATGGTAAGTATTCGATAATCCTTAGTTTATTATGTTGTATTTTTCCAGTTTACTATGGTGCTGAGATCATAGCAAGTACTGGCTAAAATTGTTTCTTGATAAAACATCACACATTAGCATAGATTCAATTATACCACAGGCCACGCCACGTACCCCGTAAAGTTCATTCGCCTATTCTTTCTTTCCATACTAATCTATCAATATTTATTGAGCGTCTTCGGTGTGGCATCCAGGACTGAGGATACAAAGACATCAAGGAGATCTGCTCTTGAACTCACTCGAATACCGTCCTGATATAGAATGTACCTTATTGAGCAAGAAGTGTTTGTTAAGCATTTATGAAATTCAGAGAACTGTCCCGAGGTCACGGGGGAGTTCATATGATGACTCATTTCCTGCCCACGAGGAGTTTAGAATTTCAAAGGGAAGGAAAAGCAAATAGACATGAAGCAACAAAGTGAATTTCGGGGGCCCTTCCTACAGCAATTTCGTTATACCTGCTGAGCGCTTATGTGTCAGAGACTGGGTCTAGAGTATGCCATGCAATCTCTCACTCAGCCTCGTGAGGTAATCACCAGGGTTAACCCAGTTTCACAGATAAAAGGACTAGTCTCCGTGAGAGTAAGTAACTTGTCAAGGGTCACATAGCTGGCAAGTGACAGAGGTCGGTCCTCGATCACTTTATGTACCCCACTCTATCGGTTTGTTAGAGCTGCCATGTAAATACCACTAACAGGTAACTTAAAAGCAGAAGTCTATTGCTTCATAGATCTGGAGGCTGGAAGTCCAAGATCAAGGGTTCAGGAGGGTTGGTTCCTCCGAGGGCTGTGAGGACCAGTCTGGCCCCTGCCTCTCTCCTAGCTTCTGGTGGTTGACGGCCATCTTTGGTGTTCCTTGCCTTGTAGATGCACCACCCCGATCTCTGCCCCCATCTTCACACGACCTTCTCTCTGCGTGTGTGTCTGTCTCTGTCTAATTGCCCCTTTTTACAAGGGCACAAGTTGAATTGGAGTTGAGCTCACCCTGATGACTTCATCTTAACTTGATCATCTGCAAAGATCTTATTTCCAAATAGGGTCACTTTCCAGGTGCTGGGGTTAGGACCTAATGTTTTTTGGGGGGACACAGAGCTCACAATGCTTACCTTCGTGGCATTGGCATCTGTCGGTTGCTGCTCTCCTACTTCCTTTCAGAGACGGCTTCAGTTAGCCTGGATCTTGAGCTCCTCGTGGACATCCTCATTAGCTAGCGCCCATCGGTACTTGTCAAGAGTCCTTTGCTTGTGGAGGAAGGGCCCAGTGGTGCCAGCCATTGTCCCCATTGGAATGGACCAGCTGGCCGATGAGAGACCAGGTAAAGAAGGCGGGCCACCTTCTGCACATCAAAGTGTCACTGTATCAAGAATAGTATAACGATGACTAGTTATCGATCACTTATCATCCACCAGGCACTGCTAAGTATTTTATGTGCATAATCTATTTATGTGCACAGCAACTCTAAGAGCTAGGCAACCCTAAGAGCTAGGCATTACCACATCGTTTCATAAATGGAAAGAACAAAACTAAGGTTCATAGAGATTAGCTTCTTATGCAAAAACACTGACTGCAAGACTTAGCCAACACAGGGTCTGGCGTATAACAATTAGAAAACATTGGCAAACATTATTTTACTATGTTGTGTCCTTTTCCATAGAGCTTTTGGGTTAAAATAACACCCTTTTCCCTCCCCTCTCTTCTGGTTGACTTGGAACCCTGCCTGGGCCTTATTAGTTCAGACCTTGGGGCTGCAGACAAAGCCAATGAGTTACAAGGGCCGTAGCCACAGGCAGTGTGACCTTGTAACAAAGCTGGGCAAGAGAAAGCCTGTCCCCAGGGGCCCACCCTATGTACTTTTCCCAGAGCTGTGGGACCTTCACACACTCTGCTGCCTCACGCAAGGATCGGAGTGAGCCCAAAGCTCATTCTGGAAGTTGCTCTCGACACTGCTGTAGAAAACGCCATTATTTTAATTGTTGCAGGAAGTGGCCTGGGGCAGCCTTTCCCAGGGGCTGAGTGTGAGGCCAGGAGCAGCAGAAGCAGAGCCAGGGCTGGAGGCACCCAGGCCGGGCTGCCTCCCGCTGTCTTTTGGGCTCTCCAAATGCTTTTCTGATTATAAAAATAATCAACGATTACTTCTGAAAAACTACAAAAGTGAGTAAAATTAAAAGCAACAGTTCTCACAATCCTAGCCTTTGGTGTGTAGGTTTCCATAATTCTTCTGGTTATATATAAATATCATATATACATATATATCAATAAAAAGATATCATGATTCTGCTTTTACCATTTTATGATATGAGAGCATCATGTTCTGTCTATACAGAATGATATTCTACTTAATGATGGTACAAATTTTGATTGTTTCATTGTATGAATGAAGCATAATTCATTTAACTAGATTGTTACAGACTTTTATATCATTTCCTCTTTGTCATTCTTACAAACAAGATTGAAATAAAAATTCTCGTAAAGTCTTTGTCTTCTTTGCTCAATTATTTCTTTGGGATTCATTCTTAAATTGGAGTTGCCAGGTCAAAGTGCAGACATATTTAAAAGCTAAAAGTTTGATGTCTATTTGCAGATTGACCTCCACAAATGTTAGATACAGTACCTTTCCACCAACAGTATCTGAGACAAATGTTAGATATGGTACATTTCCACCAACAGTATCTGAGACTATTTCCTCATCTCTGCCCATTGAGCATGATACATTTAATGTGAAAAAATGGTCTCATTTTAAATTATATTTTTAAAAATTGTGAGGTTGACCACATTTTCATATTTTTTGGCTGTATGTATTTCCTTTTCTGCGGTTGCTTTTGATACTATTTCCCTCATGGGGTGTACTCATGGGATCCTGAGGAAATTATATCTGTAGCTTGTATCTGGACTTACGTTACCAAGAGAGGGATCATCGCACTGTTGGCTTTCAAGAGTCTGGGGAAAAGGGACCAGTGACCATGAGACTCAGTTATAATCCTTCCTTCGTGAGTTCAGGGCCATTCATTCATTTACAGTTTCATCCACTTGGAAATTATGCTTATAGTAATAGTTTGCTCTGGTTTACTCATTAATCGTGTTCTCAAGTAGTCACTGAGCATCTGTAGCCTGTGAAATGCCAGGGGGCCCAGGGCAGGGCACCTGGGGAGAATCCACCATGGTTGCTGCTACTCGCCTTGTCTGGTGGGGGCATCAGCTTCATAAATGGCGCCCCAGGATTTCTGAGGCAGCAGGGTGGGTGGAAGGAATGGCCAGAGAGGCTGTGATCTGGGAAGTCTTCATGGAGGTGGTGTTAGAGGATCCATATGATTCAAATATGAAAAGATGGACAACGGGTCCCAGTAGGGAAGCGGAGAGAGGAGAGATAACTTGACAGGTGGAGGAAAAGGTATAAACGAAGGCAATATGAGCCTTAGGCTGGCATGAGGGTGGCTGGAGCAGAGGCTCTTCTTAAAGGCATGAGTGGGATCGTGACGGTGGCAGGTGTCTGCCATGCTACGGCATGTGCACTTACCTCTGTAACCACCAGGGAGTTTGGGTAGGGCAGAGCCGCGCTTTACAGAGATTATTCTGGTGGCAGCATGAATGGATGGGAAGCGAAGAGACCAAAACCCTAACTTTTGTTGAGGCTGTTGCAGTAGCAAAGCAAAGGTGAGCCATGAGGAGAGCCTGGGTTGTAGAGGAGGGGGCTGGGCTAGGAGTGGGGACACCTGGGTTCCACTTCTCCCTCTGTCACTAGCTTGTCTATCAAGGGAGCTGCTTTCAGGCAGATCAGAAAACTCTCTCTCAAGCCAGCTCTGTGTCCTTCCACGAATCACCAGCTCTTTGTGGAACATTCGCTGGTTTCAGAGCACCCCACTAGGGGTGGGGGCATACAGAGTGAGAAGGCATGATCACAGGCTACAAGGAAGGCGGCCCGGGGTAAAGGCGTGATGGCACAGAAACCGCTGGAGAGAAAGAAGTGCGCTGGTAAGATATGCTTTTTCCCCTTCATTCTTTTTGGCAGCTGCCTAGCAATTCCGTCTTATGGATGCTCCTTGATTTATTTACCTATTTCCTGATGGCTGAAAACTTGCAAAATTTTTGTTATAAACGATGTCCATGGAACTCTGTGCACTGAGTTTTGAGCCCAGGTAAGAGTATTTCTGTAGGGCAGTTTCTTGCTGGTGGAAGACTGTGTGTCCTTCACATTTTAATAGCTTTTGCTGAATTGCTCTCACAAAGGATCCTCTTTATCATTCAGGTGACTAAATGAAGGTGCAGGGAAGCTGTGTCACTTGCCTGGAGCCATAGCGCTGATGTGACTTACCAGAATTTGAGGCAAGGTGGGTCCGTCTTTGAATCTCTATGATCTCCATGACTTTATCCTATAAATTCCTGTAACTCTTTCCACCATAACTCTCCAATATTTATTTTTTGCTTCCTCACCACGTAGCAATGAGCAAGAAAAATCTTAAAATTAAAGGGCTTTAGGTACCTATGTTGGAGATAGCAAAGTATGAGTGTTGTGGGGTTAGTTCCACTCCAGGGCACCCCCCAAGACTATAGCTTATGGTGGCAGCTCAGATATGGTGAAGAAAGCAGGCTGAGTCCTTGAGGATGAGAAAAGCAGCCCAGCCTAAGAAGGAGCCCTGGGAGCTTCCTGGGAGGAGAAGTGAAAAGTGCCCAAACAGCCTGCACCTTAACCCAGAAAAATCTCCGCATTCTTCCTGCAAGCTGAGCTACATTTGGTCCTTGTGACATTTCTGCCCCAAAAGGTGGTGGTGAAGAAATGCGTGTATGTTGGTGTCAAAAGCATTTTTCGTGCGTCCCTTCAGATTCAGGTATAATTCCTGGCTCCCCTCCTCTTCTACTTCTGCCCGTCTGCCCAGCTTCCACACGCCATCCCAAGGGAGACTTGAAGTGACAATTCACGAAACTGGGAGCTTCCCACAGTACAATTCAGCCTCCCTTGGTGCCTGCCCTACAGTGCGTGGTGTGGGGTGGTAGGCTGCAGTCAGGTAGGCAAGACTCAAATACAAGTGCGATGCTGACCACATGCTGCGTAACGTTTACATATATTGCATTAGTGATCTATTGCTCCATAACAAATTACCCTACACCTTATGCAGTAAATATTAAACATTATTTTGGTTTCTATCGCTCACAGTTTTTGTGAATCAGGTGTCTGGGAGCAGCTTAGCTGGTGGGTGCTGGTGAAGACTCTCTCAAGAGGTTGCAGCCAATCTGTCAGCTAGGGCTGCGTCATCTGAAGGCTTGATTGGGGAGTGCGGGGGCAGGGAGCTGGAGGATCTATTTCTGGGATGGCTTCCTCACATGCCTGGGTGTTTGTGCTGGCTGTTGGCGGGAGGCCTCACTTCTTTGTCATGTCGACCCTCCAGAGGGATGCTGAAATGTCCTTACGACATGGCAGCTGGCTTCCCCTAGAGCGAGGGCTCCAGGACACCTCGAAGCTGCGATGTCTTCTATGACCTGGTCTCGAAAGTCACGCCCCGTTATTGTGCAGGTTGCACAGGCCAGCCCTATCCAGGATGAGAGGGAGACTACGACAGGACACGAATACCAGGAGGTGAGGGTCGCTGGAGCCCTCTCGGAGGCCGGCTGTGCATTGTTAACTCACTTCATCCCAAAAACGTGCCCAGGGAGACTCAGTCAGAAGGGACGGAGGTGAAGGAGGTGCTGCATGGGGGAGGTCCGGGTATCGGAGGGTCTAGAGACAGTGCTCCATGCCAGCGCCAGCAGCCTGAGGATGGTCCTCCTCGTTCGATGGCAGCGTTGCTACCTGTGGAAGACCTTGCTCACGGCGGTTAGTAAATTCTTCTTGGCTGTGTCTCTTCTGAGCAGGAATCTCGTGCCCTGCTGGAGATTCTGTGAGCTGCCAAATACAACACGCCTGACTGCCTACACTCGTTGAAAACAGTTCTGTTACCTGCAAGGAAGACCTGCAACGACTGTTCAGAGCTCAGGGACATTGTGAGGGACCCATCGGCATCATACCATGGCCCAAGTGCCACTTCCTCTTCGGTTTTATTAGCCTAAACGAAACACCTAGACTCGAAGAAGTGAGAGTACATTCCCATTCTGCGCACTGGTCAGAAGGCAACAGGAATACTGTGCCTGGAGATTTTTTTTTTTTTTTTAAGAGGGACAGCGACAGATTGGAACATGCCCAGAAGAGAGAGGCCTTGATGGTGGGGAACACAAAACCACATCCCCTGAGGCCGAGGGGTCGTTCTCCCTGGAGAAGAGAAGGCACTGAGGGGGCCGCGCGAGCTGGTCTCACACGTGTGGAGAGTTCTCTTGTAGTATCATAGCGCAGAGAGAGGAACAGACTCAGGTTCAAATCCCGGTCACTCTTCTATGTGGCCCTGGACAAGGACCCTGGTCTCTCTGAGTCATTTAGGAAAACACGTGGCATGTAGTAAATGCTGAATGAATATGGACTCCCTTCCTCTTCATCCTCAGCACCAGTGAGGGTAGAAGAGGCAGATGGTACTCGGTCTGAATAGGGAACGCAGGCAGTGAGCACCCTGTCCTTGGAGGAATGCAAATACAGGCTGGGTGACCCACCTGACTGTCTGTCTCCACTGAGCCCTTCTGGAAGGCTGCGTCCCGAGCTAAGCATGTTACATGCATTTTTGCACATATCCTGACTGGCAATCTTACGAAGCAGGCATTAACGTGTCCTTTTCACAGAGAGGGAAATTGAGGCTCAGAGACGTTAAACAGCTTGCCGTTCAAAGTGGCAACGTCAGAATTTAAAACTGGCTTTCTCTGCCCCCAGAGATGTTCTTGAACCCATCACAGTCGGCTGAGAGGGGAGGAAGGGGGGTGGGGGGTGGGACTGAGGCAGGGCAAGTATTCACAGATGCTGGCACAGAGGCCTTCTGAGACTTTTGTCACGTAAAGCTTCAGACCCTTTGGTTTCCTTGGGGCTGCGAAACTAAGCTCCTGGCTCAGGCCTTGCCTCAGCGCAGACGGCCAGCCCCCCGCAGAATGCCTGGCACGCAGCCCCCACTTCCCGCGTCTGCATGCATGGAAGGAAAGAGACAGCGGGGGGAGGGGGGGCGGGCCTGCACGCTCCGCGAATGCCATGGCAGGCCCGCACAGCGGGGCCCTGGGCGGCCAGCATTGTGCAGGCAGGAGAAGCTGGCCCTGGAATCCTTTCTTTCCCAGAGAATTTATGTGCAGGACAAAAGGAGCCATTATCCCCAGGGCTGCCACGGCTGCTGCCCAGGCCTGTGGCCCAGGTGTCACATGCTGTCCCCATCTCTCAGCCTGCTGTCTCCCTTTGTTTGTGGTATCACAGAAGCTTGGCCCCTGCTCCCTTCTCTGACACGGCCCCAACCCCTTTGGGCGTTGGTCCCGGACCACCGCTTTTCTAAAATGAACTTGAATCCTGGGTAAACTTGGAGAAACCAGAGTCAGCTGGGTAGGAGCTAGACCAGGCTTCGCTTTGGGATGCTGCTACTGCTGGTTCCCCGCTCTAGCACTGTGCCTAAATCTGGTCCCCAGCCCTGTCAGTGGGTCCTGGCACTCTGCATAGCTTTCACTAGTCTCATTCAGAGAGTCCCTTAGCCTGCAAAGTTCAGGTTACGCTCCCCGGCTGAGCCTGCCAGCCTTTTGCTCGCTGGGCATCGCCTGACCTGCTTTCATCTTTCTCCCTGCTTCACGCTCCCCTGCCACAGTAAATGGAACCAGCTTCGGGGAAATTCTTGTCAGCTGGCGTGCATTTCCCACCTTGGTGCCTTCACTCATGCTTTCCTCTCTACTTACAAGTCCCTTCCCACCTTATTCACTGGCTAAGACTTCCTCATCCTTCAAAGTCAAGCTCAGGTGCCACTTCCAAGGAGGCCTCAGTTCCTACCACTGTGTTCCTTTAGCATGTGGAGTTGACTCACCTCAGCTGTTACGTGCCATAGGTGATATGGTGTGATGACTGCAAGAGGGGCTTTTTGGGTCAAATTATTGGGGTCTAAGATTAAAACCCTGCCTTTGACCAGCTATACGACTTTGGGCAAATTGCTTAACCTCCCTGGACCTCATCTTACTTGCCCAGTAAATGACTGGGCTGCTGTCAGGATTCTGTGAGATCACACCTGTGGTCACTACAGCTCCTGGTACATATTGAGCATGCATTGAGGTGGCCTATTATCATCATTCAGCAAAAATACTTATTAAATGCACTCTGTATGGCCGTACCTAGGCTGGGCTGGGGAGACACGAAGTAAAACAAGATAGATGCCGTCTTGTTGCTCAGGGAAACATGCAAACAGAAACCCAAGAGACCTCATAGCCCCTGGAATAGAAGTTGCAGGAAGGATGGGTTGAGCTGCCACAGAATCAAACCTGGAAAGGGGAGTAGTCCGAGATGAGACACTTTCTGGCTTCTTCACATTTTTCCTTCTCTCTGGGATCATTCTTATTGGCATGCAAGCATGAGGTAATATCTAGAGACTTTAAAGACTGTTCACATTCCTTGGTTCATAGCCCCCTTCCTCTATCTCCAAAACCATCAATGTTGAATTTCTCTGACCATTCTTCTGTAGTTATGACTCCCTCTGGCCTCAGCCAAGAAAGATTCTCTGGGAGTCTGGTCAAGATGCTGGAGCAGGTAAGTACTGTACTGGCCTCCCTCAGAACCATGTCAAAGTTACTACTAGACTACAGAACAGCGGCCTGAAGTCTAGCTGAACATAAGTCCAACAACTGGGAACATACAAAAGAGGCCACCATGAGACTGGTAGGAGGGCGTAGAAGGGGCTGGTCTCATACCCACATGTGGTGGTTGAGAATTGGGAGGGATATCTCAGCTGCTAAGGTCCCCATGGAGGAGCAAGGGGTCCCAGCCCCACACTGGACTCCCCAGCCCATGGTTCCAGTGCTGGGAAGAGAAGTCCCCATAACTTCTGGCTATGAAAACCAGCAAGGATTGTGGCTGAGTGGACGGGGGGCCCCTGAAGTCACACATATTCTTCTAAAGGGGCCCATGCACAGACTTACCCACTGATGGACTCACTCGCTCTGAGCTCCAGCACTGGGGCCTCAGCTTGAAAGGCATCAGGGACAAACAGGGAGGAACTATCTGGTTTCAGGGTGAGGGCTGGAGGGGCAGCTTGAAGGGTACCAGGGACATACAGGGAAGAATTGTCTAGCTTCAGAGCGAGGACTGAAGGAGCAGCTTTCTCCCAGACAGAAGTGCTGGCAGGAAACACTGTTTCTTTACTGAGCCGTCCTCACTCCCTGAGTGTAGTCACAGGTAGCTGCTATATCTGAGTCTTCATCAACCAGGCTAACTCTGGTTGCCCCGTCCTGGTGATTCACTGAGACCCTGCCCCTCACATCATGCAGGCCCAACCAAGCCACTTCCAAAGGCTTTTCCATACAAACAACCTATCTTGGCTCATACTGCAGTTTTCTAAAATCTCTCACAGATTTGCAAAACCCAAACAGCAACACCTGGCCTTAGCATATCCCCCTCCTCCTGAGCAGCCCCAGGCCCAGCATTTAGGGCAGCTGGCCTCAGTTTGCAGCTTGACCTCTTGAAGTATCTTCAAGCCCAGCGGAAGTGGCAGCCACCTAGAGATTGCTTAGTGACTCTCACCAGGTGGCCCCAGGCAGGGCACAGGCCAAAGCTGAACTTGGCCTGCGGCAGGGGCCCTCCTAGAGAGCCTCAGGACTGGCAGACCTGGTGACCTGCTTTGGACTGAGCTGGAGCACCACCCAGGGCTGCACCCAAGGACACATCCAAAGAGCAGACTGGGAAGGCACCAGAGCCCTGCTGAAGCCAATCCTGCTCCGTTGGGTTAGCCTCTCATTAGCCAGTCCTCACAACCAATTAGCCCAAGGGTCATTCCCTCCGACTGACATGCAAACAGCAACCAATGCTCAACGACATCACGAGGGCATACACAACCCATACAAGGGACACACCTGAAGCAGTTGGCTCAGGTGACCATGAAAACTGTGACACTGGGCCCTACAGGACACCTACTACATAAGACCAGTCTACTAAGACTGAGAAACATAACAGCTCTGCCTAATACAGAGAAACAAACACAGCGGGGTAGCCAACATGGGAGACAAAGAAACACGTCTCAAATGAAAGAACAGAACAAAGCTCCAGGAAAAGAACCAAACAAAATGAGACAAGCAATCTACCAGATGCAGAGTTCAAAACACTGGTTCTAAGGATGCTCAGTGAACTGATGGCAGGAGTAGATAAACTCAGTAAGAACTTTAACAAAAAAACAGAAAACATAATGGAGATACAAAACATTTTTTAAATGTCAGAAATGAAGACTACATTAGAGGAATCAGTAGATTAGATGAAGCAGAGGATTGAATCAGCAATTTAGAAGATAAGGTAGCAGAAAACATGCAATCAGAAGAGCAATGGGAAGAAAGAATCCAAAAAATTGAGGATAGTTTAAGGAGCCTCTGGGAGAACATCAAGTAATGTTAAACAGACTTCTTTAAGATGAAGGAGAAGGAGGAGGAGGAGAAGAGATTAAAACATGAATAATAAAATGGCAATAATTACACATCCATCAACAAATACTTTAAATGTAAATGGATTAAATGCTCCAATCAAAAGATAGGGTGGCTGAATGGAAAAGAAAACAAGACTCTCACGTAAATTGCCTAAAAGAGACTCACTTCAGACTGAACAACAAACACAGAATGAAAGTAAAGCAACGGGCAATGATATTTTATGAAAATGGAAACAAATAAACAAAAGCTAGAGTAGCAGTATATATATCAGACAAAATAGACTTAAAAACAAAGGCTATATGAGAAACAAGGAAGGACACATGTTCCCATTTCTGGATATTTATACAAGGAAAACCAAAACACTATTTTGAAGGGCCATGTGAATCCACGTGTTCATTGCAGCATTATTTATAATAGCCGAGACATGGAGGCAACCTGGGTGTCCATAAATAGATGAGGGGATAAAGAAGAGGTGGTACATATATACAATGGACTATTACTCAGCCATAAAAAATAATAAATTTTGTCATCTGCAACAACATGGATGGACCTAGAGGGTATTGTGCTGAGTAGAGTCAGAGAGGGAAAGACAAATGCTATACGATTCACTTACATGTGGACTCTAAAGAACAAAATAAACAAAACAGAAACAAACTCATAGATACAGAGAGTATTTTGATGGGTTGCCAGATGAGAGGGGTTAAGAGGGTAGGTGAAAAGGGGAAGGGATCAAGAAGTGCAAATTGGCAGTTACAAAATAGTCATGGGGTGTAAAATATAACACAGGGAATAGTCAATAATATCGTAACAACTATGTATGGCATCGAATGGGCACTAGGCTATTGGGGTCATCACTTTGTGAATTATATAAATGTCTAATCACCATGTTGTACATCTGAAATGAATACAATAGCACATGCTATTGTAACTGAATGCTAACCGTAACTGAAAAAAATTTAAATATATTTTTTAAAAAAGAAAGGTTCTCGGCTCCTAAGACCTACCTAGATAATACAGGATAATCTACTCACCTTAAGGTCCTTTAATTACATCAGCCACGTCTCTTTGCCAGGTTGGGGAACATATTCACAGGGGCCATTATCTTGCCTACTACACTGATTCTTAAAAAAATTTTCTTCACTTAGCTTCTCGAATTCTACTTTTTCCTTGTTTTCCTCCTATTAAACTTAGCTTTGGCCTCTGTACTGGATCGTCCTGCTCATCTCAACTTTCAAATGGCAGGGGGACGTAGAGCTCAGTCCTCGGACCTCTGCGCTCACCCTCTAAGAGTCTCGTTCAGACCACTGGCGTGGCGCACGACCTCAGCTTCTCGCCGCCAGTCTCAGGCTCACCTGAGTTCCAGGACCATCAGAACACCTGCTTGAAGCCTCCGCTTTTCTGGAGAAGAGACACCTCCAACTTGGCACGTCCGAGCCAAAATCTGAATTTGATCCGAGCAGCTCCCTCTTTCCCTGCCTCATCTCAGGAAGAGGCATCACCACTTAGCCCAGCCCGAAGCCTAGCTGTCATTCCGGAGACATTTCACTTTCTTACGTTCCACTTCCTATTTAGCAGCACATCTCATTGGCTGTTCCTTCGAAGTAAGTCTGGAGTCCGCTCCTTTGTCATCACTGACACCATCATCATGCTGGTCCAAGCCAACTCATCTCACCTGGGTCACTGCAGCCACCTTTTTACTAAGAGCCCTGCTTCTGCCTGTGTCCCCCATGCCACCCCCACTGCTGATTCTCCACACGGCACTTATTATTAGAGTGAAACTTTTAAGAGGGAGTCAGAACATCCCCTTTCCCTGCTGCAGTCTCCCAGTGACAACAGCTTCCCAGCCCTTCAAGGCCTTATGCTATGGGACCCCTGATATCAATCCAGTTCTTTCTCCCGTGACCCTCTCGTTTCCTGCACCCCAGCCCTACTGGTTGCCCTGTTGTTCCTCAAACACTCCATCTCGTGTGTGATTAATGCAAGGTCTTCACACTGGATGCTTCTTTGCTTAAAAGCCTCTACCCAGGCACCAAAGTGGCTGCTCACTTGTTACACTCAGCTTTCTGCTTAACGTCACCTTCTCTGAGAGACCTTTCCTGCGTTATTTTCTTTGTATTATGGATGTTTGTTTGTTTATTATTTCTTTTCCCCACTAGACCATAATCTCCATGTGGGCAGGGACTCACTCCACTGTCTTGCTCAATTCCACATCTGCAGCACCTGTGACAGGACCTGGCATGTGTACGATAGGCTTCCAATGCGTTTTTCATCTGAATGAACAAATGAATGAAGGAAAGAATGAAAAAGGGAGGCTTCTCATGGGGAGGCGTAGGTCAGCTGGGGCAGCAGGCTCCCCGTCAACAAGAATATGCAGGGGTCAGAGAAGGAAGGCAAGGCCTCTGAGGGAGACCGTGTCCATGGCAGCAGCGGCCAGAGGCCAGGGGAGGCATGCTGACAGAGCCTGTGGGGACACAGAGGGAGCAGAAAGGCAGTGCCCAGGCTGGCATCCAGCTCAGACACAGGGACTCTTTCCCAGTTTCCACTTCATGGCCCTGGCCTTGGCAGACCCGGCAGATGGGCTCCCGGCAGGGACCTGGGGCTCAGCAGGCACAGGCTCTACTCACGCAGGACAACTACCCAGCTTCCCGCTCTCTAGCAGACCGAGGCACCCAGAACCATGAAATCCTGGATCGTGAAGCTCAAAGGAACCTACCAGGTATGAGAGCTGCAAGCGAGGCTGCAATAGCCTTGCTGCCCAGGGCGGTAATAAGAATAGACAAGTCCGAGCAGCCAGCCTGCCCCTCGCTGTGTGCTGAGAGCATCACCGAGCTCACCCAACCTGATCCTCACAGGAGCTGTGAGAAGGGGGCTATTTATCCTCCTGTAACAAACGTACTCTGAAGGCCAGGGAGGTGAAGGGGCTTATCCAGAGCCCCGCAGTACAGAAGTGCTGTCAGCAGCCCCTTCCCCTTCTGTTCCGCTCCTGCGTCCAGCACATGGCTCCCTTCGGGGTAATCAGGCATGAGCCCCACCTGCACCTTCTCCTTAGGCTGCCTGTCACAGAAACCCTTCTGCCCCGTGCAGTGTGTTATTCTGCGTTTCTTGTCCTTTGTGTGTCGTTGACGCCAGGCCATTTTGGAATCATCATTTATCCTGCTATTTTGGAAATGAATACATGTCATTAATTCTTCTGACAAATGTCCACTGAGCCCCTGCTCTGTGCCAGGTGGACAGCGAAGAATAACAACAACTCTAATGCTTACCGAGAGGTGTGGCCTCTCTGCCAGGTGCTCTGCATGGAGAGACCCTTTCAGTTCTCACAGCTCCCCTCTGAGGTGGGAAACGCTGTCACTGGTTTTCAGACGAGGAGGCTGACATATACCAGGTTAGTGAGCGGCAGAGCCGGGGTAGAAACCAAACCCATTGGACTCCAACTCTCCGTCTCTGGTCTATACCAAGCTGTAAGGTGTGTGTGTGTGTGTGTGAGAAACGGACACAGTGCTATGGGGGTGCGGAGGAGGGCGTGGCACACTCAGTTGGGTTCCTTTCGAGTGGACAAGGAAGGATGTCAGGGATTTCACCAGGTGGAAGAGACAAGGACGGTCAAGACAGAGGGACAAAAGTACAGACAAAAGCACAGAGGCCTTGAACTCCGAGTGAGTGCATGCACACACCCGTTTCTGCGCTTCCCGAAGGCAAGAAAGGAGGCTTGGTAACCTCTGAGTTTATCTACTCCTCAATACATTTTTGTTTGAATTAAAAATATTAAATAAAGATTTCATTTCTCTTGGCGCCCAGCTTCTGGGCAAGAAAGGAAGAAACATGCATTTGTTGCATGGTGACCAAGTGCCACGTCCCCTTTCATGGGTGTGTGTCAAGTGACTCTCAGGACAAGCCAAGTGGAAGCATCGCTGCCACTTTTCGGACAAGGAGACCAAGGCGCGAACAGGAAGCGCAGCCTCCCACTCACTTCCGTCTACTTCGGAGCCCGTTTCCTCCTCCTCTTTCCCACAGGGAGGCCACGGGAGCTATTCCCAACTTTTGAGGTGACAGCTGCGAAGCCAGTGAAGGAGAATCCCGTGACTTCATTTCCTCTTCGTCTTGTGCATTCCCTCTCTCCCCCTCCCCTTGTCCCCCATAACCCACGCAGGCTCCGTTCTCCTGGGACCTAATAGTCTCCCCCATTTCAGAGTCATGTCAGTGATAGAACTGTCAAGGGAAAGCGCATTCTCTTTGTGTTCCAAAACTAAAAGTTTACTTTATTATTCCTTTTCCTGTTACAGACTACCCCATGTTCATCGCTGTCAAAGAAGATTCCCAAAAGCCACATCCCTCTGTGTGACGGGGGGCAAGCTTCATGGGCGATGAGCCTCCAGTCTGTAAAAGTGTCCAAGGGAAACCAGAATTACATGTCCTGGGTGCACAGAGTTCTATGTACACATCTGCTCATCGCAGCATTGTCTATGCTCTTGAGAGATTAGAAACTAACCACGAGTCCATCGATAGGGGATTAACCAGATAAATTTGGTATATCCATACCAGGTCCACTAAAAAGTATGCCGTCAATCCATCATCATTGAGTTAGAAACTCCTTGGCTTACCACTGAATGAGAAAAGCAGTATCGTATGGATGTAACGGCTGTTTTCTGCCTGCCTCTCCTGTTTGCTCTCTGTCCTTCTCCACCCCGCTCTGTGCCCTGTGGTATCGGCCTCTATGGACTGCTGCCAATAGGCTTCTATGCCTTCTAACGCTGGCTGGGTTGGCCAGTGGGAGGCACCAGCAGTTGGAGGGTGGGGGGAGAGTGAGGTCAGGGTATTTTTTTTTCCTTTGGTTCCATCTCTGTTGGTTTTCTGGGACTGGCTGTGTCTCTACTGTGGTTCCTGACATGTAACCCTCTCTGTATGGCTCTGGTTTGCAGTAACTGCTCCCTTCCCGTGGCCTTCCGACCTAGGGGTGATAATGGCTGTCCCCTGTTGCTAGCCCTGGTGTATTGCACTATTTCTTGCTGGTATTCCTAACCTCTGCCCAGGCCAGTGTAAATGGCCTCTTTATTAAACTCTCTTCAATTACTCACTTGAATGTTACATCTATTTCTACCAAGAGTTCTACTAACACAATAATATAATCACATTTAGGTAAAATTATATCCATCTATAATCCAATGAGAGAAGTCTGGAAGAATGTTCGTGAAAACATTGTTGTTGTCTCAGTGTAGTGGTTTGGGGGACATTCTTTTTTCTTATGCTTTTCTGAAATTTAAAGTTTTCCCACAACAAGCAGGCATTAGCTTTGATTCCAGAAAAACAAGCAAGCAAATAAGGCTTGTTGTAAAGGTCAGATGAGAGCAGAACCTGGAAAGGGCTTTGTCCATTGGGAGCTGCTGTTCTAACTCAGGGTCCTAGCGAGTGAGCCACCTGGTGCAAAGACTTCTAGGCTGTTTGCATTAAGACCTGATTTCCTCATGATAGAGACTAATTTTCTCTAGAGATAAGGACTCCACTATAAATGAGCCAGTCCAGCTTCCCTGGCTTTTTCATTTGAGAGCATCTCAGCAAACGGTCAAGTTCAGAGGCTCTTCTCTGCCCCTCCTGCCCTTCTATCAGTTAGCAACTCACTAGCCTATCCCCAGCCCCCAGAGAGAGCCAGATAAAACCTGGGGGTAATGAACTCATGGCCAAACTGCCCCTCTGGTCTCATGGGTCAAAATGAAAGAGAGGACTTCCAAAGGAATGCCTCCTTTTTTCATAGAAGTTGGCGATGAATTAGTCATTGTTTATCGGGGCTGTGTGATCCTTGGTCTCGGTAACAGTAGTAAGACATAAATCACAGCTCTTTGCGGGTGAGGCTGAGGAGGGGGCCCAGGATATCTGTGAAGAGCTGTTCTTCTAACAGGAAAAAAATACCCTTGTTTTCAAGCGGCTGGGAGTGCATTCTGGGCTATTTATAATCTGCTGCCGAGCTAAGGCGTTTCTGCAGCTGGGCCTGAGAGATAATCAGCACAGTTTTCTCCTCGAGCCAGGTCTGCAAAACAGACCCCTCTGCTCCGTGGCCCACCCCACCCCATCTGCCCCCAAGGCTCAGGAGCCTAGCCTCTCTTGCTTGGCTTCAGCTTCCAAAAAAGCAAAGGGTGCATTTAAAAGCAGAAAGGCCAAAATATCTCGGCTCCGAGATGAAGGCAAGGATTGTGACCCGCTGGCAGATGGATTTGTCTAGAACAGGCCTGTGGAATGTCCATGAACTTGGCACAAAGGGCCTTTCAGAGCTATGGGGAAGGGGCACATGCCACAGGCTCTGCTTCGTTCTCCCAGAAGTTGCTCTGATAGAAAAACAGGGTCCCAGGGAGGGCAAATTCCAAAGTACTCCCATCGTAGGTCTTGGCGGGTGAGTGAGTGTCCAGGCAAAACTTCTGGAATAGGGCTCAGAAGACCTGCCTCCGAGTCCTGCCTCGGAGGACTGCTTGGTGACGGGGAGCAAACCTCTTTTTGTCTCTGGACCTCAGTTTCTTCATGTATAAAATGGGGGTGGGAGTGAGGCTCAGTGTTTTTCACACTTCTTTTAAATTCATTTAAAGCTCTTTTATGAAAATAATATTGCGTAGAAGCAGAGTTTCCAAAACAGGTACAAATAGAGCAACTGAAGTGGTGGGGAGATGGGGTTGAGACCGGAATCCCACCCATTTGGCCTCTCTCCGCCTAATCGGATAAAGGCGGCCCAGGGCTCCATGTCAGTTTCATCATTGGTGGCTCAATGGTCTCTGTAATTCATTCATTCATTTATTCATTCATTCATTCTTTCTTTCATCTTTCACAAATATGTACTAAGCTCCTACCAGGCTAGACTTGGTTTGGGGGATAAAAAGACAAATAAGAAATCCATTATCCTTCCTCACGGGGCTTGTAATCGAGTTGGAGAGATCGATATTGATTAAATAAACACTTTAATGTAGATATTGATTAGATATATATTTTTAAATTACATATATAAAATAAATATATATCTGGGTTGAGTAGCGCCCTCTCCTGAAAATTTGTGTCCTTCCCAGAACCCCAGAATGTGATGTAATTTGGAAATAGAGTTAAGATGAAATTATATTGAAGTATAACTTTAGATTGATCCCTAAATACAATATGACTGGTGTCTTTACAAGACGAGGAGAAGAGACACAGAGACAGAGACGGAGGAGAGAATGCCATTTGATGCCGTAAGCGGAGATGAAGCTGTGAGCCAAGGGTTGTCAGCAAACCAACAAAAACTAGGAAGAAGCAAAAATTTTTTCTAGAGCCTCTGAGGAAGTGTGGCCCTGCTGACCACTTGATTTTGGACTTCTGGCAGCCAAAAAACTGAGAGAGAAAAAAAAATCTGTTGTTCTAAGTCTATGGCCATGCTACCCTGAACAAGCCCGATTCCATCTGATCTCGGAAGCTAAGCAGGGTCGGGCCTGGTTAGTACTTGGATGGGAGACCACCTAGGAAGACGAGGTGCTGTAGGCATAAAAAATAAAAAAATAAGAGATTGTAAACTGACAAAGTCCTTGCAATCTGAGAGGTCAACCAAGGGTTGCCTTGCCTAAAAAAAAAAAAAAATCTGTTTTAAGTTACCCAGTTTGTGGTATTTATTATGGCAGCCTTACAAAACTAGCAAAAGTTCAAGTTCATTCTTATTATTCTCGACAGTTATAAGTTACCACAAACACTGAGTAAGTGAATCCTGAACCATTATGTCTAGGAGAAATATAGGATTAGGTTCCTATGAGGCTCTGATCCCATTTCCTCAATCGATCCATGCATACTCTTGTTTGTGTGCTTCTGTTTAAAGAGACCTTATTTAATATATATTGTTGATTCATTGACGTTGAACTCACAGCCAACAGTAACACAACTCATGCCTGAATGAGACTTCTCTAACACACATCTTTTCTCTAGAAGGCACATCCCAGCTTTCTCAAGCTTGGGAACACAAGACACCACTTCAGCAGTATGCTTGGACGCCATTCCAAACAGTAAAACTACCAGCCAAAGCCCCCAAATGTGAAGACCGTGGCCCAAAATCGACTGCGAAAAGGACAGTTGTGTAGGATTTGAGCTGAAACCAGAAACAGGGTGTCACCCTCTTGGACCTCAGCTGGGAGCCTGCGCTGGATGAGTCAACATTTTTACCACTCTGTGCATGTCCACAAGTGACCTCGAAACAGCGTGAGTACTGATTTGGGGTTACAAATAAATTTGAGGGAATAGGCAAATTTACAAATACAGAATCTGCAAATAAAGGGGCTTGACTATACACACACACACACACACACACACACACACACACATAAACACACATACACACACATAAACACACTCTAGGCTGTGATTGGAAAGAACAGAGCGTTTGAAAGACGAGAGGGGACACTTACCTTGGCTGCCATAGTCAGGGGCCACCTAAGCGACAGCATTTCAAGCCACGGCCCAGAGGATAGAGGAGCCAGGAGCAGCTGGGACAGGTGTGCCAGCAGAAGAGGCAGCGTGTAGGAAGTCTGGGAGCAGGGGGGAGCTCAGAGCATTTGCGTGAGGTGGGGGCTCACTCAGCAAGATGATGAATGGTACAGGGCGAGGGCTCTATTTAACACACAGTGAGAAGCCCTTGGAGCGTTTTGAGCAGAAAAATGAAATTTCCAAGGCAGAATGCTCAGGTTCTCTCCAGCTGCTCCACGGATTTGCCAGAACAAGCTCTGGTTGTGGCAGCGGGCTAATCTGAGAAACGACTTTGTGATTCTCTCAAATCCTTCCTTGGATTTACGCAGCGATATAAATACATGCCAAGTGAGGTGTCATGGCATGGTCATACCTCTGTTTGTTCACACATAATGGTACTTAGTTTTTACATCAGATCTACTAGGAATATAACGTCTCAAACCAAGGGACTAAGACTCCCATGTGAAGTCTTCCATTTCGGCTCCCACATCAGGCAGGGGGGATATTTTTAGAAGGGAGACCGCTCGGTGCCCTGCAGCCACGTTGGAGGCGCTGCGCTGCCCCCGTGTTCACCTGCATCTTCCATCATGGCCAAGGCGTGGGAGGGCCGAGGTGCTCCCTGTTGCCAGGAACGCCTGACCAGAAACTGCTCTTGGGTGTGTCCCAGCGCTGCCTGTCACTTGACCCCAGGACTGCTAGCTTCCTGGCCTTGTGAAATCTTCCAGAAGCAGGAAGGAGCCTGTGTTCTGTGTGAGGTTGCTCGAGATTGACTTCACAGGTTTGACACACACTGGGCGAACAAACATCCACCTCTCCACGCCTTAGCTCAGCACGCCCACCTCACATTAATCGCCAACCTGCCTCGACCGCCACCAGACCCTACCAGAAGAAACAGCGCGACGTTACAGAAACACTTGGAATTCATTGGCAGATTGTGTGCTGTCAGGGGAACCACTGTCACAGCCGTTTCTTCCCCTTCTCTGCTGATCACGGAGACAGCCTGTGCAAGCTTGTTCCTTGGCATCTGATGAGTAAGGAAGCCCCTCGTGCTACCTCAGCATATTTCCTTCCTCTTCTCCACTGCTTACCAACACTCCCTTCTGTAGGACATGCTGAGGAATTATTGTGAGTCAAAAGGAAGAATGACACAGAAGTGATTTTTCTAGTCTGGTATTTGGAGGGCAAATTCAGTTCAACCCTGGCGAAAGGTGTGGAGGCTCTTGGGCAAACATGCTTTGTATTTATACATGGAAACTGCCTGCCTGCCCCAGAGAACCTGCCTCTGTTCCTCGATTTACCTCAACACTCAGCCTTTTCAGTCAGCAGAGGGTTGTAGGGTGGGTCAGTCCTGGCCGAGAACTGTGAGCTTCTGTCCTGGTTCTGACGCTGTCCAGTGGGACCTGGGCCAGTCGTTCGTTCTCTTGGGGACGCCCCGTCTGCAAAGGGCAACACAGACAGCGGAGGCAGCCTGCTAAGCGGCCGTCTCCACTGCCACGGAGCAGGTATTTTATTGCATTCTTTTGTGCGTAAGGAGTCCAAAATTAGATGCCCAAATATGCCTGAGAAACACTTACTCCCCGGGAGTTCAAACCGAGTAATGAAAACCATCAACAACAACTAGGCAGCCAGCGTCCTGAAGTCACCTCTTCCTGGGAGGTCTCTCCCTGTTCTTCCCCTGAACTTGACGTCCCCTCCCCACTCACAGGGCAATGCCCGCTGGTCAGCGGAGCCAGCGTTTGCATGGGACGGACAATCTCACACTTGTCTGCGTGAAACTGCACTCCAGGGAGGACCCCACTTCATCAGCAGCAGGGAACATCTTGCTTCTGTCCTCAGAAGGAGGTCTTCTGGCTAAAATTATCTGAAAGGTTGATTCAAGTCGGCCAGACTTGGTTGAGGTCAGCAGAAATTAATGAAGCTGCTGAGTGCAGGGCGGGGCTGGGGGCCGGAATGTGGAAACAGGGAAGAGCTTCTGCCCGCGGGACCCGGCCAGGGGCGGTGGAGAGGGGCCTGAGGGAGGTGCCCACCCCTGGGCGACAGGTAGATGCCGAGTGCCAGGAGAAGGCAGACCCAAAGCTCAGCTCGTTAAGAAATATGCCAATAACACCTCGATCAATCATTTCTCGAGTTTTTTTAAAGACAGTTTATGAAGCGTTTTCACACACAAGAGCTCATTTGCTTGTCACACGCATTCGGTGAAGCGGAGGGGACAGCGGTGGCATTTCCCCCACAGTCTACGAGACTACGGTGTCACCCAGGACGGTTCCAAGGCATTGGTAGAGCCGTTACTACTACTGATAAGCGTCCCTCCCATCGATCAGGTGCTTCCTCCGCGCCAGGCCTGTGCTGGGCCCTGACAAACGTGATCGCTGACCTCACGACTCTTCAACACAGGCCTTATCATTTTTCCTTTTTAAAAAAATCGTGGTAAAATGTACCTAATGTAAAATTCACCATTTTAACCCATTTTTAAGTACACATCCAGGTCCGTGGCGTTCGGCACGTTCTCCATGCTGTGCTACCTTCACCACGCCCATCAGCAGAGCTCTCTTTAGTCGGGCCTCCGGGGTCCCGGTTCTGGGGCTGCAGCCTGCGTGCCTGCGCACTGTGTAACCTTGAGCCGAGGGCCTGTGACCTCTCCAACCTCTGGTTTCCTCACTACTGAGGTAATACAGCTTGAATCATGTGGCTGCTATGACAATCAGGGGGGATAACGTGCCTGTCGTAAAGAAGTGCTCCGTAGACGCCAGCCGTCAGTGTCCTCTTAGGGTTATCAGAATGAGTATATTGTTGACTTCTGGACTTCCAGATGTCAAGGGCGGTGAGAAGGGGCATCATGGGGCCGAATCTCGCATCCTGCTCTGATAATAGGGATGACGTACGTAACCTGCCTCATAAGGCTGTGGTGGTGCAATGAGACAATGAGTGAACATTAATAAATGGATATTGATAGTAGAAGAATTGTTCCTATTTTTAAAGTTTTAAAACTCTGTTTCTTCTCATAGATGGTTGGAGAGAATGTAAATTGGAACAACTGTGACAAACTATTTGGGAACATCTATTAAAATGAGTCTATCTGCCCCCTGGCCCAGTGACTCCACTCCCAATCACAGATAACTGGCAGGAAACGGTGTATGACCAAGGCCAACCCTTGCGGCATTGGTCGTGAATGTCCACGCTTGTAGGGCTGATTAAAATAAGGTACGGATTAGAAAACGATGCAGCTATGAGAAGAGAGAGGAAGTTCTTCATGTTCTGCCCTGGAAAGATCTCCAATACATATTAATTGAGAAAATGAAGGAGCAGAACACTATGTATCACTATACAAGGTCTACCGTTTGCATACAAGGAGGGGGGTATAGAACATATTCGCATGTAAATGCTCGTGTAAGCATTTGAAAAATCTCTGGAGGAAAGCACAGCAGGCACTGAGTTCCTGAGAGGTAGTGAAGAGAGGGAGAATTTTTTCTTTATTATAATTTTTGTAGCTTCTATGTTTCACCTATTCAAAAACTAACTAGAGTAAAATTTGATTAAGGAAAGAAGAAAGGCAGGCAGGCAGGAGGGAGGAAGGGAGAGGGGAAGTAGTAGGGGGAGAGGGAGAGCGGGGAGCAGAGGAATCCGTTCCTGGCATTCCTGGGCAGGGTAAGAGCACTCAGGACTGAAGGGGAGCCGGTCTGTCTGGGCTGAGAAGAGGGGCACGCTGAGCATCACTGCGACCTAGATCTGCCAGGCTTGACGGTGATAAGGAAGGGGACGCTGACTTGCCAGGTAGAACCTGACACAAGGAGCAGTTTCGCTGTTCTGCTGGCAGGCTGTCTTTCGACAGGGGCGTGGCAGCAGCTTGGGGCTTTGGCTCTGCCTTATTTTCGGCAGCTGCTCCCACACTCACGGCCCCCTCCTGGGGAACCTCCCCACTCCCAGAAGGGAGCGCACAGGTCTATCCTGTTGGCATTCCCTCTCTCCTGAGAGAAGAGCACAAATATAAAAGGAAGGGCCTAGTGCATTTTCTCCCTTCCACCAAGGGTATAAAACCTGGAAACCAGAAAACCTTGAACACAAAAAGGCAGAGGTGGTGATATCCAAACGCCTGGCTAACACCCCTCTGCCTTCGTGGACAAATCATTGTGATTTTCAGCCTAGTGGTTATAGTAATTTTTTTGTCATTGTTGATATGCATGTAGAGAGGAAAACAGTTTTATATATACATGTATATTTCTGATTGTTTTCTCAACATCAAACTTTATACAAATCTCTTTGTCTAGCCTTTGGCACATATTATTATTATAATATTATTAATACTTACATTACATAGGTAATATATAATATAAAATAATACCATAAAACATGTCAGTCTGTATTTAATTCATAAATATAGCCACAGAAAATAATAATAAAATGTAATAGTAATTTACAGTTCATTTTCACAGCCATTATTTCATTTAAGATCTTCAAACACCCCTATAAGGTGGATAATTATTCAACAAACATTTACTGAGCACCCAGCATGTCCAAGATGCCGTGCCAGGTCCTGGTGTTTCAGAGACAAAACGATGCTACATGGTGTAGGTAAGGTCCCGTCTAGTCACAGACACCAACACGCAAACCGATATTCAATTATGGAGCCATACGCAAGATGAGGGGGGAGCCCCGAGAAGGGGCAGCCAACCCAGCCGAGTGGTGGGGAAAGGGTTTCCGGGCCAAGAATATGGTTGAGTTGATCCCGAAAAGATGAACAGGACATAACCAGGCAAAATCGGGGAGCAGGTTGACCTTGCACAGTGAAAACATGAGTCTTAGTTTTCCCCTGGGAGGGGAGGGTGGAGCGAGAGTAAGGAAGTGGCAGGGGGAACAGGTGGATGGAGACATAGGTGTTTGAGGGAGCACGTGGAGTGACAGTGACCGTTTTACAGGTGGGAAAACGGAGGTTCACAGACGTGGATCCCGACCCCTCCTCAGTTCCCAGCTCAGGGGCCCTTACCCGACCCTTCCCCTTTGAGCCAAAAGGAGACCAGTGAGGAAATCAAACACAGCAGTTGCAAACAGTGGCCTGGAAACATAAGTCTTGAATCTTAATCCCACGTGCCCAGGATCAGGGAATCAATGAATCAGCCGTCTTAAGAGAGCACTGGGGTTTCCTAGCTTCTTTCTCCTGTGAGCTGCTGTCAGCTGATGGGAGAAATCCCACTCAGAGGGCTATGCCTAACCCCACGTGTTACACATTCTTCAGGAAACTTGTCAGTTCAAGACCTATTCTCTCATGCCGGGCCTTTGTTTATTGGTTTGGCATCTGTCCCTGGGGAGTGGTCTGTCTCTGTCTGGTTCTCTTGCTCCAGACACACTAGGGCTGGTCCCTCACACGCATCTAGCTCAGCACCACCTGCGAGTCTGAACAGGGCCTGAAAACCACCTCTGACTTTACAGTCCGTTGTCCCACGCCCTGGGAGGTGGGCTGCGTGTGTCTGGGCTTGCTCAAGTCTGGGAACTGTGAAAGCTGGCCAGAGCCTGCTCAGCCCAAACGGGGTGGGGTAGGGGGGAGGTAGGGTGGGGACAAGCCTCAGGTGCTGGGCTCTGGCTGGGAGGGGCCAGGGATTTGTAGGGGAGCGAGGAGCCCTGTGGAGTGTGTAGGCAGTGAGAGAGGGGTGGGGAAGGGAAGTTTGTCTCTGCTCCCTGGGGAGTGTCAGCAGTTCCTAGAAGATGATGATGGTGAGCCAAATCATGGTGTCCTGATGGTGGTGAAGAGGCTAAAGGGTGTCCTGTGTGGGGATCCCCCAAAATAGACCGTGAGAAGAGAGTTCAAGGGCAGGTGACTCATTAAGAAAGTGTTCCCATTAGAGAACAGGATGGGCATGGGAGGGGTGGGGCAGGGGAGGAGAAGCAGCAAAACAAGGGCGAGGGCTGACCTTGAACCCAAAGGACCTTCACCTTTTGGAGGGAGGGAGTAACTTTCCTCACAGTTCCAGCCTCCTCAGCCTGAGCTGGCAGGGGAGCTCTGGAGTGGAAGTTGTGCCTTAGAGTTGGGCCTTCACATCCCTACACTTCCACACTGGCTCAGGGCTGCCTGGGACATCAACCCCAAGCACTTGCTACCCTCTGCAGACAAAGCTACCCTTTGCAGCCTTAGGGCAGGCCTACCCCGAGCGCCTCTCAGGAGCAGGCTGTTCACAGCAAAAGGGATAGAAGCTGGGTCCTACTCAGAAATAGTAAAAGGGAATCAAATGGACGTGGGACAGGCAGCATCCAAGGAAACTGTATTCACACCTCAGCTCAGTCTCTACCTTTGCGACCAAAAGGCAGATTATTTAACCTTATTGACTGTGAAGTGGGGACACTCGTATCCCTTTCAGAGGACTGCCACTCAGGGAAAACAAGAATTTATGAACTAAGTGTTTAGCCTAGGGCCGGGCAAGTGTTAAGAATTACGTATGACGTCTGAACCCGGCTGGTGGTGTTCGGTGTCGTTCTGGGGAGATTTCGCCGAGGGAATTCCGACCCGTGAAGCCGAGCTCCAGTGCCTCTGCTGTGCTCTCGGCGCTGTTCTCCCACGACTGAGAACGGCCTCCTTTTCTTTCTCAGAAACCCAGGCCCAAATGTCAGGAGGTCCTGACGTTTCACCTGCCTCCTCGGCCTCCCAAGCCCAGGCAGGTGAAATCTCAGGACCTCCTGCTCCATCCCGCCCACAGTCCCAGTCGCTTCCCCACCCTGGCCTTGCTCTCCGGAAGCAGAAGCGTCGCAGGGCAGAGTGTTTGAGAGTTCCGGGGCCGGGAGGTCTGAGTTTGAATCCTTGCCTTAGCACACAGAGTGTGTGACCTTGGCAAAGTGCTTTGTCTTTCTACGCCTCGGTTTCCTCATCTGCCTAATGGGAATAACAATCGCTCTGCCTCTTTGAGCTGCTTTGAGGTGTTCAGGGATCAATGCACGCAAAGCGCTTAGCAGTGTTTAGTGCACTGGGCTACATGCCCGTCAGCAGAAAAAAAAAAAGTCCTCCTGGGCCAGATGCCCTTTGTTTACTGCCCCGACTCTTGATCAGCCCCTGCTGTTCCATCCTCCGGCTCTGGGCTGGGCTCCCACCCTTGTCCCTGGGGCAACAAGGTCACGTCCCACTGGAGCCTCAGACGGCAAGTGCTCAGCACTTTCCGGTTTTCTAAGCAGCACACGTCTGGTTTGATCTGTGCCTCTTTTTTCAAATGAGATAACTGAGGCTCAGAAAGACTAAGCCATTTGCTTGAGTTTACCAGCTCCCAGGAACTGGAGCCCAGATGACCACCTATCCGGAAGGACCAGGTAAAAGAAAGATTTAGGGGGCCACACACGCTGCCTTTGCATGCAAAGAGCTGTCAAGGGGAAAAGGGAGCAGACTTAACTCCGGCCCCAAGAGGCGGGACCAGGACCCAGGGGCCCTGGTGGCGTAAGTCCTTCCGGCTCAGGCAGTGAGGCGGTGCATTGTCTGCGGAGAACTCTAAATGAGGAAAAACTCATTTTGAAAAGCTGATGTGCTTGTATTAGCATTGCACAGTAGAAATTCTAAATAACGTTAGTGATAAAATATTCGCTCCCGCTGGGGAAGACAGTTCCAACTTTGGTAAAGACAGATCTTTCTAACAGGCCACAGTGGAATGTACTACCTCGGGGCTGATGGATTCTCCATCGCTGGCAGTATGCAGATAAAGGCTGGAAAAACACTCTTCCAGGAGGCTACAGAGGTCCACAGCAGATTACCTTAAGTGACTCTGAAGACACCGTCTGACTTCGTGAGTCTCCACAAGGCATGACAAGTGAAGGACTGAAACAATCCGGTTCAAGTCAGAAAGGGTCTCTGAGTGAAAGGAGGATATTTGGGGTCTTCCCCGATAGAATGTGACGAGCAATAAGATAGAAATATTCCAGGATCATCTGAGCACTAACGCTCTCATGGATATTGGAGCTGCTGTGAGGTGTTAATGAATAAAAGCCCACTGAGGGCCTGGACAGTAAGACAGAGTCTGGTTACTAATGGCCAGAACCATGCCAAGTCTGGGGCCAGGGCACGGGCTAAAGAAGGGGCAGGCCCAGGACCCAGAAGGTCGTGGAGAAGAAGACCCGAGTACTAGCAGTGAGACCCCTAAGTGGGCATGAGCCCGTTGCCCTGGCTGAGGGTAGATGACTTAACCCTTCTGCATAGCCCCAGCTCACTGGATAATACAGATTAAATGACTTCATGTGTATAAAACTCTTGGGTCAGTGCCTGGCACAGTGTAAGCGCTGCACAGATGTTGGCTGTTGCTATCTTTTGTTCAAGGGCCGATGCTGGTGAACTGCAAGCCACGAACTACGTCTCCCAGAAAGTCAGGATGAAGTTATTTATCCCATCCCGGTCCCACTCCAACTCCTAAAAAGCTGCTACTTTGTTTCTTGGGACCTGCTTAAGTTTTGATTGTTTTTTTTTTTTCCCCAATATAATACCTCTGTGTCATTAGAATGTTTTATATTACATATTATTTACTTGTTCATTTGCTTTTTGTTCATTAAAATATTAATGGGTGCCTACTTAGAAATTGAGCTTGTCCAAGGGATAGGATGAATGGTCAGTTAAAACAGGCCAGACCCTTGTCCTCGGGGAAGCCACGGTCTGGCGGGGATGGAGCTGTGGGAGAGGGCGCAGGACAGACACAAGGTCATAAGGATCACATGGGCGCAGGTGAAATCGCGGTTGTGATGGTGCTATGGGGAAAGGGGACAGCGCTCGGAGCCCGGGACACGAGGCAACGCCCTGGCCTGGGGTGGGGCTTCCCTGAGCCAGTGCCGCTTGAGCCACCATCTAAAAGTCATGGTGTTAACTAGGAAGTTAGGAAAGTTCCAGGCAAAAGCACCATTGTGGCCAAACGTTCTAACATCAAACGATCGTTTCAAAGTGCTGACCTCTGACTGGCCCTCCGATGACAACTTTGGGTTCATTACTCCATCCGGCTCTTGCATAAGCCCTTTGAAACAGAGATTACTGTCTGGCTCTTTGTATAGATGAGGAAACTAGGACTGATGCAGCAACTGATGCAGGCCCACACATCCGTCCTACAAGCAGGATTTGAGCTCAGCTCTCCCGCCAGAACCTGGGCTCTTGGCCCTGACGCAGAACCCTGCTTTGTACTTATATCACAGTCTTTGTATCTAAAGCCTAGAACAGCGCCTGGCATATCGTAGATGCCAATAAATGCTGAATAAATTCTAAACTGAATCAAAGTGTAGTGAAGGGGAAGAAAGGCTCGCGTGCGTAAGGTAAACAGTGACCAGACTGTATATGGGCAGAGGGTGGAGAGGGAAGGGTCTCAGGAGGCACGTCAGTGGCAAAGCCTGCAGGTGGGGATGCACATGGCCTAGGTGGGGGCACTGCTTAAGTGAATACTCTTCTTTCACAGGTAGTGTTTTCTTTTTGGTCATTAGAAGTATTTAAGTACAGAGGGGTTCGATACTTTGGCCAGCCCTGCAAATATAGTAGGCTTAAATAATTTTTCACACATCTTCCATCCTGGGGCTGTTCTAATACAAAATGTGCTTGCAGACAAACACCAAAATTTTACCAGTCCTCCAAGCCTACCTCAGTGGGGACTTAAGTAGAATGAGGATGGATGGAGTAATCTGGCAGCCACGGAAAGAAGTCAGACAGTGTGACAGACATTCAAAACAAGTGCCACTGCCTGGGTATCGGATGACTGTCAAACCACAGCCTCAGACAAAGAAGACGGGGGTGTGAGCCCCCCGGGACAGTACCTACAGAAAACATCTGAGAGGTGGTAGTGTTTCTCCTTATTATGTACTCATTTTTTAAAAAGTTGAGTTTTTTTTTTTTTTTTTTGCCAGATCAGTGCTTTTATTTCATAAAACAGGGCTTTTGCTCAAACTAGTATCCGAGGGGTTGAAGAATAACAGATTAATTTCCCTTCCTGCCAAGAGATTGTCCTTTGGTGCTTGCAGGGGTGGATCTTGGAGAGCCCTGTGATTTTATTCCACCTCCCTCATGCAGGTTAGGTGAGCACTGCCAGAGGCCCAGGCCTCCTGTGGACTGCAGAGTCTGGAGATGTGTGCTTTCTGGGAAAGGATGCCTGAACCCCATTCCCATTTCCCGGAGAGTTCAAAAGTTGAAAACACATATTCAAGTCACATTTGCAAATTTTAAGTCTTCTAAGCACAGACCCATGAACCTCTGTACACCGTGGACAGCACGTGACCCTGTCCTCCCCTCATTGCATGAGGTGTACTGTTATTGTCCCCCATTGTACAGGTGAGTAAACTGTAGCTTACTTGTGCCCTGAGGTCATACAGCTGGAAGCAAGGAAGCATAATGAAGCAATTATGAGCACCGCTCTCTGTGTCATTGAGAACTAAACTTCGATTCTAGTTCTGCCACTTTTTGTTTGTGTGATTGTGGGCAAGCATTTAATCTTTGTAAGTTTCGCCCTTTGGAAAAAATAAATCCCATTCATAGTTTCTAGGATGTTGTGATACCCATGGTCTCCTTTCTGGGCATTTCACTGTAGTTTCTTTTCTTTTTTGACAGCTTTCCTTTTTGTCTCATACATTACATGTTGCCCAACAGTCCACTCTCTTGCCTCTTTTCTCCCCTTTTTCTCTATATTCTCTTCCCCTTGACAGTCTTTGTCACCGTGGCATGGGAAAGAGTGAATGGAGAATTCCATACTGGCTTTCTAATCTTCTTCGTGGAAATAGGACACACCCCTTGTCCTCACACTTCAATGGACACAGCAAATCACAGATTCATACCTAACTTCAAGATAGATGTGCTCTTGGATGAGAGGGGACCAGGAGAGGAAGGTGCCAGGTGAGGAGAACACCAGGTGTCTCTTCCGGAGCTGTCTTGTACATATCTGAGTCCTCGACTCTCCCTCAGTCCTGAAGATTTACAAATACGTATTTCCCATCCATCAGAAAGCTTACAACTAATTACACTTCCCTTCTTTGCTTTGGCTGCTGGGAAGCTCAAAGTCAGATGTACTGTCTGCCCCTAGCAATTTTACAGGAACTTATGGTGTGAAAATTATGTGTTAAACTTATGGCCTAAATTCGATTTTATCTCATATTGTTATGTTTTCCTTTGTCTGATTTCTCAGTTTTAAAAATTCTGATGTGCATATTTGCGTATGCCACCCTAATTATGTTTGAATGAACCAGGGTATAAACAAATGCAGGCAAAGTAATACTGGAGGGACTGTCAACACCTCCCTATTTTGAAAGCAGAGAGTAAAATTCCTTAGGTTAGGTCATAAAACTGTTTTATTCCCTCCTCCTCTTTGCTAAAATTATAAAATCAATTCATGCTCGTAAAAAATCAGAGAATACAGAAAATGAATAAAAACCAAAAAACAAAAAAAAATGCAGGCATATACACATATCACACATTCAAACAATATTTCAGCCCTCGTCTCGCATAAGAAATACAAATAGTAATTTATCACTACCCTCTGGGTATGTTCTCCACTGAGATATCCTACAGTTACCTCAAATCAATACGTCCCAAACAAAACTTAACTTCCCCAAAATGGTTTCCTTCACTTAAATTCCTCTTTCCACTAATAGCTTAACCACGTGTGGAAGATTGAAAAAAAAAAAAAAACGCTAATGATCGTTTACCCCTCCCTGTATCCTCATCCTTCCAGTTTCTGACATGAGGTCCCATGAGTCACTCTGTGCTCTCCAGATATGCCATGTGTTTTCCCATTACCGTATCTTCCCGCATGCTGTTTCCTTTGTCTAAAATGTACCTTCCCTCATCAGCCCTCCACTTGTAAGAGTCCTTCCCACTCTTTAAAACTCACCTCAGCTATCGTTCCTTTCCAACATCTGGCCTCATCCGCCAACCAAATAAGAATGCCCTTTTCTCCTGATCTCACTTAGTCCATTTGACTTAATTACACTTGTTACTTGCTAACATTTAGGGAGCTCCTTGGGGATAAAGACCATGTCATGCTTTGCTTTTTATTTGCAGCACCAAGCTCTTAATGGCACAGTTTTGAATTGCCTTGAGCCTAAAGTTCATCGTAGGTGAACTTGACTATTTATCAAATAGGAACATGTTTATGCCTGGCCCTCCCTGTCCTTCACCCACCACATCTTCAAGCTACCCCCACCCAACATATCTTAAATATATTCTTTCTTCAAAATTTCACTACCTTGGTTTAGACCCCATCATCTCATCACCTCTCATGTGGACAATTATAATGATGCCTAATACTTCTGACTTCAAGGCTAGTAACCCTAAAATGCATATCCCTTCCTCTGCTTTAAACTTCTCAATGGCTTCCCCAGTGCAAAGAGACAAATCTCAAGTTTTTTTCATGGCATAAAAGGTTCTACATAATCTATCCCTACCTGTATCTCATGTTTTGATGCTTCTGAGAATCTATACTGGATTTTCTGGTCATGCATTCCTTCCCAACTCTAACCTAGAAAAATAGGACTGGCCATGTGATGGGCATTTACGATTTTTGCCTCTTCATTCCTTCTCCCCTTCTTTGGATAGCAGGCTTCCTAGTGAGAGGACTTCACTCCCTTGCCCAGGACATGGTCCACTGCCAGCCTTTCCTGAGATTTTCAAAGTGAACCTGAGTAAGAGGTTGAGAGTTCAGAGCAGCCCATGTTACACTCTGTGAAAGGAAAGGAAATCAACTCAGAGAGATAAGCGGAAATGAGATACTCCGAGTAAGTCCTCCACACAGCCCTGGACACCCTGGCTCTGGTTTCTGGGTGAATAACAGGCCTGTTTGTTCGATTCTCCTTTCTAGTTCATGAGCCAGGCCCGGGATTCACCATTACATGTGACCACTTGATGAATCTCTTCCTGACTAGACTGTAAGCTTCATGAGTGTAAGAACTGTATTTATTTTGTTCTCTACCGTATCTCTAGCATCTAAATTAATATGTATTTATTAATTGGAGAGTAGGTCTGTGGCGGGGGGGGGGGTGGAGGATAGAAGGGTAGTATGACCTGCAAGATGGGCTCCTAGAGGCCAAACCAACTGGACCTTTCATGAACGGATATGTGATTTAGTAAAAGAAAATCATCTCACCTTCCTCTGAACTCTGTGTAGACAGGTGATTAGTTCAAGGTAAGTTTTTCTTTCTGGTAATAGACTGGAACTTTGCACTTCCATCCAAAAAGGGCAGATAATATTTTGAAAATGTAATTTTTGAGGGGAGGAATCTCACTTTAGTTATGAGACCTAAGTTTAGTTCCTCAGAATCCTTCCTCTCCAGATAGACACAAAGCTCTTAAAGGTAGGTATATACCCAAGAGTGTTGGAAGCATATGGTATATGCATACAATGGAATATTATTTGGCCATCAAAGAAATGAAGCCTCACTATATCCTTTATATACGATAGAAAATTTCATATTATTTCCTATTTTGACCAAAGCTTGATTCTAGGGCTTTGATTTTTCGATCAAGACTCTCTAATGCAGCCTTGCCAAAGTGAGGATGTGTTTGGGGGAGACATCCAGAATGGGGGTTATTCAGTCCACAAATATGAAAAATCAGACACGTTCACTGGAAAGAGTGAAAACGGGACCCCCGGCTCTCATCCTCCCCTTGCTGGTGACACTCACAGCCCTAGCCCCACTACCTCAGGATCATCAGGACTCAGCCATCATGCCCTTTATCTCTATCTCTGGCAAGGCCTTCACGAAGGTCCAAATTCCCTGATCATCACCCAGACTCTGTACATTCCTCGATTTTGTCCCATATCGCATCTTCCTGCTTCCCAGTGTGTCTTTTGGGATCCAATGATCATTATCAGCAAAATCCTTTGTGCTGGCAAAATCTTTTCTCTCTGTTCACCCTCTTGCTCTGACCAGGACCTGATGCTCCCCTGATGCTCACCAACTCTCCTGGATGCAGTCCTCGCCAGACGCAAGCGATTTCCCATCATTTCCTGACGAGTCTAGTTCTTGGCCTGCTGTCATTCTCTCTGTCATTGCTCCTAACCTAATTATTGGTGATTTTGAGGTCCATTTCAAGATAATCCTTCCAATATCCTGGCCTCTCAGTTCTTTGCTCTCCTCTCCTCCAAGGATCTTATATCTCGGCTACCCGCGACCATGGTCATACCCTAGACTTGGTCATTATCAGTATGTACAGACTTGTTTCCAATCTTAATTTAATCCATCCTTCTCTCTGCTCACTACCTCTCATCTTTCCGGCTTACTCTTTCTGGCTGGTTTCCAAGGTCAACAATTCTTCAGCTCCATCAAGATGGGGGCTGGCCCAATAAACCATGATCTTCCCAGAAAAGTATAGCACTTTTAGGGATTGACTCTGGAGAAAGATAACCTGGGTTCTCACCCTACTCCTGCACCCTACTAGCTCTGTGACCTTGGGCAAATTATTTAACCTTGCTAAGCTTCAGATTCGTATAAAACGGTGATGATAAAAATGCTCTCAATCTCATATGATTACTTGAGGATTATACAAAATATTGTAAAGTGACTAGCACAGTGCCAGACCTATATGGAACACTCAATAAAGGAGAAAGATTATTACATGCAGAAAACACGTGTTTTGGTCAACTCACCAATTGTTTTTCTTACAGTAATAATACCCTAACTTCACTTGAGAAATAGCTCCTTTCCTGGTGCTGGAAGGAGCTAATCCCTAAACCAACTCTTTGGGGAATGCCAGGCCTGGCATTCCAACCCCGAACGGGAATCAGTAGTGACTGATTCAGGGATGGACGTCTCTTGAGGGAATTTTACTGGAATAAATGGGGCAGAGAAGTTCTCCACGAGATGTGGCCTTGGTAAGACCTAAGTGTGCTGCAAGGAGGGCCCACCTGAGAGCAGCCAACATAAGAGAACACAGAAGGGAGAGATGGAGGGAGGCTGAGACCGGCATCCCCGTATCCAGCCAGGCTTAAAGTGCACCCCTGCACTTTCAGGTACACGGGCCTATGAACTCCCTCCGTAGTGCTTACGCCGGTTTGAGTTGGGCTCCTCTTTCTTTGAATTTTGACTGTTACATTACAACACAGTGAACGACTAGTCTGCCATTAAAACTGGTGATGGAAAGCAACACAGAGAGACATAGAGAGACGCTTATCACATATTTTTAATGGGAAAAGCAACTTAGAGAATAAGGATGTCAATAACAATGAGAATCAATAAGATTTCATTTTGTAAAAAAGTACATACATGGAAAGAAGTCTAGAAGGCTAGATGACAACAAATTTGCAAAAGATATATACGTTAGCAGCTACCTATGCTACACATAGCTAGTCCCTGGGTTTTTCTATAGAGGGTGGGACTGTAGTAATTTATAGTTGTTTTTTTTTTTTTTGGCTATATTATCTAATGTTTTTACAATATATATATATATATATATATATAGATAGATAGATAGATAGATAGATAGATTATTTATTCAATTTTTTTTAAAGGAGGTTCCCCAAATGAGAAAAAGCAGCCCTTCCTTGCCACACCCAAGATCAGAGTATTGAATTCTGTGGCTCTGCTCGCAGCCCTTCAGGGTGTCTGGGGCTGGCTGAACCTGTTCTACGGGTTTGTGGCTCATGGGTGTGTGCCAGGCTTCACAGCCCTGAACCATTTAGAATCACAAAACCACCGTTTACCAATTTAAATGGTCTTAGCGCTGCTGAGAAATTCAGAATTAATCAACTGCGCCCTCTTGGGAGAGGGGCAGGCAGAGTGATGTGTATACAGAGCTTTCAAAAGGGATTAATGGTGGCTCTGGGAATTGCCTGTGGTGGTGGGAGGGGCCCTGGGAATATTTACAGGTGGTGTTATTAGCCAACCAGCAGGCACCCAGCACCCTCTTCATTGTCTGAAACATTTTCTAAGTGTTTTACATTCTGAGTTTCCCAGCAGAGAAAGGCGGGTTTGCCCACAGTTTGAGAGTGGAGAAGCTGGGGATCCAGAACTGTTAAGGGACTGATTGATGGGTACACAGCAAGAAGCAGGTTATGTTTTAGGTTTGTTGATTCCATGCTCTCTCCAGGCGCCCGTCTTTCTCTATTAGGGCCGCTTCAGAATGGGCGGCCAGCGCCTCGAACAGGACCTGTCCCCCTTCCCTCCTCTATGACTGTATTTTTAAAATTCATGTCAAAATAATTTTCTTTTGTCTTTCCTTTTAGAAACACTCAAGGTTCTCTTCTACGAGCTATTTTATCTGTGCCTTAATGCAGGCAGCCAGATTCATGGTGTGCCTACAACCATCTGTGGCTCCACCTGGAAAAAATTACTATATTGCAGACATAGAGAGGTTTCACATTTTGGGGATGGCATTGAGACCTCCTCTGGAGGGTTAGCTCATCTCCATCCTAGGTGTCCTGTTCAATCCCACCTCGGCCCACTGCTGCAACCCAGCCCCCCTCTTTGTGCATGTGGTGCTCCAGCCCCTGAATCCCACGCTGTCCCCACTGGCCATGCACACCTCCTTGCGTGGAGCAGTGGTTCCACGGCCGGACCACCTTCTCGCGCCTTTCTCTACCTGTTCATCATACACTTTAGAAGTCATTTACAGAGTGCTCACTTTGCTGTTTAAGACTTTACAAATGTTAACTCATTTAATCCTCACCAGTATCTAACGATGTAGGGACCATTATTAACTCATTTGACAGATGAAGAAATGGAGTCACAGAGACTGGCCCAGAGCTGGCAGATGCTGGAGGTGAGATTTGAATTTAGACAGCTGGCTCCAGAGCCCACCATTTTAACCACCCTGATTTGCTCCTCCCTATACATCCTTTCAGTCTCCTGTCCCGTGAAATCACCCCTGCTGCGTATTTTGAGAAATTGCCTTCCTGCTACTCGGTGCATTCAGAGCCCTCTGCTGGTCCCTCCAGGATTCCTTTCTCTTTGTGGGGGGCTTTTATTAGCTTTGGTCTCCTACCAGCAGGGAGCTTCGTAAGGACCGGGGTTTGGTGCATTCATCTTTGTATCCACTGCATTCTCACTTCCAGATTCTTTCCGGATGTGCTAAACACTGGAGATATGAAATATATGTGGGCTAAAATAAAGTAAAACTTAATGAATGAGTGGGTCACATAATGAATAAACACTTGGAGACAGTCTTGGCAAGGTGCTTCTGGAAAAGGTTTAAATTAAGCAGAAACTTCAGATAATTCTCATCTCTGGCTTTTTATTTATTTGTTTATTTGTTTGTTTAGAGGATTATTCAGCCTCCTGTTTTTCCTTTCATTCCTTCTAATCTGTTAGACATTGCATGACTTGAGAGAATCACTGTAAGAAAGTAGAGTGTGACGAAAGCTCAAATGGGCCATGGCAGCTCCATGTCTTTTGGAAAAGTCACTTGAGCCTCAGAATTTAGTTTCCTCGGCCATAAAATGAGATAATGATTATACTTAGTGACCTGATACTGCATGTGAAACAGCTGGCTCAGGGCTTGGTCGGTAGTAAACGTGATATAAATGTGACTGTTGTCATTATCTCCGTGGCTTTGCTGACAGGACCAGAAAAAAGGAAAGGAACTTGAAATCTTCAATATACTTCTTAACACTCTGGGAAAAGGGCGAAAGAGCATAGAGCGAACCTGACTGGTCAAACAAGAACTAAAATAATGAATTTCTCGTCCCTTCAGTCTGTAGTTCCTTCTTAAATAAATAGAAATGGGAGAAAAGTATCTGCAGCAGAGTGATACTTTCCTGAAAGAGACAATTGCCTAAGCTTACCTGAACCTATATTTACTCATTCAATGCACGATTCTGAAATGCCTACTATGTGCCAAGC
>PVKZ01001369.1:49440-410807 GCA_004027375.1 Macroglossus sobrinus
CCAGCAGACTGTGGCACAGCGCGCACAGTTATACGAGAAGACGAAGGGAGGTAGGTCCAACTCGAGTTACAGAAGGCCTTTTAAACGCCACAATTAAAAGTCTAGACCTTAGTCGGTAGCCAAACTCAGCCACAGAAATCTTTAGACAGAATAAGTCATGCCCAGGAGAAAAGATTAGGTTTGAATCCGCGTCGCTAACCTGTTTTCTCCACACGCTTGCGGGGATGCCGGCCGCATTGCCACAGCAGCAATTAAAACGGCAGGGGCGCTTTAGGGGAGAGAGAGAGGCAGCAACGCCAGCGAAGGCAGGACCTTATTCCTGTGAGGTTAGATTTGGCTTCCCGGCCCAAATCTGATGACCCTGCAGGAGCCCAATGGCAGAGGCCAGAGCTCAGAGCAGGGACTGAGCTAATGAGACTGGCTTTGGGGTGGAGGACCCTGGGGGGTGGGCAAAGCTTTTAAGCTGCCTCATTTGCCACTGGATTTTCTCTTATTAGTCAAATGTGAGGAAACGGGGTAACTGTCCAGGTCTCCTTGGAAATCTGGGGTAGTATTTACACGCCCAATACGCATTTTCACTTCCTGTCGTTAACAGCCCCTCAATGTTTTATTTCGAAGATGCCCCACACATCAGACTCTTCTGAGTCCACGAAGCTGGCCCTATGCTCTGGCTTCCGAGGACAAAGGCTGGTGACATGCAGCCCAGGTTTGGCCAGTCAGAGTCTTCCCCCTTCCCCAACCCCCCACCGCAGTGATTGGTTTAGGGATGGCCACGTGGTCCCAGTCCCGCCTGTCAGCTCCGGGAATGTTGCTGGGGCCACTGGGAAAGAGGGGTCCTCCTCCTGCAGAGTGGCTAAGCGGGAACAAGGTACACTAGACCCACTGCTGGCTACCTTGCTCCCCTCATTGGGAGACCCCGCCAAACAACGAAGCCCACGCAGAGGAACGTAGAGCTGGGAGACGGAGAGAGACTGCAGGAGTTGTGGTTCCAGCCACATCTGACCGAGAGCCCCCAGAGGTCAGTTTCCAGTTTCTGGAACGACCACATTCTCTTCCTCGCCCCGCCCCACCTCACTCAGGCAACTTGCAGTTGTTTTTGTCACTTTCAACTTAATTCATACAATATCTTTCACAAAAAAGGGGTGGAGTCAGGGGGAGTGCAGGAGGGAGGCCTGACGGCTAGACGGCCCCGGAGAGGTCTCTGCCGAGGGAAGCCTGCGGCACCACAGCCAAAGGCAGAACCTGGTTCATTTGGGCCCCTCGGTCCAACCTGTTTAGATAGTTTTTAAAATGAACTATGTCTCTTTCGAGCAGGAGGACTTGAAATACCTGATTGCTCTTTTCATAGTTTGGTTACGGGTTTCAGCCGGTTATTTTTCTATAATATATGTATATGTTTTAATGAACATAGAAAACTCAGTTTTAACTTGGAGGATAAATCGATAATGGTGGAAATGCAGACCACACCGGAGGAGATATTTAGGGGAACGAGGCCACTTTCCCAATGCTCCCCAATTCACAATGCTTGGGAGTCCACCCTCTTGGTGTTTATTCAGGTCAGAAGTTACAAAACGGCAGCCCACGAGTCATGGCAGGCTTACAGAAGGATTCTGTTTGGCCTGCCAATTACTGCCATTAAAAACATTTTTAGTCATGCTTTAAAAAACCAGGACATTTTATCCATATTACCAGGTCCTCTTCAAAAAATGGGAAGGTCTGTCTACCCTGGGTTGTTTGCCAACTGGCGATTCTAGGCTGGAGTTGAGGACCAGCTGCTTTTTTTAGACCGGTGTGAGTATCCCAGATTGCCACAGTCTCCACTCCACATCCCCATTCACTTGGGTCACCTGGCACCTGGAGACACACAATCCACTGGAGAAATATCTCCAGTTCACCCAGGCACTTAGATTTAGCTGAACACCTGCCTGTGGGTTTATCTATTGTTGATAAAATTATTCCCTGGAGCTATAAGACAAGTTCGAAATCTCTGGGGCTGGGAGTTCATCCTATAACACACGCTAATAAACCCTTATGGATTAGAAGCAAAAGTTAAGAATATGAGGAGAAAAAGAACTAGGAGAGTGGTGGACTTGATCCACACTGAAAGAGGAGGGCTCCCCGGAGCCAGCGAGCCAGAGGTTGAGACCCAGCCTCACCCATCACTGTCTACATGCTATTCGTCACAAGCATGAAGTTTGGTGTGTCTCAGTTTCTTCATCTGTACAAAGCACCATGTTCCCCTCATCTGTAAAATGCAATGAAATTCTCATCTCATAGGGTTGTGAAGATTAAATGAGTTAACACGCTTTGGAACAGTGCTTCGCACATAGTAAGCTCTCAGTAAAGGTTAAAGTATGGAAATATACCATGTTTATCCACTTCTATGTAAAATACCTATCCATTTTATACGGCCATATTCCTAGAAATATTTAACATGCGACACTTGCATGCTCCGCACATGTTTGTCGCCCCAGCTGAGAAGAACTCTTTGGCGCCATGCGCGCTGCCGTCTTCCGGGACGAGATGAGGTCTTAGTTGTGACTGTATCACAGCCCAACTTCTCCCTCGGCCCAGTTCCGCTCCCTTCACTCTCCCACAGGTATATGTCCCCAAGGGCCCCCACACGCAAATCTTCCACCTCAGAGCTGGCTTCCCACGAAACCTAACCTCCAACACATAGTAACTTCGCATGCTGACTTTTTAAAGGAAAGAAGTACTTCAAAATATCAGAAACTTCAGCTTTTTCAAAACCCCAAACCTCATATATGAAAGAGAAGCCTTCAATGTCACGATGCGGTCATATACCCACGACGGGGAAAGAATAAAGTGCGAGGGGTGTGGGGAGGGAAGTGCAGGGGGTCGCGTGCCGTCGGGACGTTGCCAGGCATCGGAGAAACGTCTGTCATCCGTGGCAGCCGGGAAGGCGATGCACGGCTGACGTGATCCTGGAATCATAAGAGCGCTTCCAGAGACAATTACAGCAACACGGGCCGTGTGGACAACAGCCGAATGCTGAACGCGAGGTCTCAAGCAAAGTCCTTTTCCACATTATCTCGCTTAATGTTTGTGATGACCCTTGGAGGTGGGTCAGGAGATGACCACTGTCACTTAGCAGATGAAGAAATTGAGGCTGATCAAGGTTAAGCCATTTGTCTAAGATCACACAATTGATCCCTGGCATCAATGGCGGAGCTGGATTTTGAACCCAAAACAAATGGGTTCGGTCTGTCTGATTTTTGCCGAGGGCCCCCTGGGGCTTTCCTGCCTCCCTACAGGAAACACCAAAATGCCCGGACAACAAGCACTGCATTGTCTAATTCCTTTCTAAGCAAAACTCTTCTACCTCAGTAATTTACACGCTGAGAACTCATACCTTATTCTAATTCGACGTCATTCATGGGAAAAGAGGATTCAATTTATAGACATTTACTTTGTGCTCACATTGACTGGAACATGTCAATTCTGTACATTTAATAAAAAATTACTTCTATAAATCTGGTTCAACTGCTCGAACTCGGGCTTGATAAGGAGGTGACAACCATGTGGGCTATAGTTTTACCCCACTCAGCTATCTGTACGGTGAAGGCCTGGTACTCGGGAGCTATAGGGTTACACTGGACATTGTAAAAATGTTTCATTACATTTTTTGAGAATCTTGTTGCAACCACCACTTGTAAGATGCTCAGGTTGACAGCCAGGGAGACCTGGGTTCAAATCCTTGCTCTATGACTTAAGAGCTAGGTGAGTTTGGGCAAGTCATTTAATTTTCCCATGGCTTAGTTCCCTCACCTGTAAAATGAGAATAATAATGCCTACTTTCCAGGGTGGACGGATGAAGAAACACAAGGAAGGGCCTGATGCAGACTAGCTACCTGAAGCGAACACCAGTTCCTGCGAGCAGAAGCGGGTAGACGCTGTGAAATCTATTCTGGCCACTCCACTGTGATTTGGAATGTTTCCCGATGCGTAGTGATAGTTGGTATAGATGGGGCTATGGACTAAGCAGCCTTGGCTAAGTGAGCTGTGGCTCTATTTTGTTAGCTGGGGCTCTGTTAAGGGTTTTGCAGATTCTCAGGCACTGTTCCCAAAATACCCTCCGGGAGTTGCCAGTGCTAGGCTGTCTTCCTCTGTAGCGCCCTTTGGCCCGAGTCTTTCTGAGGATTCTCTAAAGCTGGTTGGCGTCAGTGCTCTTTCAGGCTCCCTTCCTCTCTCTGACGCTTGCTGCAGAATCCCACACCTAGCACTTTGGGACCCACTGGAGAGGGGAGCTGGTCTCTACCTAGCCACTTGGTCATTCTGCCTGCTGCATGTGCTTTCCCACGGGCTCACTTGCCCGCCTCCTTGGCTGAGGCTCCGAACTTCCTCTTGCACTGTCCACAGACTAGTCAGCCATGTCTCTCCCACCCACCCTAATCCTGCCGCCTGTTTGCTCGCTTTCTCAGTTTGGGTAACACAATCATTCAGTCCATCTAGTTCATTTCGCCAGAGTGTTGGACAGGTGTTGCCCCCAGAAAATTCAGAATTAAGTGTAGGTGCAACACAAAAACACAGTTCCTACTGCTCTTGGCGTATATTTGGAGTGATCATGATTTCAAAATTAGATCGTTTTAGTTATGGGTTTGTCCCTGGCTGTGTGAAGACAGGGTAAATAATGATTGAAATTTGAGTATTCCCTTGTATTTCCCACCCTCTTCTCATCGAAAAGGATTCTGGTTTGGACTACTTGGGTTCTCATCCTCCTCCACCTTCCAGGGAGGACCTTGCCTCACTAGACGAGTTTTTGGGCTTTTGTGATTATAAGACAATGAAGAAGGAAGACGACAAGATGGCAGGGGAGGGAGGGCTAGGGAGTCTTTCATAAGAGATTATTAAAGGCAAGTGCAGGATGTGAAGACAGAGGATGTTAGGGGAAAAAGTGTTCACAGTGTTTGATAAATACAAGTTATCTTGACATTGTCATTTGCACAAACTATGTTTCTCTAACCATAACTCAACTTTAGAACTGGATCGCCTGGACCAGGACTTGATAGACGATTCAGTTGCCATGAGCACAGAGTCACCCAAGTTTCTCAGAGACGTTGGGAGGGGATTTTTAAGGATGCGAAAGGGCTGGGATTGGAACGGGGCATGTGTGAAACAGAAACAGCTCCAGGCGCGATCTTCTCATGGGCCCCTGGGCTCCCTGGGCTCGCTAACTTGGCGCTCTCGTTCTCCACTGTTCTCTTTTCCTCGTGCCATTGGATGGCCTCCTCTTGTCACACATGGTGCCTGGTCCCCCATAGCCTCTGTTCAGCCATGGCTCACGTGACCTTCCTGTTCTACTACTGAATTCATGCTTCGTGATTCCCAAAGAGGGAACCCGATTAGCCCGGCACACTGTTCTGAGTTGCCCCACCTCGTATGTGGTTGCTGAGATTATGGACTGGCTGCTCTGAATCTGGTCCACATCCCCGATCCACACAGCTTCAGCTGGACGTGGTCTCTGTTTAGCAGGCCTGCTGGTGACACAGGTTCTCCCCGTAGGGCTATCAGATGTCGGCAGGATGAGATCCCACGGTCTGGTCCTGGTGTAGCAGACAGTGCAAGCCTAGATCCTGGCCCTGGTTCTGTCCAGTGCTGTGACCTTGAGTAACCCATTTAACTTCCCTGCACCTCGGCTTTTTCACCATGAATAGCTTTCTTCTCAGCCATCACCCAGTGGTGAGGAGGACTAAGTAAAATCATATGTGAAAAGGTCTGGAAAACTTCTAGGTACATCACAAATGTAATAATACTGATATATTTCTTTTTTTCCCTCCCTCAGGTTGCCAAGTGGTCCAGGGTGGCAAATACACTTTGGCTTGTTCACCAAGTTGCTGCCTAGTGTTACCCACTGAGAAGGACTGCCAGATCGCATTTGGGGTTCCTCAGAGGATTAAGCACCAACGCCCTAGGGCACTGATTGTAATAGCTCAACCTCTCTCTTTTGCATCTATGGGGAATCTGAACACTGGCTGAGGTCAGGTGGTCTGATCAACTAGGATGTTTGCCGCGGGTGCTGGTCAGGAAGTGATAGCATGGGTGCTGTGAAATGTGCCATCCCTGATTCCTTGCCTTCAGGATGTGGTGTATCGCCATCTTTTCTTTTGCTAACTTTCTTGTCTTGCCCAGTTTCTTCCTGTAAAAGATTTCCATTTTGTATAACTTTTGGGAGCACTTGTCTTCTTACTAGATGGGATGTTGCCTGACTTACAATCTTTCCGTAAAGCTAATTAGATCTTTAAATTCACGCTGTTGAATTTTTGTTCTTGAACAAGACATTATTATTAGTAATGATAATGGCCTTGGCAATTTCAACCAGATCAAATCAACAGAGAAATCACCCCTTCCTCATTCTTTAGTCTAGAACCTGAAAATGCACTTTTCAGCAATAATAGTTACGCTTATTCACACTGCCCAAGCTTGGTAATACTGGGGGTGTTTGTTTTGTTTGCATGTTCCACTAGACTGTGAGTTTCTTGAGGGAAAGGGACCCTATCTTGTTCTTCATTTTATTCTAACTGCTTGGCATATGACCAGTAATAGTAGCATTAGCCTCTTAGTAGATTCTTAATAGAATGAACAAATTAAGGAACAAATTAAGGAGCAAATTTACGACACTCCTTCCCTGTACTCAGGACCAAATAGCCTTGCTTTTTTGTTGCTGTTTTGTTTTGTTTTGTTTTGTTTTAATAAAGTCTAAAAGTGCAACTTCTCTCCTGCCTTCATATTTATCAGACAGTCTAATTCGATGGCAAGGGGAAAAAAAAACCGTGGGAAGAAGGTAAGTGAATTACACCAGGATCTGAAAGGAAACAGATAATGCTAGTGATTGTTCTTGCCGGCTTGTAACAGGCTGGATATAAATATACGTTAAAGGAGAGGAAATTCAAAACAGACACAGGGAAGCAGGTTGGAGATTTTGAAGAATAGAGTGTTCTGAGCCTGCTTACTCAGAGGCAATTAGACTATGACCCCAGCAAATCGTGATTCGTTTGCTGTTATTGTTTGAATGAAATGAAATTTCATAGGCCTGGGAGCCCCACCCCTTCCTGCCTATTTCAGTGGAGCATAAATTATTTTTCAAGGGGTGAATTTTGGGTTAAGGGTGAACTTTCTCTTCTTCATTTTAAGCCCAAGTTAACAGAGGGGAGTGCTGTCTTTCTTCTCTGTGATCCCGCACCTCCCACAATCCCATCTTTTTTTGCTAAACTTTAATTTTCAAGGCATTCATAGACCATAAAACCCTCCATTCTAGCTTTTCACTAGACATACCATGGATGACTTAAACTTATCTTGTTTTTAAATGTAGTTGCTTTCATCTAAAAAAGGAGTTAACAGAGGTGGCTATTTTGAGTTCAGGAAAATGACTTCTCTTGCCCATGGCAACTTTCAACCAAAGGAACTCAAAGTCCTTTAAGTGTCACATGACCTAAATGGTTGCTACTCTAAATGACAAGATGGGGTCTGCAAATTGTGCTTCAAAATACTCCAGGGATTCAGACGCCAGTGCTTGCAAAGGAAACTCTGGGTCTGATGGTGATGTCTGGTTAAACTCCAGACCAGACAGACAGGGGTACAACAGGAAACTAAAAAGTAAAAATCATGAGTTTGGCTACCATGGAGCTAGCAAGCTTGGCAAAATGCCAGAAGGAGACACAGCGAGGAATCCTGAGGACAGCCCACTACCTCCACCTTTCTACCGTGATGTGTCCCAGTTGCCCACCTGCTGTGTCCCAGCTCTGTGTCCCAGGAAAGGACCCAGCCCGTCCAGTCTTTCTTTACTCTCTTGCAGTGCGCACATAATGGCTTGTTCGTAAAGCAGGGTCTCGCCTACATGTGTCACCCTCCCAGACAGGAGAAAGATCTCTGTCATAGGTATATGAGATGCCAGTTATCTGAGATATTAGATCAATACTCAGGCTCCGAGTCTCCGATGGAGTCCCAGAGCGACTGGAAACGGGGTTCAGGAACGCTTCCTCGACTGGCTTCTGATGCTAAAGAAAGATTTTTCTAGAACAGAGGCCACATGAACACTGAAATGCCTTCGAGGTCAAGCAGAGAATAAATGAGAGAATAAGTGGGGGAGACTATGACAAATGACTGTTTATTCTCTGTCCACAGGCATTCCAATTCAGTTGTTTGTCTTTTTAACAACTGACCAGCCAAACCAAACACAGTTATGGGCCGTCTTTAGTTACAAGACCAAGAATTGGCAGCACCGTGCCCAGTGGTCTTCTGGACCGGTTGAATATGCCGTGGTCCTCCACATAGTCCTGAGGGGAGGGTCGGACAAGCCCTGAATGTACCCCCAAGCCCAGGCAAGCACTACCCATTTGGTGACTTTTATCGTCCCCTCTCTGAGTCTCAGTCTCCTCATTTGTAAAATGGAGATAATGCCTATCTCATAAACTGTGAGGACTTGGTGAGGAGTAGGTGAGATTCTGTGTTGAGAGCATTTGCCATTATGCCTGGCTCCATCTAGAAGTGTCAGCGAACCCACAAGTCATGCTCACACGTCAGACCCCCAAAACAAAGCCGCTCTGGGCCTCCAGCTGGCTGCTCACGCCTGAACCTCAGCGCCTCGGCTGACATCCTGCCTCTGTGGTTCCTCACTCGATCTCGGATCTCTCCTGCTCTGACCTCCGGCTCCTCTCCCTCCCGGGCCCACTCTCACTCCTGGGCCCCCACTGCAGATTCGGCTTCTCTGGCCTGACCCTGGGGCTCCTTCCAGGGAGGGGGTTTGCATCTGTCCTCCCAATCTCTCTACCTGAGCCATCCCTTCAAGAGGTATCTGGACTGGAGCTAGGTGTGCCGCCTCAAGTCTAGTTCTCGGGTGCCCAGGCCACATCGCCCATGGGTGCGGAGAGGACTGAAATTGAGAACTGATTGAAGAGTCGATATAGAGGGGCTCTGCGGACAGCCTTTCTTGGGGACTCCATCAGGGCCAAATTCTCCACGGCCTCAGAACCTCCATAGATATTCCTTCCTTACTCCCCTGTTTTCCCTTGACCACGTCCTACCCATGCAATCATTCTAAGCATAAATATCCCTTTCCCAGAAAAGTTGTTTTGAGCAAATGCTTGTGTTCCCCTCGCCCGCCAATTCGTATCTTGAAGCCCCAACTCCCAAAGTGATGGTGTCTGGAGGTGGGGGCTTTGAGAGGTGATGTGGTTTAGATGACATCATGAGGGTGGGGCCCTCACGATGGGGTTAGTGCCCTTACAAGAAGAAGAGACCAGAGTCCTCTATCGCTTTGTCATGTGAAGATACAATAAAGCGGCATCCGTAAGCCAGGAAGAGAGCTCTTGCCGCACACCGAATCTGCCGGCACTTTTATCTCGGACTTCCCAGACTCTGGAATTATGAGAAACGAGCCACCTGCCCTATGGTATTTTGTTATAATAGTACCCTGAATTGACTAAGACAGAACCTTCCTTGACCGACAATTATAAATAAATGCCCCACCCCTTCTATTCTCTCTGGAAAAATTCTATGTATGTTTCTTTCATTTCATTGAGTATAACTTGTACTTATACAAATTACATACTCGAGTGATGATTTGTTCAATCTTTTCTTCCCCTATATTTAATAGGAGACGTATGTGTATGCATGTGTGGGTGTATGTGTATGCATGTGTGTATATATAATCTCCAAATGACATGATAGTAGTTCATTTCTCTCTCACATCAAACTTGGACTTGGAATGGCTGCTCTGCTCCAGAGCAGCTCGTCCCGCCATTCCTAACGCGTCTCCTCACTTATATGGTCTGAATTAGCTTATCACAGTTTCTTCATTCCTGCCAGTCAGAGGGGTCCAAGGGGAAGGGGGAGCCACGTCCTTCCTCTTTAAGGGCCAGAGTCACAAGTTGCGCGTGTCACTTCTACTCAAATCCCAGTGTCATCACATGCAGCTACAAAATGGGCGAGAAAATGCAGTCTTTATTCTGGGCATCTGTTTACCCAGCTAAAAATCAGAGATTCTATTGCCATAGCAGAAGGAAAAATGACTTCTGGGGGACAATTAGCAGACTCTCCCTACCACCTTCTCTGACTATAGAAAACATGACAACAGAGTCCACCTTTCTTTTTGTCCAGACCTCATGCTCAGTGTCAAGTCTAGTGCTTTGTCTAGGTGAGAGGTGAGTTTGATGGCAGGGTGGAAATTTAGAGAAACAGACAAATCTGGGATAAGAGACAGAGGGTAGGACCAACAGAGCTTGTCAGGCATCTTAGGAAGAGCACCTCACTCAACTGTGAGTTTTCCTCTTGTATTATCATTTACCCTTCTGAGCGTTCGTTCATTCCTCAGCTACCCAACGAAATCCTAGGCTATCAAAACTGGAAGTTCAGGTAGAATGCAAATATGAGTTCAGATCTTCTTTCTACCATTTAACTAGCTAGAGAAACTTTAGCTTCAGTAAGCTGAGGATTAAATGCTTAGCACTGTGCCTGGCTTACACTGAGAACCCAATAAATCAATAGTGGCCCCTGTACTGCTGTGTAGCCCCTTACTCACCCTAGAACTTAGGGCAGGGAGTATCAATACCTATTTATTCGTGGATAGGTACGTAAATAGAGTAATGTCCATGCTCTGAAAAACCCCCACATATTTTCTGGAGAATTGGTGTCTGCCGGACTTGGACGTCTCCCCGACTTCTGGTCCAGAGTGCTGCCTTCCCCATGTGCCCCTCTTCCCCAGAAAGCAGCCTCTTCTCCCTGGGTTGCACGGGTTGAGTTCTGTGGCAATGACAGATTTCCATAGGCCCAGCACTCACCCCCAGTTCAAATGTCACCTCCTCTGTGAAGCCTTCCCTGACCCTCTTCCTCGCATTCGCTTCCTGCCCTGAAGGCCTGGAAGCATGAGTCACTTCCTCTGGACTCCCGCTGCTCCCTGCCCATTTTTCCTCAAGCTTTTATCCCACTGGTAACAGGAGGAGCACTTAGGCTGGTTCCACGAGGCCTCACCCAAGCACAAGCCTATGAAGTTTGTTTGTCCTTCTACCCCTTAACTACTCAGAGACTTAGGCCATTAAAAAGAAGGATGTCTGTACAAAATTAATCAGAACGTGACTAAGGAAAGTGCTGAGGGCACACGTAGGTACCACTTTTGCTGATTAACGGAGGACGACATGCGAGTCGTTGATAAGAAAGTCAAATGGAAGGAGAAAGACAAAGAGTACAGTCCTCCAGCAGTGTCTGTGCTGCTCGGAGGTAAGCAGCGGGCACGAGCTACAGATGCCAACCGTGCAGGAACCCTCTGGTTCTGACGGGGGGTGTCTGATGGAAGGGAGACCAGGTGGTTCCAGGACTGCTGATTCTGCAGAGCAGTTCCATCTTTGGCCCCACAAGCCCCACCAAGAGCTCCCCTTCAGGGTGCCCACAGAGACGCGTTTCTAGTCTTGGAGGAGGAGGGGGAAGCTCTACTCTACCTCACTTTGTAATTTCTAAACCTTTTGTCTCCTCAAGTTCAGGCTTTTGATAAAGCTCTCCAAACTTTTTACTCTAATTCCTCTGTATCACCCTTTTGCTGAGGCACAGATGGTTATCTGGGGGGAAAAAACGGGCCACAAAGCAGCAGGAAGCATGAGTGGATGCTTGGGGGGGAAGCAGAGGTTAAGGGTTCAGAGGTCTTCTGCCGCGTCACACTGTCTTGTTAATTGTTTATTCTCTTCTCCCTCGTTGGACTGACAGCTCCTCGCAGGCTGGAACTGTGCATTATGGTTTTGCATTCAAGGCCTTCATTGCGCCACAGTTTTGGTAAATGAACAGCCATAAAGATGCTATGACAATTTACTGGAAAGTGACCATTACTTACATTTGTGAGCACTTTACTGATTCGTCTCCATTACTTTCTTTAACTGTCAAAATAATCTCTGTATGGAAGGACAGGCATGATTTTTTACTTGATGGAGACCAGAGAATCAGGAAATTTGCTGGCTGAAAGCAGCGCTGAGGCTGAGACCAAGTTCTGCTGGCTCCTTCCCATTGGGAGGAAGAGCAGGAGAAGGCCGGGCACAAGGTGTGTGTCATTACTGGGAGGCTGGATCCCAATAGCAGGCTCAGCTGTCCTTTGAAGTAAAGTACCTTATTTCAGGGACTTTCATAGTGAAGCCTGGTGTCAGAAAATAATCTGGAAAAAGATGCTAATGCTGGCTAATGCATCACTTGGTGTCAGTGGCTAATGGGAGCCATTTTAGCATAAAGCTGTAGTTCTCCAACTTCTGGGTCCCCCTTACATTCGTAAAAACTATCAAGGACCTAAAAGAGCTTTTGTTTATCTGGGTTGTGCCTATTGATCTTTGCAATAATCAAAATTAAAACTGAGAAATTTTTTAAAATGTCTATTAATTTAAAAAGTTTTGTGCAAAGATCAGTTTATCTTAAACTATCATTTTACTTTAAACATCTTTACTGTAAAAGATGTTTGTTGTTTGTTTTTTTTTTCTCCAATAAGCAACATCCCCTGCCCATCCCCACATGGAAAGTGGGTCCCCAGTAAAAGGGCCCAGCACTGACTCTGGGAGTTGATGTCAGGGACTTGTGCAGGGCAGTCTTCGGGCTCAGACCTCCATCTGAGCGTGAGCTGTATTTGGAGAGCTCACACTTCCATCCAGGGTAAGCTGGATTTTGTCTACTTGGCCACAAGCCCTTGGGAGCAGTAGAGAGTGTGGGGATCGTGGAACCTTGTTCTGGGACAATTAGAAGTTTGGAGGGGTCCTTGACCCCCTGAGAGCAGTTAGAGATTAGGGGAGGCTGCTCTTTGCCTCTGGGAGATGTTAGAGATTTGCCAGGGTCTGGGGTAGGGGGGTGGGTGGTGTGGGGAGAGGCTGGGACCCTCATTTCGGAAGGGAGTGGCTAAGAGATTGAGGAAACTTTCTGAGCTCCTCAGACAAGAGCTGTAAGGTAGAGGGGCCAGGCCTGGTTGGCTCTCAGCTGTCCATGAAGCTGTCTGGCTCAATGAAAGAAGCTGCATTTTCTAATCTGGCTCGACAGTCTCCCCCGACATGATTTTTTAGTCAAAGTCCACGAAGGGTGTCCAGCCTCTCACAGTTCGGTAGTGGGGAAAGTGAGCTGCACTTTAACAGCCTCTTCAGATGAGTGTGGCTATTCCGTGATGCTCTACCAAACTCGACAAGTAGAAGTTTCCTAAAGATCGGTTGCAACATGAAATCTGAAAACACATCAGTGAACTATTCATACTTTGTTGTCTGAAAACACATTGATTTATACTTTGAATGGCTTTTTGAGCCATGCTGACTTGTACCATCAGGCATTGGACACTTGCAAACTACTAGCTGGCTTTATGCACCTCTTCTAAGTTACATATAAATACATGTCTTCATGCAATATCGAAAAACCACATTTATTAATATATTACCACCTATATCATTGGAAAAGTCTTTTAAGCATGAGAAAGTTGTCAAGCTCATAAGGAAAATGAATTTCCCCCCAAAATTCTTATTTTTACTCAAAAGCTCCAATTTTATCATTTAAGTTACTGGCTTACTTTGTTCATTTGTTAAGAAAATGTCTGCCAGATACCCTAGTCTGAATATATAGTTGTTAGTCATTCTCTCAAGTAATAATGGTACCCTATGGAGTGGGGATGGGTGGGGGAGAGAAGATAGTTAAGCTTGTATTCAAGTAATTGCAGAAGTACTTCTCCTCAGGACAACCATCTTAATTTGGTTTGCAGCAGAAAAGCTTTTCATGTTCCCATTCAATTACACGTGAGCGTGAGGCTGGCTATTTTACCCCCGTGAGGGCTCGGAGGTGAAGAATCCAGTGACGGCCAGCACAGGTTGGTGCCACTGCCTCAAGTCATGCCATCAGCAGTTTTACCCACCTTTGCTTTTGCACCATTATTAAAGCGCCAATACAGCAAAAAGGTAACTACTGTCTTAGTGTTATGAGGGAAATGGCTTTGACCTTAAAGACCCCTGACAAGGTCTTGGAGATCCCTAGGGTTCCATGGACCAACCTTTGAGAACCAATAACTAATGGTGGAAATTCGAGTTAGCTGATAGAGGAGAAGACTCGTGTTTAGTCCCAGCCCTTCTCTGGACCTCAGTCGTACCTTCTGTAAAATGGGAATCATAATATCTTTGCAGAGTTGCTGGAAGTCATGATGACACAGTGAAAGCACATCGTCGTGGATAAAGCTCCGGGTGAATACAAGGAATTCTTTGTATTTGTATCTTTCTTTCCAGATCTGTGCATATTCTTGGGGAAGGGAGGCCTAAGCCTTTGGTCATGCTGCCCAGATGGCCGTCTGCTGTGCCCGTGTAACTCGAGCCAGAAGGAAAAGGAGCTTCTACCCCTGCGCGTCCCCTCCAGCGAGCAGCAAGTGCCTCGAAGCCTCTTCCCTCACGCACCCTGGACTCTCACTTCTGCCCCGCAGCCCCATGTTACTTCGGTCCCTTTACGCTTCAACTTTCCAAGACAACCACAGAGGAGAAGCCACGGCTTCTAGGGCGAAGCAAAGAGTTCTCAGACTGGATATCAAAAGCGCAACCCATAAAGAAAAAAATCGATAAATTGGACCTCATCAGAAGTAAAAGCCTTTGCTCTGTGAAAGGCCTCGTTAGAATGCAAAGACAAGCTGCACACCAGGAGAAAATATTTGCAAGTCACATATCTGACAAAAGACCCGTGTCTAGAATAAAGAGCTCTCAAAAGTGAACAACAAAAAAACGGTTAGAAACTCAAAATTAGAAAATGAGCAAAAGACACAAATAAACATTTCACTGAAGAGGATGTATAGATAGATGGTAAAGAAGAATTGTGAAAAAGTGTTCAACATCATTACCATGAGGGAAATGCAAATTAAAACCATAATGAGATATCTTGGTTACGGTATTGTACCACAGTTCAGCAAGATGTTACAGTTGGGGGGAAATGGGAAAAGGGTGCACAGGATCTCTCTGTCTTTTTCTTAAAACTACATATGAATCTACATATGAATCCGTGAAGTGTCTTGAAAAAAAGAAGCAAAGTTTAAATATAGAAAGATGGTGTCACAACCCTGCTCTGAACCTCCGCGATTTTCCCATCGTGCTTAGAATAAATCCAAACTACCGATCATGTCTGTCAAGTGCTCCGGGGTCTCGTCCCTGCCTCCAATTTCACCTCCTGCCACTCACTTCCTCACTCTTCCCTTGGAACACTGGCTTTCTTGTGATTCTTTGAAGGCCCAAGCTTATTCCTACCTCAGAGCATCTACATTTGAAGTTTCCTCTGCTGGGAACCCTCCTTCCCCAATTCTTTGCATGATTTTTCCCATGTTACTCAGGTCTTGATCAAAAATTATATTGTAGAAAGGCTTTTCTCAAGCCCTCATCTCACTCTGGCCCCGCTCTCTCTCTTGCTTTACTCCGACAGCATATTACGTATTTGCTTATTTGTTTCTTGCCCGTCTCTCTAACTAGACTGTAGGCTCCATGTGGATGGCGTCCTTGCCTATCATATTCTTCACTGCATCCCCACATGCATGGTACATGACAGGTGCTCAATAAATCATGGCTTGTTGAATGAATGAATGAATAAATGAATGAATGAATAGAAAAATGGCAAACTGACATTGGTAAATATTTGCTTTGCCACACATTACTCTGTACTGAGCTCTGCTTATATTCCTTGCAAAGCAAATCCGCTTGGCCATGGGAAAATAACTCTACAAATCAGAAGACCTAGGTTGAGTCCCACCTCAGACATTATACTCGCCATGTGAATTCGAACATATTGTACCACCTTTTTGAGTCTCTATTTCATCATCTGAAATACGGATTGCCCTAAGGAGCCTGGGGATAATAAGATACCGATCTCTCTTCCTCAATCGTGCTCCCCCCGAGTCCCGTCTCAGCACATAGTATCGCTGGCCACCCACAGACCCGAGCCAGGAACCTCGATGAATCAGTCTGTGCCTTCCTCCTTCAGTGTTCCCACAGCAAGGCAGTTACCAAGTCTTACTTAGTCCACATGTAAATCTCTACCATGTGTCTCTTCCACCTCTTTCTTCTCTACACATCATCTCTTGGCCAAACCACTGCCATATTCTCCCTACGTGGTCTTTCCTATTCATCATCCAGACCAAGGAATAATTTTTTCTACATGTCAATCTGATCTGTCAACACCTTACCTAAAACCTTAAATTGTTCCCCATTGCTTTCCAGATGGAGTAAAATCCTTACCGTGGTGCCAGTCTGGCCCCTGCTCGTCTCTTAGCCCCATTGCTCATCCCTCTCCAACACCATAAGCCTCAGCCACACGCCGAAACAAGCCGTTCTCAGTCACCCCTCCCCACTTTGCACATGTTGTTCCATCTGCCTGGATGACCCTCCGGGCTGCCTGACACCCACACGTTTGTCAGGAATCAGCTCAACGTCTAGTGACATCCCTGACTTACCAGTGTGTTCAGCGCCCCTCTCTCTACCTTCATGATAAAGCGTGCCTAACTCTATCACAGCACAGGGCTTAGCACCTAGTAGGCACTTAATAAATGTTTATTGAATAAATGATTTGCTTTAGGGATCAGTACGAGTGTTAACCTGTGAATCCTTGCACAAGCTGTAATGAGCTGCCAAGGGTTTTTGTTTTTTTTTTACTTTTCTCTAGCACTAATTTAAGATAGTTGTTTCTAACCTTCTAGAGATAATCTGGCTTTGGCACTGCCCAGGCACAAAGACGACAAGATGACCTCTGAAAGTACCTAACTATCTTTGGAGTTCTTCCAGCTCAGTGTGTGATCTTGGCTAAAGAATGAAGTGTAGGCGTGGGTTTGAATCCCAGCTCTGCCACCTGATAGCTGAATGACCTTGAGCCTTAACCTGAATGAGGAAAATAATGGGACTTCTACAAAGAGTTGTCATGAGGATTCAATGAAATCATGCAGGGAAAAAAAAGCACATAGAATGGTGCTTGGCACATAGTAAGTATCCGGTAAGTATCGGTATATCCCCATCTAGTGGTCTTGGCATAAGAAAAGAAAAGAAAAAAAAAAAAAAGGAAGACAAGATGCAAGAGGCACCAGGGGAGTCAGAATGGATGAGGAGCAGCAGACAGTATGAGTTTGGCCAGAAGAACTATAGCTCCTTCAGGGCAAAGCAAATGAAGTAACAAAGAAAGATAGAAAGGGAGGTAGGCAGGAAGGAGTTTGTGGGAATGGATGTCACTGTTTATAAACTACTACTAGGGCAGCCAAGGGTTAGGGGACAGGGTGGCTATTCCCAGCCTGCAGCTGGATCTGTATGCACCAAGGTCTTTTCTAGAGTTAGAGAAAGTAGAGGCCTAGGGCCCCTGTCAGCCTGCAGCAATCCTACCTAAAGTTCATCTCTCCGTCTTCATTCTGCCAATAAGTTACGAGCACAGCTCAGTGCTAGCTGTGCCGAAGGGGGAACCCGGGGTGAGGGCTGAAGGCAGCCCCAGGCGGCCAGCCTGGCGTGTGTGCTGCCAAGATGCTGACTTGGGAGCTCAGGCAGCCTGGGCTGTACTTCTGGTGTGTGACTCTGGCTGCATCGTTTAACTTTTCTGGCCTTCAATTTTCTCATCTGTAAAATGGGGATAAACTACCTAGTTCACAATATTTGGGGGCAATGAGATAAAAAGAGTTTAGTACAAAACAGAATCTAAACTGCAATTCTCTCACTTTGATCCAACTTGCTCAGTTTTCTTTTTTCCTTAAGCACTTACGACCTACTATTTTGTAGAATTTCCTTGAGATCTGGGACTTTTTCTAGTGTCTTGGTTGCCACTGTATTCTCAGCACCCAGCAGCATCTGGAGGTACTGAGTAAATGAAAATATAAATTCCCTTCATTTAATCTCTTCCACCGGAATGTAAACTCAAGAGCCGTGGCATCTGTGGATCAGGAAGCTAAGAGGGGCTCGGCAGGGCAGCTCTGGATCAGGGTCTCTCCAGTTTGCACCTTGGATGCCAGTGGGGCTAGGGTCACCTGAAGGCTCGACTGGGCCTGGAAGATCCTTTTCCCAGGTGACTCGCTCACATGGCAGACAGGTGCTGCCAAGTTTGTTCCTCTCCTCATGGACATTTGTTGGGGCTGCACTTCCCCTAGGGCCAGCAATCCAAGACACCACGAAGAAAGCTGAAAATACCTTTATGGCCCAGTCTTATGCCACAGGGCATTAGAACCATCCATCATTCTTTCCGCCATATTCTCTCAGTCATACAGGCCGACCCTGACTCGAGAGGGAGGAAACCATACAAGGACACGAATGCTGGGGGCTGAGGCTCACTGAGAGCCATCCTGGAGGCTGGCTACCACAAGATAGCTTATTTATTGATGCAACACCAGTGCCAGGCACATGATTGGCGTTCCAAAAGCATCTGTTGAATCCATAGATGCACATCTGTGTCACTGTGCGGAGCATAGTGAGGAACTCGGGCCTGCCTCCAAGGAGCTGTCATTCTAGTGGAAAAGACAGACACATAAAGAGACATTTATATTTCTGTGTCCTGCAGCAGAAGATGGTCTAAAAACTCCAGCAGGGTGCGTCCTGTCTGCTGGCGGAGGGCCGTGGGCAGAGTCCCTTAAGGGGGTGACGCGTGGGCTGAGTTCTGAAGGGTGAGTTGAAGCAGCCAGGGGAGGAATAAAAGAAAGAAAGTGCCAAGGGTTACACAGAAAACCGCAGGCCCCCAAATGACACCACTTGTGCTGAAGCCCATCATACAAAACCTAGACTTAAGACCGGACCTGATTTCAGTGTTCTAGAAAGTATATAAAATTCCTGGAAGTCTGATATGTCCTAGCACAAAATATTGTCTGTCATCAAAATTGAGGCGCACACTAAAAGGACTGGCCCTGAGGAGCAGGGTGGTATCTGAGCTGCGTGCCACGCATAGGCAGTGGCAACAGAGTCTGACAATTGTGGCCCATGTGGATGAAGTCCATTTCGCTTCCCCATGGCCACATGTCTGCCCTCCCGATTGATGTCCTTGTAACATGGCAACAGCCTGCTCCTAAATTAGAGAAATGAAGATAGGTAAAGGATGCTGGAGATTAAATGAATCACTGGGGCTGTGGGAAACCCAAGACGTCCACTTGGATCTTACAGGCTCCCTGGCAAACCCTGTTTTTTTTTTTTTTTTGGTTTTTGCATTTCTTCACCAAGCATAGTGCAGAAAAGCAATTTTTGTCCCCAGAGGCCTCAGACCTCCTCCCTTGGAACCCTTTGTGAACCTGCCACTGCATTTCATTCAACTGTCACCTAGTTATGTTTGGGTTATCAAAATGTTCTTGTCGTATCTGTGTTTTCTGGGTATGCCGAAGCCTTCCCTGGCCACAAGGTTGATGCCCTCACAGTGGCAGAGAGTAGACACATGTTTACGGGTAGGCCCACGTGTCTGTTTCCTTGTTGTTTCACACTGCTGTGACCAGCCACTGTAAATCATTAATGTCTTATGATCAAGCCTATCATTAACAGGCTCAGGGATCTTTCCCAGACCTCGACTCAAGGGATTCTTCTGGTTACAGTCCAGAGACAGGTACCTGGGTATTCTGGAAGCGTCATCAGAGGATGACAGCCCTGGAGCCCTGCAGAAAGGGGCCTCACCAAACACTCCTGACCGCTGACACTGCTGCAAAACGAGAAAACACAGAGCTTTGGCTGCACATCTCACAGCTAAAGAAGGCTCTGCCTGACATCTGACTCTGGACAAATGCTGTAGACCTTCAAATCAAATTGACTAGGAAGAGAAGTAGCTTACATCGATGCAGACTCGTGCCACCTGACACCCCACCGAGACTTCCTACTTCAGCTAAACGTCAAAACCTTCTTCATTTCTTTCTTTTCTTTTCCATATTTCCTAGGCCATTGCTAAGGACTAGGGCTAGGAGAAAACCTGACGGACCCTGGGCTCGAACGGGTAATTGTGCCGACAGGATTTATCACTCTCCTGGGGCTTGTGACTGCATAGTCTGCTGGTGCACAGTGGTGTGATGCCTCTCGGATTATCTGTGCGCCCCTGACAACTCTGGAAAGGACCTGCCAGGAGGCAGTCATGAGTCAGGAAATACTCCCTTTGGCAGCACCATACCTTCCTGCTTAGGAATAGATACCAATGGGGATAAATAGGACCAGAAACTTCTTCTTAACTCCTAAAGATATTTCTGTTGCTAAGACATCAGCTGCCCAGAAAAAGACCCTTAGACTGTCAAGCCAGAGTTGTACTTGAGGATAGAGATAGCTCTACCTTTAGCCTATAAAGGTGGTTTCTGTGCTATGGCCAGCACCAGCTGCTGGACCTGAATCAATGCTTCTGGGGCAGTTGAAACTCAATTATATAAGGTCATTGGGCAAGCCATGTGGATGAAAAGGGTGACTCCTTCAATGGGATCTTGCTTTGATTGGTTTGGGTCTTGGGGTCTAGGGTTTGAAGCACACTCCAAATACTGGGAATTATTCTGTTTATGGTTATCATAATAATTTCCCTGGCACTGTATTGTCTCAAAAGCTTTAAATGCATGTTTGCAGCTGCTAACTGCCAAGCAAATGATCTCCCTAAGACTGGAATATCAGAAAGGGAAAGAAGAGAATGACCAATTTAAGGGTTATTAACCTGGAACTGTGACCTGTGAATGTTATGGAGATTAAACAAAAATGTCCTGACACACCCGGGATCAACAGAGCTGCAGAGTGGTTAGTAGCTGAGAGGGACACTAATGCTTTCATTTTTGATCATATCTCTCAATTAAGCTGAGAGTCCAATCAAAAGAGGGGAATTTTTAAAACGTAAACCACAGGCCCAAAATGGCCTCACTTGTGCTAAGGCTTAGCACATCAAACCTAGACTTAGTAACACCTAACCTATTGCAGTTTCGACCATCTCCAGAAATGTAATCATAGTCAACCAGTCTGGACTTTTTTGGCTAAAACCAACAAGATAACCTGTCCCTGTGGGCCTTTTCCATCCCTCCCCACTCCCCATAAGGAGGAGGGACGATCTGCATGATACAAACCCTTGCCATTCTTTTCCCTCCCACAAGATGGTCTGACCTGAAAATCATCTTTTCTTGCATACACCTCCATTGTCACACCCTTCTTCCTATAAAATCTTCTGTTCCGCCAGCCCCTTGGAGTCCCCTTCTACGCGCTAGGTGGGATGTTGCCCGATTCTGGATCGCTTAATAAATCCGAAGGCCAATCAGATCTCCAACTGTATTCAGTTGAGTTTTGCTCTTTAACACAGGAAAGGGGAACCAGCCTACGCAAAAGTCCAGAGGCAGAAAGGGAGACATGAGCAAAGGGAAGGTGAAGAGATAATGTATCATCAGTCATACTTATTTTCTTTTTATGCACATTATACTTCCAGGAGTGCCTTTGCCTGTAGTAATATAACAACAACAACATAATATCATATATAGTAAAAATAATAGCAAATAGTATGATGATGATAATAAAAGTGAAGGAAGAATCGAAAAGAAATGCCAAGATGATGCGTTGTTGAGTCTTATTATCTCACAATTGTTTCTATTCGACGTGTGTGGAGCACTCGCTAGGGGTCAAACTCTATGCTAAGTGCTGGGAACACAGCGATTGATAACTTAGTTTGCCAGCAGCTAAGGCACTGAGGAGGGAGGGCAAAGGCAAGTGCACATGATGGGAATCAGAGAAATGCAAGTTCCTGGAGAGAGGCACACAGCAAGGGCTCCGAGGGCCGGAGGAGGGTGCTATTGAAGCCATTTGGAGAGAGAACCCAGCATATACTGGGGCCTAAAAGAATCTGAGAGACCGACTGACCCACTGTCAACAAAGACACGGCGCTTTGTAGAGACCGAGCCAGTCTTTTTTCACCACCCTGCCCACCTGCCGTCATGAACGCCAACTGAGTCCTGCCCGGCTCGCTGGGGAGCTCGGGGGAGAAAAGACCCGGGAGGGTGAAGTGGTGGCAGCGGGAGGCGTGTGGGGGTTTGGAGGCCCCTCCTGCCTGTTGGTGTCATTGAGCAGTGTCAGGTACCAGCCCAAGGGCTAGACAAGTGCAGGCAGCCACAGCTCCGGCTTACATCATTACTTAACATTAGTTCTCCGTGGGGCTTCCTCTGCATCCTAGTCCTAAGGATGTTCTCCCCGGCACCCACTGCCAAGTGCACCAAGTGGAGGGGCAAATAATGGCTCCATTTTCAACAAAGGCCGCTGAAGAGGGGAGTCAGTAACGAACCAGCCCGAGCAGTGAGTTAAGGAGTGAGGCAGGGCTTCCGAGCACCGAGGCCCCACAAGGAAGGGGCAGGTCTCCCCAGAGCCGAGTCCCCATCTCGCGTGTCCCGTTGCATCACAGGCTGGCTCTAGTCTCACAAGCCCTCCCAGGGGATTTGAGGGACTTAGAACCCACAGGACAACAACCAGCTCTTCCCACCTTTCTGGAGCTATCTGCTGTCCTAGGGAAGCCACTCCCCAGGCCATGCTACCGCCCGAGGGCATCAGCCAGCCATCAGTGTTCTCTTCTGTACACTAAGGGACATGAACTTCACACCTGGTCACTACTGCCCACACCACTGAGACAGTAAGAAACAGCTTCCCCAGAGCTGGCGTGACTTAGTCAGGCCACAGCATCCACAGTAGTCACATCCATAGAGGACAACCACATGGAGAGGAATCAGATCTCTGTCCTCACCCATGGTGGCAACACAAGGTCACAGCAAGTGGGCCCAGCTACAGCAAAGTCCCAAGGGAAGAAGAGGTCAGTTCTCCAAGGGATGGTGGTATTGGAGGAGGGACACAGTCCGGAAAGGCTTCATGGAGGAGGCATCCCTTAAGTTGAACCCTGGGACATGCGTCTGCCAGACAGACTGAATGGGGAAACCATCTTGGGGAAAGAAACATTTTGAACAAAGACAGAGCAACATGTTGCATGGGCACCTCTGGGCGACTGTAGGCCTGAGCCTCGGGTGTCAGGGTGGAGTACAGCGAGTGATAAGTCTTAACAGAGAAGCAGAGCCTGGGGTCGCAGTGGACCCTGGGACCAAACTGAAAGTGTGCATTTTGCCCTGAAGGTCAAGATTTGAGGAGTCACTGAAGGGAGTAAGCATCGGAAGAGGCTTTCTCTTTTAATAGCTGTGTGACCGCAGACAAGATACTTAACCTCTCTGTGCCTCAGTTTCCATATCTGTGAAATGAGGATAATGAGAGTATCTTTTGCATAGGATTTTTTTAGGGAAATTTTAAAAAATTGTTATGTTAGTTTCGTTTCAGGTGATTAGACATTTGTATAAAAATTTATGGAGTGATTCCCCTGATTAAGCAAGAGATTAAAATGTAAAGAGCTCAGGAAGGTGACTAACATATAGCAAACGCTTCCTAAGTTTATGTCATCACTGGTACATTCCAGAAAAAGCACTCTAGTTTCCAGGTGGAGAATAAAGCAAAGCTGCATCAGAAGGGACCAGGGGCACCACGTGGGAAGCTACTGCTATGGTCCAGGTGGGACGCGTGGTGGCCTGAGCTGACACAGAGGCGCTGTGCGGGGAGGGGCAGGACGGCACAGGACTGAAATGGGAGACGTGGAGAACAGAGAACTTTCGGGAATGAGCTGCTCTTGGGAGGTGGGGGTGGCGAGGGAGAGGAGGAGTGTGGATTTGCCCGCTGGTCGCTGAGATCAAAAATGCAGCTGGGGAGGCCAGGAAAGGGAGTGACACAGCAGCGACTGGCACGCTCAGTGTGGGAAGGTCGGGGACCCAGGAGGAAGCGGTGGGGCCTGCGTGGTGGACTTAGGCTGGAGAATGTCGCCCAGAGGCCAGAGCTGGGAGTCAGCAGCACAAAGTTGGCAGCGGAAGCCATCGGACTCAGGGACACTGTGTAGCCTCTGAGAGAACCCTGCCACACTATTTGATGGGATATGCTAAGGCCTCCCTTCACCCACAACCAGAGCAGGAAACAAAGAGACCCTTGGCGTTTTGGCTGTGTTGGCGATAATGAATGCTGGGTCGTCTGTAAATTAAACTTTATTTTCCGTGTCCTAGAAATGGTTGAAAAGAGAAGTAAACTCTTAATCTGGCCTGTTTTCTAATACAGATCTTCACTTCTTTGGTAATAGCACCCCTTTAGCATCGGACATTCGAAGCAGGGCATGGCCCCATTTCGTGGTTTTAACTCCGTGCTTTCGGTGGTCAGGGTCATCAGAGAAGGGCTTCGCTGCCCAGAGCCCACCTGCCTTTCTAGACCTGACACAGACGCCACGTCCTCCACCTGCTCCTCTCCCACCCAAGGCAGCCAGCGTGGAAATTGTTCTGAATTATCTTCCACAGCAATAGCAATGAGATGAGATTTTGGTAAAACCAATTTCTCAGTTCTGCCTGTACATTAGAATTACCTGCAGAATTAAAAAAAACAAAAACAAAAAACAAAAAACATACTCCCCTCTGGGTCCTTTCCTGGAGCTATCAGAATCTTTGGGGGGACTTGGTTCGTGGCCTGGTCCATGGTCACTGGAGAGACCACAGCACTGCAGACCTGGGGGGAACAGGGCAGCTGCCGGCTCTACACCCCAACCCCCAGGGAGACGGCAGTGCTCTGACCCCAAACCTCAACAACAGCAGCCTGCTCTAGTTCAGTTTGCCAGGCTAGTAGGAGTTCTCTGCATCTTTTCTAGAAAACTGGTGTGTGAAACTGTGCGAAAGGGGCTATAAGCTATAGTCTCAGCTCCATCTTATCCCAGGTCATCCCTCTATGATGAAAAACTCTCAGGAATATTACTCCTGGCAAGAAAGTTCTCCCTTTAGTAATCTTGGATAGATGAGCCTCTGGCACAATCAGCTCCTCATTTTCTTCGGCCTTGCACGACAGTTTTCCTGTCCCATCCTCGTCACTATTGACATTTTGGGCAGGATCCTTCTTTGCCGGTGGGGGTGGGGAGGATGCTGTCTCGTGCATTGTAGGGTGTTTAGCAGCACCTCTGGCCTGCATGCACTAGATGCCAACAGTACCATCCCATCCAATTGTGACAACCAAAAGTTTCTCCAGACATTGCCAAATGGCCCCTGGGGGCCCAAATCCCCCCTGCTTGAGAACAGTGCTCTAGAAAAACCCTTTGAAGGTGAAGTTCATACCCAGTTCAGCTCTTGATTTTCTTTCAGTGCTTGCACAGTGCCTGGAGGTGTTCTTAAGTTAATTATACTCTGCCGAGTGGCCACCTGCATCTGCAAGTGACTAACTAGTGAAACGGGTTTTCAGTAGGAACCAATGGGCAGTTAGAACCCAAATGGCTTGTTCGTGATCCAAAAAGAGGAATCAGGCAAAGCTATGAGTTGTTGGCCCAGCTCTAGAATCTACAACTAATACTGACGTCAACACCACGTCACCCACCCATCCATGAAGTTATAAGCTTCCTTTATTCTCTAAAATAGAGATATCAGTACTGATGTGAGGATCAATAACTGAGGATAGCAGTTCCTCGTAATATGTCTACTAGAGACATTAACCAGGACGAATATGCTAAGAGAAGAATGTTCAACTGGGAGAAGTCTCAGGGGGAACAGGTGTTTTCAACAGCCCGATGGATCTGGGGTCAAACTGACCAGGAGCTAGGATCACCTGACACTTGACAGTTTATTTTCAGCCACCCAGCATGCTTTGGGCTCAGCCACTCAGTGTGTTTTTGTCAGTTTGTGTCCCACAGCAGGCCCCCCAAATACAGTGAGTGAACTTTGTTTAGACCCTGATTTGATCTAACAGTAAAAACAGCTGGGTATTTTGTTTTTGTCTTAGATAATCAGAGAAATCTAAATGTGGACTGAATATTGGGTGACATTAACAAATTAATATTTTAATAGGTGTGATACTGATACCTTAGCTATGTAAGAAAATGCTCTGCCCCGCCCCCACCACCTTTTTAAAAAAAGATGCATTTAAGTGAAATGCAGAGTCTGCTTTGAAATACTGAAGAAAAAAACAGGTTAGGATGAAACAAATGTGGCAAAATGTAGATGGTTGTTGAAACTGGGTATGAGTACATAGCTCATGGTATTCTCTATTTTTGTTTGGAGGTTTTATAATAAAAAGTAATAAATTTATTCATATGTAATTTTTACCCATGGATATTTTGACAATTATGGAATATAGAGGCTAGGTGGCTAAATCTGACTCAAATTTCTTGGTGACAACAGAATCCCGGAGCTCACACAAGTGTACAGGCAGGGGTCCTGGTCTAGGTCACTCCCCTCGGCTTTACACTTGCTTAGCCCTCACTCGAGGCATTTTTATGGACACACCCCAGGCAAGTTGGGGAAGATTCTCAAAAGGAATATTCTTTGTCCCAAACAAACTGCCTCACCCCAGTCATTTCTTTCCTCAAGAACACCCTCAGTCAAGGTTACAGAAGTCTTCTCAGCCGGCACCGTCATCCCCAGAGATGATGCTTTGTCAGAGGTCAACTCCATTCGTTAGGAAGGCCCCCAGTCCCAGAGGAGAAATGGACTACGAAATCTGAAACCCTGGAAATAGCGCCTTCACTGAGTGATGGACATGTCTCCTGCGTTAGCCTGTCTTCTGCACCGAAGGCCAGACCTGGCGCCCAGCACAGAGCTCCGCACGCAGTTCAGTAGCCACCTGGATGTTTCAGTCACACAGACAGATAAAAATCCTTACTTTTAGGCATTTGCAACAGTGTTTACAGTATAGTGACTTTTGTATTAAAAGGAGGTAACAAATATAAGTAAATATGCATATAAATATGCATATAAAGGTACATATAAACACTTTTCACACGGGAGGATAGCCCCAAACTAATGAAAATGGTTATCAGAGGACGGGAGGGAGCAGGGTGGAGGCGTGGAATAGAAACTTCTTTGACAGTAATAATTATTACGTAAGTAAAAAACAAAATTAAATTTAAAAAAAGAAACTACCTGGCTATGTATTTTGATTTGGGAATGATGCAAATGTTTTACATAAGTTTTAAAAAATTAGACCAGTAAAAAGCAATCTCTAAAACCTGATAACTTCCGAAACAAACGAGCCTAAGCTATACACATCAAGCTGGTGACCCAGTCATACAGAGACAAGAATAACTGCAACGTATTTTAAATTCAGTATTTTGACTGTATGTTCCTACAGCAGTGGTCTTTAACCTGAGGCAGTTTTGCTCCCCAGTCCACGTTTGGCAGTGTCTGGGGACATCAGTGGCTGTCACCACTGGAGAGGGTACAGTCTACAATGCAGAGAGGTGTTCCCATGACAAAGAGTTACCCAGCCTCACATTTGCTGTCAAGGTTGAGAAACCCTGCCCCAAAGGAATATATTATAAAAGCAAAAAGCACTAAAAACTGTTTTTTCAAGATTATAACTTTAATATTCTCCTAATACTGGCCTGGCTCTTGCTGTTTGAAACATGGATAGGTGTGATGTAAGATACAGTGAGTAAGTGATTATGTTAATGTCATTAGGATTCCAGATTTTGAGCATAAGAGTATATAAGTGTATGAAATCAGAGAGAGAGAGAGAGAGATTAAGTTAAAATTTTATAATCTTAAATATTCCTCTGTCTGGGGCCTCAGTGCCCCATGCCCCTCTTCCACAGGGCCTTTCATCCTCCAGGGGCTCCCCAAGTGGGCTTTTAAGCTGCTCACAGCATAGTGGTCTCAGGGTATAGAGGAACTTATATGCCGGCAGGCTTCCAAGAGGCAGGAAGCAAGGCCCCCGGCCAGTTAAGCGCTGTGCCCTCACGTGGCACAGCATTGCTTCTGCCATATTGTGTTAGTCAAAGCAGCCGCATGGCTTCCTGGCTTCTGAGGGGAGGAGGAAACAGACTCCGCCTCTTGATGGAGGAGCGGAAAGCAGGACAGGGGGTCCTAGGGACAGACACAATCCACCTCAGTGAGGTGGTGATAATGGCAGAGCAGGACCCACACTTCCAACCAGTGGCTGTAAACAGGGCTTCTGGCTCCAGGCGCCTCAAGGAATGGAGAATTCCCAACCAACGTGACAATTTCCCAAACCACTCGACCTTAGCTGACCGCCATTTCAGATTCATCTAGAGGATTTCCAGAACCCCCTCAGTGACTCTTGGTTTCCAGGCACAGCTCCACTGGCCCCCAGGGCCGTGGAGTGCAGTGAGCAGTCCTGGGGACCCGAGCGAGGAGAGCCAAAGCAACCTGCCTTGGGGACGCTGAGCTTGGGGCTCCCAGCGCAGTGGAGCACTGGGTTTTCTTTCTGATCTGAATCCTAGAGCCGAGTGCTGCCTGCGGCTGCTGCTGAGAGAAGCAGCAGGGCCAGGAAGCCATCTCTCAAAACCGCACAGCGTCTGTGCTGCTCCCTGCTTTCTGGCCCACATATGCCTCTCAATCTCCCCACCGGCGGGAGTGGGGAAATGAGGCAAGACGCTGGGAAGCTGGGGCTAGACGGGTCTTCAAGGAACTTGAGGAAGGTGGGTGCTGGAAGGGTGGTGGGTGGAGGGGCACAACTTCAGAGGAGTAAGCATTGTCCAAGAGCTTTATCATCCTGACAGCCTCTCAGACACCTGGAGACCAGCTCTGTCTGCGCAGTGCTCACACCTGGAAAAGTCTGGGGATGGATATGTGGGTGAAAGGAAGAGCCAGCTGGAGAATGTGGGTTCATGTGGGGGAGGAAGGGACTGTGGACAAAGAGACGTGGGGTGCAGGCCACCACGCGCCCTAGCTGGCCTCCGCCCTGGCCCTCCTCCTACCAGGGGTAAAGAACTTTCACCCTGCACCTTTGTCTGACAGCCCAGCACCTGTCTTCTAGCTCAGAGCCTAACCCCGCAGGCAGAGGCTCCCCATGGCCAGATCAGAGAAGGGGCACCAGCATGAGAGACTCTTCTGGAGACAGAGGCAAAGAGAAAGAGGGGAGGAAGGAGAAAGAAGCTTCGTTCTGAGCTTCCCCCGGCAGGGGGCAGGACCAGGCACGGGGCCAGGTAGAAACACACCACACAGGAGCATCAAGTTTGAAGAGGGAATGACACTTCTGACTCCCTCTGGTTTCCACCCTGGCCTGCCTGGCTGTCTGAAGCAACAATAAATTCCTGGTAAGGGGAAGTTGAAGAGCGATGGCCCCGGTTTTAACAAATCTTATTAAAAACTAAAAGTAACAGTTACTTAGTCTCACTCATCTTTACTAAGCCTTCTACGTCCTGGAGAGCAGTTGCCCCAGCTGGAGGCCACATGTCCTGGGTAGCTTCCATTTTTTGCTTGCCAACCACACCTTCCCCTCTCGTCTGAGAGCAGCGGCCCCTCCATTTCTTCGGGGCAGCTGACTCCTGTGCCCTTGCTGTGGTCCTGGCCAGTTCCCCCGTCACAATGGCCCACACTATGGCAGTCCAACGACTCAGCTAATCACCAAAAAAGTCTATTTCCTAGGCACGGTGACTGACTGGAGGTGGGCCAATCAGCAGCCTCGCTAAGATTTCACGTATGGACGGTGGAAGAGAACATGTGTGTCCTCTTCTAGAATCAGCACTGTACGATTCAGAGTATTAGTGGAGCTGGCCTGTGTGACAATAAACCCCGTGTGACAACAAACCCCCAAAGACAGCACAGCCGAGAGATGAAGAGTGAAAGAGAGAGAGGGAGATCTGATGACACCGTTGGAATCCTTAGAGAGGGCTCTAAGGGGCCTTGGCAAAAACCAAGACTTGGTCCCCAAGCCTTTTTCAAGCACCACTATCCAAAGTTTGCTACTAGATGCCACAGCAAAGACGGAACTAAGGATGTCGCCTTCCCACTCAAGCCTGTTTTCTTAGGGAGACTCAGGACAACTGCACGTGGATTGGGACACGGGGGTTAGGCAGAGCACGGGGGTCAGTAAATAAAGCTTACTGTCAAACCAGATCTTGGCTGGCTTTATTTGCACAGGAAATGAATTATAAGCAAACAGACTTAGGGGTTTCTTGGGGAATTTTATTGCCTGGGGAGCTCCAAGTCTGACCTAAGGAAGCCCTCGACCCATACCCACAGGTGGGGGCTGTGAAAGCTCTGCAGCCCCCACCGGGGCATAATCTTGAAAAGCTGTTTCCTATGGACAAGGCAGAACCCCCCAAAGGGAACAGTCAAAGGCCACAGGGCATGCCGGCCAAGGGCGGTTCCTCCGCGGTTCTCTGATGGGCTGACCGGGCAGCTCGCTCGCTGGCAGAGAAGAAAGTCTTCTCAGTTCCTGCCCAGTGGGAGCTGATCATCGCCCTGGGCCACTCATCTATGTGTTTTCTCTTCATCCCTCTTCTGAACGGGACTTTTTAGGGCAGTTTTCCTGTTCCTGTACAGTGTGGCCACTGTATACTAGCTGTGAAAGAGGTTTTTTGGGGGGACGAGAGTGGGGGGAAGGAGTCATTGTTAAAATTGTCACACCACCAGGACTTACACCTGGCCCCGACTGCATATAACTCAGGTGTCTGAGCTGAATCAAAGCATTAGGGATTTGAGGCTTGTCTCCCTTGGAGAGGCATAGGTGTCCGTGTGTGAAGGATGCCCACAAACACTCGGAGGCCAAAAGCACGGACCATGGCAGACACTGTTAGACATTACCCAGTGCTGGACCGTCCTGCCTTTTAGACTAATACAGACGTTTAATTTTCAACTGGGCCCTGGACAGGATATTTCCAGCTTCCCTTACTGCTAGATGTGGCCAAATGCTCAAATGAAAATGAGCAGAAGAGACAAAAACTCTGGGTCATGCTTGTAAAAGGAGGGGCATACCTCCCCCTTTCCCACCCTGCTACTGGAATTCAGAGAGGCCTGGGAACCATTAGGGACCACGCAGTCAGTGTGATCCTAGCAATGGCCAATTCTGAGTCAAATCTCCTGAGCCTATAAACCCTGCTTGCTGGAAGTCATATTCTTTTCCTTTTCGAGGCTTTTATAAATTCAGCAACTCTGAGTATTTATAAACATCATATCCTATAAAAATGACTGTAATACTGGAGAGGTTTAAAAGTCGTAACCTCGAGAATCTAGCAAATTGAGAGGAAAGATTAGAATGAGGAGAGTGAGGAAATTTAAATTCCTGGCATAGCACTTTTCTTACTGAGTAGTACAAGTGAGGGTGGCTCTTCAGGTAGGCCACATGTCAGGGAAAAGAGACCCTTCTCATTGCCTTGCTCTCCCTCAAAAGTTCCTGGTAGAATTAGCCAGGGATACGCAATGTTGTGAGACGTCCGGGCCCACAGAGAGCTAAACACACACATAGTGCCCCCTGTGGCCCCCCGGAGCTCCCCAAAGGGTTGTGTCCCTCTGGGAGTTTTGTCCTCGGGGTGGGACACTGAGTTACTCATTCCCAGTACTCTGTGGCCCCCGCTACGGGTTTTGCTATGGGACTGTATCAATTCAGGAAGAATTTATGCCAATAATCCATGCACTTAATTGAAAATATGCTCATAAACCACCCTCGTTTTTAAGCCACATGGCATCAGCCAAGCCCCCTCTGCCTACAGAAGAAAACAGACTAGGTTCCCCGGCTCCAAGGGTAACATCTCCCCTCTGGCTTTCCCGTGTCTCAGAACCCATTTCCTTGTAGTACAATTATCTCTGTAATCAAAGTGATGTGCTGTTTTGCGTTGTCTGTTTCTTAAAGTGTTTAGGGCACAGAAAAGAATCTGATTTATTAGATTTGTAGTTTTAATTATTGGTTTATGTAAGATCTTGATTATAAATTCGTAATCAATGTTTAAGTGTCCGGGGAAATTCAATGTTAAGTTTTTATGCTTTGGTTGAAACACGTAAATAGTGAATAAATATTCAGAAGTGAGAATGCTAAATATTAAAAGAAATGTTTTAGAGACTAATGTGTTAGCACATTCCTTCAATAAAAGACAGGTGAGTTTTTCTCTCTGTATTAATAGCCACTCATACATTAAAGCTATGCCTAGCTGAGAGTAAGTGATATAAAATCTAGTGTATTAACTTCTGTGGGTCTCAGTTTTCTTATCTATAGAGAAGGAACTGGACTCAATCATTGCTAAGGTTTCATCCATCTCTAGGATACTGAATTATTAAAATTCAGGAACTCTTTTGCTCATGTTTGTACCAGGCTTTTACTGCCCCAGAACAATCAACCACACAGATATATGGAAGTCGTATCCCCCATAACGACTGAGACCTCCAGCATGCCTTTCATTCTTTTATAATATCACAGCTGCCTCTGTGTAAACAGACTGTCAGCATTTCATCAGGGCACATGTCTCATTGATAGGTTTGCCTGGCACACTTACAATCAAAACTCAACCCATCTCAGAGGTAATTACCAGCTTCAGCACATCTCAGCTGCTGTCAGTAAACTTTCTTATTCTGTGCACCAGCTTTCCACAGCAATGGAAAAAAACAGAACTGCCCACTAAAGACATTTTCCATTGAGTTTTTACAAAAGCTGAACATTTGAATAGCGCTTCACTGTTTACAGAGCAATTTCCCTTTCTTCCAACCACCGTTGGTTTATAGATGAGAGAAATAAAAATCAGAGAGGCCAAATGACTCCTCAAAATCACACAGCTAGTAAGTGGCAGGGCAGGACTCAAACACAGGCGTGTCTGGCTTCCAAGCCCAGTGCCTTTTCCGTAAAATCCCCCTGACTTATAGCAACATCGATGTGCCACAGAGGCTTGTTGTGACAGCTGCTTCTCAGTTTGCTAAAATTTTTATGCAGACCTCCAATATAACAGTAATTCTGATATACCGACTCTGCACTATATTAGCTCTGGCAGAGGTTGTCTCTAAAGTTTGGACAGAAAAAAATCTGTAGTTCAATTAAAATGTATCAATCAATCAAGAGAATGAAGAAGATCTCCAAAATGTTGGTGCCTTTCTGCCTGCTGTCTGTGCCCACAGCTTAACTCTCATGTAGCAAGCACTACAGTAGAGTAGATTTTCTCCTTCCCAACTGTTAACTGCCAACTGTTAACTGTTAACTGCCCAAGGTTGATTTGCTGATGTCATCCCTGGTCATGTGACTTGCTTTGGCCAATGAAATATATGCAGAAGCTTTCAAAGCAAAGCTTCAGAACTTTTCCCTATTTCTCCTCTCTCTCTCTCTCTCTCCCCTCTGCCATGTGGTCAGCATATTCTAGGTAGAGGCTGCTCCCACTAGTTTGGTCCCATAATTAAGAAGATGTGAAGCAGAGCTTCAGCCAACCTATAAAGATCAAGTAATGTGAGGAAGAAATAAACTATTGCTGTAAGCCACTGAAATTTGGATCATTTGTTATTGCAGCATAATTTATCCCAAGCCAACAGATTCAAGCAAGTATGTCATTATATTAAAAATATTTGTCAACTCTGTAGTACATGAGACTCCTTGCAAGCAGGTACTAGTCTTTACCTTTCGATCCCAGGAAGTAACAGAGTTCCTGGCGTACAATAGGTACCAAATGCATGATGACTTGCTGGATGGACAGAAGGAGGGACAGATGACCAGTAGGATCTTAGAATGATACTATGAGTTCAAAGTCGAGCAGATTCCTCAGGATGGGACCAGAAACTAGTAAAGCTCACATGGATACCACTGTGTGCTCTGATTTCATCATTTCCATCGCTATCCAAATAATCACATAAGACATGGCTGTATACCCCACATCTTAATATTCCATCTCTTACCTGTACTTTCTAAAACATTATCTCTGGACCTAGCTATTTGTGTCTCCATGAGTCAGCAATTTCTGTTGACTAACCAGTAAAACCCAATAGGGAATATGACAGACACCTCTGTCTTGTCCCCAATCACATAAATATGGCTGACTCTCCCACCCACTATGACCCTATGAGCAGAAAAAGGCAGATTAGGCAACAGCTCTTGGCCCAAGTATTCACCAAAAAGACACTGAGCTAGTTCTTCCTTTTTCACTCCCTACTTTTGTCTGTATGGTTTTTCATTCTATCACAATAGTGTAGTAGCTAAGAGTTTAGTCTCTAGAGTCAGACTCACATGGCGTTGAGCCATGAGGAGGTCTAGAACTAGACTGGCCCTCAGGATTGTCCCAAGCTGAGATGAGCGGGCCTTCATAACCTCCACAACGGTCAGGCATTGGATGCAGGCTAGTGCAGAGAGATCTATGTCTTGAACTCCCTTTCTCTCTCCAAGCCTCAGGTCATTTTTTTTCTGTTTTTCTGCAAAGCAGCCTGTTTACTGTGACCCTGAGCTTAGAAAACTGGCTGGACCACGTGGAAGCCAAAATGTTCAAGTCGAAAGAACCTATTAGAATAGAGACTTCTCTTCTTGTTCTTTATCCAGCTCTGGAAATAGACTGATACACTGCTCCAGTATCTGCCATGAAAACCCTGACTGAAAGCGGTCAGGACATGTCATCTGTCACCTGATATATCATAAGAGTCCCTGGCACCTGCTTCCTAAACCATAACTCAAACAATTGTGTCTGCTGTCCCAAGGGGAAGAAGCAGTCATTCATTCCATTCTCTTCTTTCTTGTCTCGAATGATCAACGTCCAACACCTTTTTCTCCTCTTGATCTTTGTTCCCAGTCATAGCCACCAACTGTGGTTTCGAGCACTCCCTTCCTCTGAAGACTGCCGTTGACATAACAGATACAAAAGGATGCACCCAAACAGCACAAAGTCAAAGTGTTCTCCATGGTCTGATACCTTGACCTAAAGTTTGCATTAAGATCCTCAGATTTTGCCAAGTTGCCAATGTATGAGGAAGGTCTTCCTTCCAGGTCCCTCACAGGCATCCTACTGGAGCCTCATTCTCCCAACCTGTCCTGACTGCCTCTCACAGGCCACATCCACTGGGGACGTTTTTCTCTGACTTGCATCTGGTTAGGGGCTCAACGCCTTTCCAGTGAAGACTATCCCCCCTGCCATCCCTCCCAGAGGCTGTGAGGAGTCATACCACAGACTGGGCAGTGGCAAGGCAGGGTGGGATGGTGAAGCATGAGAAAGCACAAAAGGTAGAGCTGATAACACAAGTCTGTTCTTATAAAGGTGGTTTCGCTTAAATTTCCAGCAACTTTGTTGGAAATTTTGACTCATGGCAAAAGGCAGTTCTAAGAAAAGGAATTCCATTACTTGTTTCTACTTGAACATTTTCAAGTGCTTTAGTTCTTAGGAACATGGAGAAGTCTAAACATACACACTAAATGCTTCTGGCACTCTGGGGACAGGAGGGAAAATACCTAACCCAGTCACTGTGCAGCAGACCCTGTTCTCAGCACTGTCCACGTATTAACTCTTTTAAGCCCCCTAACAAGCCATACCTAAGTGCTATTTTGATCATCCTCATGTTGCTAATGAGGAAACTGAGGCACTCAGGTGTTAATAGTTTGCCCAGTGGCAAGTTTGCCTGGTGGCTACAAAGTGACAAAGCTGTGTGTCACATAATATCACCGTTTTGCTGCGTAGAAAGAAATATTAATTGTGTACTTAGGTACTCAATTTCCTAATTCTTTAATTGAACTCTCAAAATCTTTAGGTAAGTATTATCACTTCCTATTTTACGGGTGAGAAAACTGGGATTCAAAAAAAAAAATTTAAGTGACTTAGCAACGTCACTGGGCTGATAAACCAGGATTAGAATGCTGAGATGGAATCCCACCTTTCAAAGTGGCTACACAACAGAAAGGTGTTCCCTTCCCCAGGAGTTAAGAAGAGTGCCTGTTTTCAGCACAGTGGTGCTAGCATGGGCTCATGGCCGGAAGTGGAAATGGACCTCAACAGAGAGGCTGGGCCCTACCCTGTGTCCCAGCAGATGGCTGCCTTCTGCCTCCAGCCTTGGCCAGCAGCCATGCACATGTCATGACCTATTTTTGCTCACCCAGTTAGCTCTATGGCCTATTTCTTTCTCGAAGAATTATTTCATAAGCTTCACTGTGTTCATTATCACATGCTGAGCATAGCATTCATGAACTTGGAGATGAAAGAAAAAAAAATAAGTCCCTTCAAATTGTGCAGAGCAGTATTTGCAATGCAGGTAGAAAGACCCAAGGAAAATTAAGAAGAGTCTTGGACCTATGCATTCCCTTGCCTTCAAGTTGGTTTCCTTTTTACAACTGCTCTAATAAACCACCAGCAGCTGGGACGTGGACTGCTGGGCTGGCTGCCCAGCTGACCCCTCTGCATCCAGAAATTTCTACAACCTAATAAGATAAAAGTCATTCTCCATCCTGCTTTTCATCATCACATCTTAAGCACCTCAAGTCGGCTCCCTATGGCCAATAAAACCACTATCCACGTAGGGCCCTGCTGCCAAAATCAAGGAAAGAGTTAAATGCTGGTGAGTGAAGTAGGTGTTAATTAGGCAATGTAATTAGAGACTGTTGAAAGAGCTGAGCTATAAAATGCTATGGGACAAAGGAGCTGCCTATACAACTAAATAATATCATTAGAATCTCCCTTTCTCTCTCCCTTTCTGCTTCTCAAGCCCAAACCTGCTGGTTATGGTATTTCCTTCCATTTTTGCTGCATGCCCCGGGGACTTGGCTGCTTTCTTCTCCTTGGTCAGCTGCCTCGTCCTCCTCTACACCGTGGGATTTCTTATCCTTGGCTCCACCTTATTGCCCCATTCTTCAAAGATAAAGCTGTGAGGCTTAAGGATTTTACAGAACACTAAGTTACAAAAACAGCAAACGTAAGGAAGCTAAAAAGCTTACAAATTTCTTACAATATATATGGCTCCTTGTCTTTAGCTCCTGGCTCCCTCTCAAATGTTGACTAAAAGCCCCACTTGGTGCTGGGACTCAGCTCTGAAGTTGGGGGTCACCCACCATTCACTCCCTTACCTGACTCCCACCTTGGGTGACCTTTTCAACACACAAATCAGAGCATATCACCTCCCCTGCCCAAAACCCTCCCCTTGCTTCCCACTGGGCTTGGACGAACCTCTGGGTTTCTTCCTGAGCCTCCATGTCCGCCACGGTCGGGTCCCTGCTTGTCCAGCCTCCTCATCACTCTCCTCCTCAGCCTGTGCTCCAGCCCAGTCTGGTCCCCTTGCTGTGCTTTGTACACCTCCAAGTCTCTCCACTTCAGGAGCTTTGCACTGGCTAGTCCTTCCTCCCAGAACATTCCATCTATAAGGCTGGCTCTCTCTCATCTTGTGGGTCTCCGCTGAAATGTCACCTCCTGGGAGAGGCCTTTCTTGATCACTTTATCTGAAGGAACTTCCTCAACCCAGCCATTCTCTACCACATCTCCTCTTTTTATTTTCTTCAAAGCACCTGACTCCTATCAGAAATTATCTTATTCATGAGTGTGTCTCTTCACTACTTTTGCTGCTCAACTGTAATCTCCACATGAGGGCAAAAATGTGTCTGTCATATTCTCAACAGAAGCAAAAAAAAACACATGGACACCCTCAAATATTTGTGAAACACAGGAACATGTTGTGTTATTTCACCTACCACTACCTGGTTAACTGGATGCATCCCTCATTTCACATCAATTGCATCCTGCTTCAAGAAGCCATTGCTGACCCTGACCTTCACATCACATTAGGTTACCTGGATTGCAATCATTTATCCACTAAGCACCCATTAGGAGGCCATGTGCCAGATGCTGTGTTAAGCAACAGTCTCACAAAATCAAAGGAGGCATGGTCCCTTCCTTGAGAAAGTTTCTAGTCCAATGGAAGAACAGGCAAGTAAGTTAGTGAGGATGCTCCCTGCCAAGATGCTGCTATGGCAGAGGACTGTCCAAAGTGCAAAGGGGTAGATAACAGGGGCATCTCGATCAGACGACAGTGTTCTGGCTGGGTTTCCAAAAAACAACTCTTGAGCTACGTTTCTACAGGTAGGAGTCCACTTTGAGAAAAGCAGTCCACCAGGTGTTCTGTGCTGACTTAAGCAGCCACAGGGCTCTGGGGAAGGCATGCTGGGCAGAGAGCCTGAGGGACTGGTTTCTGCCTCGTCTGTCTCTAAGTTGCTGTGTGATCTAGAGTGGGTCACCTCCCCTCTGAGATTCTTTCTCTGGCTGGCATTTAGTGAAGCCCAAACTTGTTTTATTATTCCAGACTTTTTACTTATTGCATGAATATTCAGTCTTTATACTCGCTGTCCCCTAACACCATTTTACTGGGTGCTTACTGTAGGCTGCACAGAGGTGTTTTAAAAGATAGGATTAGTGTGAAATGTGATCTTTGCTCTGGATGCAGTTATAAATTGGAGAGGGAGAAAATAAGCCATTATAAAATTAGGAAAATAAAGCAGTTTACCACAACGTATTAATTAATTTGCTAATTGTTGCGTAGGTATTATTCTAATCACATGCCAGGCTTAAAGTCAAAGACTCTACACTTTATTTCTATTTAACCCAGTTTCCTACTTTCTAGTTGTGAGACGGTGGTCTAGTCTCGCAATTAGAAAGTGGAAGACTGGATTAAACAGAAATAGGCACTTTACTAAGCTTCCATTTTATCATCTAAAATAAAATACCAAATTTATAGGATTTTTTTTGAGAAGTAAATGAACTATGACATGGGAAACACTTTGCATAAGGCCTGACACATAGCATGCCTCAATAATAGCTGCATCCTTCTCCCCCATGCTGCCAGGCACAGAGGGATTGGAACATACAACAACGGAGGTGAAACATTAATAACGGGGTTGAAGAGATATATGAAGACTGAGTGTGCACACCTTCCAGAAGACCCTGGATGAGTTTCTTAAGGAAGTGAATTAACTGAGCTGTTGGTGAAGAATCAACAGGAACAAAGGTAGGTGGCTGGTGTAATGGTCCAACTAGAAGGGCAGGGTCAGAACTGGGATGGAGCCTAAGAAGGATACATTGTGGAGAGTCAAGAGGATGCTGATGAGGCTCCCAGCAAGGGCTTTTGCTATATTCTCTGAAGGGGCAGGCCACCTGCATTTTTATCCTTCCCTGCTGCTGGTTGCAAAGGCTTAACTCCAGGTGAATGCAACCAGGAAGTCTGGGGCTCCCTGCTTCCACCTAGCCATAGTCATAAAAAGGTGCAGCATGCTGAGAACACTGGGGTCACAACCATCCTCACCCCTGCTTAGAGCAGAGATCCTACACTAGGAGAGGCAAGCCATTAAGAAAAGAGGCTGACATCTCCATGCAGTACCTCCCTGAAAGCACAGGTATCACTGAGGGATAAGTGCAGCATTGTCGCCATCCCCAACTCCGCAGCCATGGCACAGAGATTGTTCTCATATGGGAAGGTGAGCCGTCAAACAGACGGCTAGGAGAGCTCTGAAGCTCTCCTAGAAGGAACTAACTTCATGTGAAGTAGAGTGTGAGGAAGTTCAAGCCTAAGGGTGCTCTCAAAAACAATGGCATTTTGGTGGAAAGCAATTAAGAGGAGACTGGTAGCTTCCGGAGAGATGTAGGCTAAATCAGAGGCCAGCTAATTGACCAGTGAGAACCTGGGAAAGAGACAGCTAAGAGCCTATCTGGGATGAGAACAAACCTTAAATAATGACCTCAAAACTACTCCTGAAAAGGAGCCCAAGTTTAACTGGATAATTGAATAATTGTGTAGCAATTTATACCTACCCTAGGGTAGTGTCAAAAAAAAAAAAAAAATAGAGCACTCAACTGGCAATTAGTGAAGGTTAAAAGCTCGGTGTGATCAGGAAAGAGTCAAAGAGAGCCCTGAGAAAATATCTGATCATCTCAGAAAGAGAGTGCACATGCTCAAAGTTCAGTCCTCTGAAGAGCCTTCCCACTAAAACAGTCCAACCAGTTGCTAAAGAAATAAGCAAACAACAGCAGCAAGCTCAGGAGAGGGGAAAATCCGGAATTGCTACAATACATTATCTGAAATTTCCAGTTATCAACAAAGAATTGTGGTATGTAAAAAAATAAGAAAACATGACCCATACACAGAGGAATAAGCAGGCGGCAGAAATTGTCTGTGAGAGGGACCAGATGTTGGATTTAACAAAGACTTCAACGTAGCCATTATAAATATGTTCAAATAATTAAAGGAAACTAAAATGAAAGAAACAAAGGTATGACATCAACGTCACATCAACTAGAAACTATCCACAAAGAGAAATTATAAAGAACCAAGTGGAGATTCTGGAGCTGAAAAATACAACAAAAATTTAAAATTGATTAGAGAGGCTCAATTAGATTTGAATTGACAGCAACACCTCTGTGGTATTTCTACCCAAGTACATGACCTAAATAAAATCACAGGAAAACATCATATCAAACTCCAGTTGAGGGGCATTCTCTGTACTATCTGGCCTGTACTCTCAAGGGTGTCAAGGTCATGAAAATCAAGGGGAGACAGAAGAATTGTTTCAAGCTGAAAGTGTCTAAAGAATTTTGACAACTAAATGCAGAGTGTGATTCTAAACTGGATTCTTTTCTTGGAATCACTGACAAAAATTAAATGAGTTCTGAGGATTAAACAGTAGTTATTATCAATGTTAATTTTCTAATTTTTAATGGTTATAATTTGATTATGTAGAAAAATTATCGAAAAGTCATATTGACAAAGATAAGCAATTGTGGTAGCTTGTCTCTAAGATGGCTGAACATCATGTTTTCCTTCTCCCATATACACACAAGCCAGAATTTCAGTCTATTCCTCTGCTCCTTTGAAGGTGGCCTGATTGACAGTTTTGATTAATGTTATCCTCTGTGACTTCTGAGATCGGGTCCTAAAAAGCCTTGCAGCATGTTTATGTCTCTTAGAACACTTATTCTGAGGGAAACCAATTGCTATGTAAGACGTCTGAGTACCCTGAAACTACCATGCTGTGAGGAAACCCAAGCTAGCCACGTGGAGAGGTTAGGTGGAATAAGATGCCCTCTGTCACTATCTGAGGAGCTCCAAGTAAGAATTGCCCACCAAGATCTCTGGTCAAGATGGCGTAGAAGGTAGATGCTGTGCTGGCCTCTTCTCACAACCACATCAAAATTACAATGAAACTACAGAACAACCATCACTGGGAGTCAGCTGAGGTGTGGAGGAACAGAAGTCCTATAACTGAGGCATACATAAGAAGTCACCTTGAGACTGGTGGGAGGGGTGAAGACATGAAATGGCCTGCTCCCACAACCGTGTTTGGCAATCGAGAATCAGGAGGGTTATCATGGCTGCAAAGGTACCCCAAGAAGAGCAAGGGATCCCGGCCCCACACCGGGCTCCCCAGCCTAGGGTTCAAGTGGTGAGAAGAGAAGTCCCTACTACTTCTGGCTGTGAAAACAAGTTGAGATTGTGGCTGAGTAAGAGGAGGGCTATGGGAGTCACAGATGTTTCTCTTAAAGGGGCCGCACGGGGATTTACTTGGTGACAGACTCACTTGCTCTGAGCTCCAGCGCTGGGACAGCTGCTCGAAGAATACCAAGGATACACACGGAAACACTGAATTTTCTGCCTACAGGGCGAGGGCTGGAGGGGCGACTCTCTCCTGGACAAAAGTATTGGCAGTATGCATTGTTCCTTTGTTGAGTCCTCCCTCCTCCCGGCATGCATGCAGACACAGGCAGCTGCCATATATGAGTCTCCATCAACACAGGTTGCCCTGGCTAGGTGATTCCCTGGGACCACACCCCTCCTAACTAGCAGGCCCATCCAAGCTGCCTCCTGTGGTTTTTTTCATACAAATGGCTCATGCTGCAGATTTCCTAAAATCTCTCAAAAGCTCACAAAACCCAAAGAAGCAGCAACTGGCCTCAGCATGTCTTGAGCATACTTCTTACTGAGCAGCACCAAGCCTGGCACTAGTGGCAGCCAGCCTCAGTTTCTGGCTTGGCTTCTTAAGGCACCTCTAAGCCAAGCACAAGTGTCAGCCATATGTGGATTGCTTGGTGACTCTTACCAGGTGGCCCTGGAAGTCTACAGGCTGCAGCTGCAGTTGGCCTGCAGCTGGGTCCCTCTCAGGAAGCCCTTAGGCCAGAAACCCAGTGGCCTACTTCAATCAGAGCTGGAGCCATAGCTGGAGCACCACCCAGGGCTGTATCTGAGGAAGATGCACTCAAAGGGCAGACTAGACAGGCACCAGAGACCTGCTAAAGTAAATCCTGCTTTGTAGGTTCAGCCCTTGACCGGGCAATCCTCACAGCCAATAAGCCCAAGGATCAATTCCTCCCTTCAATGTGTAAACAGCAACCAAGGCTCAATTACAAGAGGAGAGCACAGACAACTCACACGAGGGACATAATTTGAGAATCTGGCTCAGATGACCAGGCAAGACTGCACCATTGGGCCCTATAGGACATCTACTCTATAAGGCCACTCAACTGACCGGGAGACATAACAGCCCTACCTAACACACAGAAACAAAGAGGCAATCAAAATGAGGAGACAAAGACACATGCCCCACATGAAAAACAACAAAAACAAAAAAACAGGACAAAGCTCCAGAAAAAGAACTAAACAAAAGGGAGACAAGCAATCTACCAGATGCAGAGTTCAAAACACTGGATATAAGGATGCTCAGTGTACTTAGGGGAAGAGTAGATGAATTCAGTGAGAACTTTATAATAAAGAAATAGAAAATATAAAAACGGAGATGAAAAACATAAAAGGCAACCAGTCAGAAATGAAGAATACAATAGCCAAGATGAGTACATTTTGGGGAACCAACAGATTGGATGAAGAGGAGAATCGAATCAGCAATTTAGAGGATGGAGTAGCAGAGGACACCCAGTCAGAATAGCAACAGGAAAAAAAGACTCCAAAAACATGAAGATAGTTTAAGGGGCTTCTGTGACAACATCAAGCATACCAGCATTTGTATCATAGGGATACCATAAACAGAAGAGAGCGAGCAAGAAATTGAAAACCTATTTGAACAAATTATGGTGAAAAACTTCCCTAACCTGTTGAAGGAAACAGACATACAAGCCCACAAAGCACAGAGAGTCTCAAACAAGATGAATGCAAAGAGGCTTACCAGGACACACCACAATTAAAATGCTAAAGGTTAAAGACAAAGAGAGAATCTTAAAAGCATCAAGAGAAAAGCAGTTAGTTACCTACAAGGGAGCTTCCATAAGACTATCAGCTAATTTCTCAAAAGAATCTTTGCAGAAGAGATTGGCAGGAAATATTCAAAATGATGAAAAGCAAGGACCTACAAGCAAGATCACTCTACCCAGCAAAGCTCTCATTTAGAATCAAAGGACAGATAAAGGGCAGACAAAAAAAAAAACCTAAAAGAGTTTATAACTACCATGCAAGTGTTACAGGAAATGCTGGAAGGACTTCTTTAAGGAGAAGGAGAAGAGATTAAAAATATGGATAATAAAATAGCAATAAGTATGTATCTATCAACAAATATTTCAAATGAAAAAGAAATGTTCCAATCAAAAGATAGGATGGCTAAAATGATAAGAAAACAGATTCTTATACATACACTGAAAGTAAAGGGATGGAAAAAGATATTTCATGAAAATGAAAATGAAAAGAAATCTGGGATAGCCATACTTATACCATACAAAAGTTTTTAAAACAAAGGCTACACAAGAGACAAAGAAGGACCCAGTAATCCCACTTCTGGGTATTTATCTAAAGAAACCCAAAATACTACTTTGAAGGAAAATGTGCATCCATATGTTTATTGTAGCATTATTTACAATAGCCAAGATATGCAGGCAACCTGGTGATCATCAACAGATGAATGAATAAAGAAGAGGTGGAACACATATACTATGGAATATTACTTAGCTATAAAAATAAATAAATGAATAATGGAAAAATAAAATCTTGCCATCTATGTATGGTGTCATTTGGGTACTAGATTTATTGGGGTGATCACTTTGTAAAGTATACAAATGTCTAATCACTATGTTGTATACCTAAAATAATATTGTATGCCAACTATAATAAAAAAAATTAAAAATATTTTTTTTAAAAAGGTTTTAAAAGAAAACAATGAACTGCCCCACTGAGCCAATCAGGCTCAAAACTCTGAAAGGTAATAAATTATTGTTTTAATCACTTTGAGGTTGTTTGATACACAGTTATATACAGTAAGAACAGTTAGCAGTTAGCAGTTAGCAGTTATATTTGAGTGGTAATAGAACTGTAGATCCATGTAAGCTTTTCGGTATTTAGTTATTTTGGCATTAAGCATATATTGTTTGTAATTAAAGAAATTACTTATCTTTCCCTAGCACTTTGGGCTAAGAGTAGTATTGCCTAGAGTGTAACTCACAAGATATGGCTATATCCTCTAGACAGAATAAATAATATCCAGAGCACCCAACATAATGGCTAGATATAGGAGTTGGTTAATATTTGCTAAATAATTGATGTATGGGAGAGCACTGAATAAGTTTTCCTATGATGAAAGGCTATTTATTTATTCATGCATTCATTCACTTAGAGAGATTTATGTTAATCTGGCATCATACTATTTTCCTGATGATTTACTATCTTTTTTCCTCCTATACATTTATTCCTTCAAGTGATTTTCTTCTCTGCTTCTTTCTACAACTTTCCCTCTCTAGGTATGTGAATATTTCCCCACCCCCACCCCCTTTGTACATGCCTAGACAAACGTATCACAAAAAATAAAATTATAAACCAAACTCTTCTGCAGATAAAACTTAGATGAAATGCCAACAGCTCAAATCAATCAATATATAAAAAAGATAATACGTATGATCAAGTAATATTTATTTCAAAAATACAAGGATAATATAACATTAGGATATTGACTACTATTAAAAACTATGTTTCATAGATCAAAGGAGAAAATATCATCTCAGCTTTTAAAAATATTCTTAGTAAATTGGATCTTGAGAAATACTTCCCTAATATGACAAAGATTTATGCTAAATGCAAACTTGCTGGGATATAGCATATTTAAAACAGCATATTAAATTTTAGGGATTAAAACATTAAAGAAGTTTCTGCTCTTAAGAACCTCAAAATGAACAATTACTCACAAAATATTACCGGTCTCCTTTTCTGCAGTGGGCCTCTAATCTCACAACTGGTAATTAGTCCAAAAGGAGTATTTAAAAATTTTAAAATTTGCAGTGTTCATTGCAGTGCTATTTTTAACCTTTAACGTCCAACAATAGGGAGATAGTTATGTAAATTTCTTCATATTAACTCAATGGAACATTTCATTCAGTACCCAGGTTGTGGCAGCAACCTAACACATAGACTAAATTAGTTCAAAGATTACGTATTAACGTTGAACACTGTAGATGAAGTAAAATTACTTCTATAAGATATTACTGGGTTTTGCGATGTCAGCATTACTGACTTTTTGGATCGGATCACTCTTTGTCTGGGGGTGGGGGTTGGTCCTGTGCATTGCAGGATGTTCAGCAGCAGCCTGGCCTCTAGCAGTGGGCATACTCTGCAAGTTTTGACAGCCAAAAAAGTCTCCACATATTACAAAATGTCCCCTGGGGGGCCAAATTTGCCTTTGGTCAAGTATGACACATATTCAACACATGACGAACTATTCCAATCCTAGTTTGACTACAACTGTATAAAAACCTGTATACAAATGAATAAAAATTGAAACAAACAATGAGGAAATAATACTTGCTATGATTATTGATGAAATTTTGATTGTAATTTCTTTTGCCAGATTTTCTAATTGTTTTAGCTATTATTCTAGCCCATTTTTTAAGATGTGTTTTCTAAATAGTCCAATTTAGGAAAAGCTCTCAGCCCAGGAATACTAGCAATACTCTACCTGGCAGTGTCAGTTTCTCCTGCAAGGCTGATGCTTTGTCTACACTTCCTTCACGTCTCCCTGATCTTCAGTATTCCACAAAGAGGCCGTGGCGAGCTGCACATCTGTCTCCATACAGGTGCGTGTGAAGATCAGCGACTTCTGCTGATAGCAGTTCCCAGATGTTTTTCATTGGAACTTTTGATACACTTTTCATACTAGCTGTGATGGTTCATTTTTGTGTCAATTTGACTGGGCCATGAGGTGCCCAAACATTTGGTCCAATATTATTCTGATGTTTCCATGAGGGTGTTTTTGGATGAGATTAACATTTAAATGTCTAGACTGAATAAGGCAGACTGCCCTCCATCATGTGTGTGGGCCTCATCCAACCCACTGAAAGCTTGAATAGAACAGAAAAACGAATCGTCTTCTGAGTAGAAGAATCTTCCTGCCTCACAGCCTTGAACTGGGACCTTGGCATTTTTCTTGCCTTTGGACTCGCAGTGAAACATGGATTCTTCCCGGATCTCAGGACTTTGGATTCCGACCAGATTTAAACCATTGTCTCTCCTGGGTGTCTGTCCTCCTTGCTGACTCACCCTGCAGATCTTGCTTATCTTTACTCAGATCTGACCTTGCCAACAGGCAAGCCAACAGTGACCTTTCTCTTTGATTCTTCTTTTACTCTGAGGACATGATTTTGGCAAACTGTCTATACATGCCCTAGAGATAACTTTAGCTTACTTTTGCATTGCTTTCACTTCTCCACTTTTAGTGCTGGAAGCTGCCAGAGATAAGCAAGGCCCTGCTATGTTACTAAGAGAGGACGATTTTTTCCTAGCCCATGGAGTTACACACGTTTTTTGAAATGCAGCAAAAGGTTTTCTAAGAGATTGCCTTTGGATTCCTTGTGCCTTTGCAAACACAGCTATATGTAGATTGAGCTCCATGAAGTCGTGCCTGTAAAGGGACTGGCTTTACTGCACCAGGGATGGAGAATGCGTTAGACAGGGCACAGCACACACTGACACAACCAATCACCCAGTCACATTGTAGCCTTAGGATGCCAATGAGCTTTGGGGGGCAGAAAAACTTGCTTCAAGTTTCCAAATATCCAAGTGTACCCAGAGAATAAATTATCTTGGGACATGCACCAGGAGGGAGTCTGATTTTACGTGCTGACATTATGGGATCGTAGGACAGAAGACATTGTTCTTAGCAGAACCCAAAGAATTCTGACCAGGGTCATGATATTGAAACAGGCTGGGCAATGACGGAAAATAAACTCAGACAATCTGTGCTTAATTTTCTTCTTTGTCATTTATGTTCAACCTATTTTATAGGGAGTTTGTCAGAGTCAGATGAAAAATAATAACAATGATAATAGAAAACACATTGCACTTACTACAAGCCAGGCACTTTTTAAAGCACTTTAATGTTTTTAAAGTTTAAAACCAATAAAAATTACAAAGGCATTCTGCAAAGGTTATGTGCTATTATTAGAGATATAATTGCCAGTCACTGCTGTTATGCATTTTTGCCTGAGGGACTGTATCCAGAAGCAAGTTCTTGTCATAACAGACACGGATGTCATCACTGAGACGTTAATGGTGACCAGGGAATAAATGCATGAGCCAGCCAAATGGGGCTGTCTACACCCTCTGCAGGAAGCCTCGTGGACATCTCAACACGGTGGAATTTGCCTTTTCTAGCAGAAATACAGACACTGATAATAACATCCACGCTGCTTGCTGCCCAGCTGGCAGACCATCAGTTGCCCAGGTTGTCCTTTCTGACTATTCTCATCAGCCTCTTACTCTCTGTCCTGCAGAAGCCACGTCATCTTTCCTTTCTTTATTCTTCAGTGCATCTTCCAAGCACCGGCCATATTTCTGGAGCTTTGCAGTCCCAACTTATCAGACAAGGTGGCACAAAACAAAGAAAGAACAGGTTCTTTATTACTTGACCCAACTGAGTCTGTTTATCAAACTGTACTGCTCAGGACTAAAAAGTTACTCACTTTCAAAAACTGAAGTAAATATTTATGTCTCCTGCCAAAGAAAAGAGATGAGCAGGGCAAGCATGCGGGGTGTCTGTCCCCTTCACCCCGTGATTAAGGTAACCAATCATCCAAGTATTCCTGGTGTGCAGTTGTTGTCTCAAAATCATTACTTGTAGAGCCTCTTTTCCCCTCCACAGTGTCCTGGTTTGGTGACATCTCATATTATCACTGTATTCATGACCCATGCAGAGTGCTGCAGCCAGGTATTGTGCAAGACGCACTACTGGGAGGAAGACCACGGCTCTAGTTCAGCTCCACCACTGGCTCCAACGGCTCAGGCAACTTCTGGATCCTCAGTTTTCCTTTCTGCACAATGGACATTCTCTGTTCTTTTCACAGACTTGTGGTAAGCAACAAGTGGGGACTGGTGTGAAAGCACTTGATCAGAGTTGTACCACTCAACAGACGAAAGTTATTTTTGTGAGCACGACATAGATCTGGAGTCCGTTATTTCATCCTATTATCCAGTAGCTTACTAGAAGGTTTCTCCTTTGTGCCAGTGGAGAGAATTCATTTTATAACAGACACTGTCAAAGGTAATAAATGACTTGTTCTGCAAGTGAACCTGACATTATGCAGGTGTCACACTGTAAAGTGCAGAACCCTTTGTGGATACCCCCTCCCCCTTACCCTTTCCCACACTAATGAGTCACCATGTAGTTCATCCCCAAGGAACAGGGCTGCTCTTGCTGGATACTGATAAAGAACTTGATGGCCCCAAACCTTTGTGAAGATGCACATTCCTGGTAACTTGGCCTGATGTTTCCTATGACAGTTATTCTTTTGTGGCAAAGAAAAGTCCCAATGCTGGTTGCCAAAACTCTGTGACCTGAACGCACAGGATTTCCTGATAGAATTATTTTCTAATGCAGAATCCTGTCTTCACCTTTTCACCCATACACACTTCCCCCAGAGATGATGGACCTGGAGGTGTGACTTCCTTCAGTGACAAGAAATGCTTCTTTGGGCAGCTCCATTGCTGAGATGGGGTCGCCATTCATGAAAAATGTTTCCAGGTAAGCACCCAGGGTAGCGGCTCTACTTCATCTGTGCACTTTCTGAACAATTAGTGGCCCAGTGCCATTAGAGAAGTCATCAGTCACACTGTAAACTTTGCAAAGGAATTCAAAGGAAGCAAACACGGATGCAGAACAATGCGACGCGCCTGTCCTTAGATCTTTCAGGATGCGATTTTATGAAGCCAGTTCTTAGGGTTTCCTCTGCAAGTAGAGGAAACCCAGTGATTACATCAAAGGCTTGGACGTTATCTTCTCAAATGAAATTATTTTTCTCCTCCTCCTTTTTCAGATGTAGGAGATGAAGAGAAAAGAAAAATCATTCATTCATTCAATAAATATTTATTAAGAGGTCAGATACTATTTTAGATGCTGGGAACACAGCAGTAATTAAATAGACAAAAAACTGCCTCATGGACTTAACATTCTAGTCAAAGAGAAAGACAATAAACAAAGAAACAAAGAAACGTATAAAACAGAACGTCGGGTACCTATAACTGACTGGGTGTAATTTTTAGATGTGGTGGCAAGGGATCGCCTTTTTATATCTAAAGTTTTCACTTTCAGCAAAGGGCTTCCCTGACCCAGACTCACTCATTTCGTCGTCTTTGTGGAACTCCCATAGGAAGAATTTTGACTGAACCCCAAAACAAGGCCCTTGCTATGCAACAGGACTCTAACCAATCCTTCCTCAAGACAAGAGCTTGGCAAAGAATTCCACTATGGTCTTGCAGCAAAATCTAATTTTGGAATGCCAAAAAGTAACAAGTCATGATATTCCCTGAAAACAGATGGATGGCTCCAGTGGACTGAGACAGAAAGTGAAACACATAATGATCACACGAATGATTTTAAGACATCACACGCTCACAATTACTAAGCTCCTACGGAGCACCAGGCACTGTGCTAGCTCCTGGTGGAGCAAAAGTAAACAAGATATGGTGCCCTCCCTCAAAGACAAATCTAACGGGGTCAACTATCCGATGAAGAGATCAGGTTGGTGTTTCTCAAGGGCATGCTATTTGCATTTTGGGCAGGACAATATTTTAGTGTGTAGAATCTGACCTCCTTCACTTTGTAGGGCTGGGTGGCTTAAAAACCAGAAACTTATTTCTCACAGCTCTGCAGGCTGCAAAGAGCAAAGCATCACTAGGTTTGGTTTTCTCCTTGCCTCTTCTCTGCACGTGCACATCCCCGGAGTCTCTTCCTCTTCTTATAAGAAAATCAGTAATGTCGGATTAGGGCTCCACCCTTATAACCTCATTTAACCTTATTACCCTCTTAAAGAACCTGTCTCCAAATATAGTCACACTAGGGGTCAGGACTTCAACATAAGAATTTTGCGGGGACACACCTCATTCCGTAACAGTTGCCCACTAACTGCTCTGGCAGCACCAACCAAGAATAACTAAAAATACCAACCCCCACACCACACCACATTTTCAAATAGTTCCTAGGACTCTAAGCATTCCCATTCTGATGTTCCATATTGTTGAGAATTTCCAAAGCTACTTTAAAAATGCACATGCTTATTTGTCTGCCAATTTGAGTTCTCATTTTCTGATGACAGGTTAAACAGTTCTCTGAGAGAAAAGTGCTTTCTTAACTGATTCATGGAAAGTCAATGCATTAATTATATCATTAGATCAAACTGATAGTATCATCTCTCTTTCGGAGTTTCCTAGCCCTAAAGCAATATACTATCAAGCACAGGCAGATAGACTTAAAGTTATTATTTACAGACTGCCTCCCTAGATTGAATACACTTTTTGACAAATGAATATCATGAAAATCAATAAATCCTGTTCTGAGATCTAAAGGAAAAGTGATTTAATGAGGAATTTAGAGGGAGAAGGGTCTCAGAGGGGAACTAAAAGATGAGTTCTAGGCAGAAGGAGAGCACAAAGCATAACCTGCCAGCTGAGCTGCAGTTAAGACATTAAACACATTAACCAGGAAGTCTTTTGCATGTAATTTCCATATTAATGCTAGTTACAGTGCCAAGCCACGTATGAGTAGTTACAGTGCCAAGCACAGTAACACGAATATTCTACATATGTCATTATTTGATTTAGTATTGTTAAAAACTGACTGAAATATAAAGACATTTCTGCAGCTCTCTACTCTCCCTCAACCTCCCCTTTACCCCAGACACACACTTCTTGGTTCAGTCTGGAGACAGAGGCACATGTAAGTGAGATATGATGGTGGAGTGACCTAAGAAAGTGACAGGGGGAGAGAGCTGAATAGCGGAGTTATTTAGGAGATGGGATCAAGAGAATTTGGTGAGTGGTTGGTTACAAAGTCACGGAAAAGGTGTAGTCAAAGATGGTGTCCATAGTATGATGTGGGCAACTTGTTACTTGGGAATAGCACTCACTGTACCAGAAAATATAGGAGAAAAAATGGGTTCATGAATTCAGTAGTGATCTATAGGGCTGTTGTTGGGCAGAAAAAATTTCTTTTGAGGCCTTTCTCCCTCCAACTCCTAGAAGCTTTATAGTTGCCCTCAAGCTCTTTGTGTCAGTTTCCTCGTGGAAAATCAGAATAACGATTTCTATATCACATAAGATGGTTGTAAGGATGAGGTAAAAGAATGTGTGTGACATTGTCTGGGCCATGAAAGGCACTGACTGATACAATTTTCTTCACCTTCTTTCTTCCTTCCAACTCTTGGTCTGTTGATTCCACAGATATTGTTCAACCTGACCATTGAGAATATCAGAACCTACAAGGATGGGTTGAGAAACAAAGGATAAAAAGCAGAGGCTGAAAGAGGTAACAAATGGTAGGTGCTGACTAATTGTAGACCAATCTGAAACCAGAGGGCAGGTGCAGAACTGGAGATAGGGGACTGGTATTAAACTGAATGGAAAGATGTCCTAGAGAAATTCTGCTATTTTCAGTTTGGGCTGATAACCACTCTTTTTTCCCCCAGCATTTACAAATGAATCAAGTGCCCTTGGCCACAGGCTCTGCTTCATAACATTCACTCAAACCTCAAATTTACAAATGGTGTCCTTCTCTCCTAAGTTCCTGCATAATTGATACCAGTTTTGTAGGTTCTACAGCTCTGAGGCTCCAAGAACTGGCATTCTCCTATAATATAGCTAGAAATGAAGCCTGCCTAATCTTGGTCTTTTGTATTCAGGGGAAGAATGGCTTGCAGTCATGTGGGTGTCAGAGGTGAGAACATTTGAAGACACCTAACCTTAGAGAAAATCGGTGGTCAAGGAATAAAATTGACCCTTAACATTTGGAGTGTGGTGTGGCACCCAGAACAACAGTCCCTGTTTCTTTCTCTCTAGTAATTAATTTCAAATGGTTCACATTAGAGAGTATCCATGCTCATAATCTTCTGTTACACCCCAGTTTATTCTTGTTAAATCATATTGGTACAATATCACTTTATGTTTGTATCAAGATTCTTTTAGATTAGTATACAGGATTGGGTTTCTCTGCAGCATAATTTACATTTTGCTGCAGTCTCACCAAACAGCTGCCTCTGGAGCCACCTGCTGACACAGTTTAGAATATTAAGCATTTAATATGACTAAAGACAGTGCCATCCGAGCTAACATGAGAGAAACACAATCTAGACTCTGCTCTGTCGATCCTTTTGACTTGCTGTTAGAGCCAGAATCAAATCATCCTGGATATTTTCTTCTCTTCCCAACCCCAACACCCACCCTCCCACCCACCTTCAAAAAAGCTGTCACCATCTCCTCTGGTCTCTCTTTCGATCCAGGCATTCCTTTGCATTAGGTATCTATGGTTCTTGGGCTTCTAATACCTTTGGTGTTCTGTGCCAGCCCATACTCTCTCCCTACACCAAGTCTCTATTCTGTTTCACTCCACCCCGGAAATGTTGAGCAAGCAAAATGTACTTGTAGCGATGACAGTTTCAGTAGCAATTCTCCATATATACTCCCAGGCCAAAGGATGCAAGGAGCAGTGGGAAAGGGGATGATGGAGAGAAGAAAAGGAACCAGAGATCGTTAAAAGTATCAGAAAGTTCACCACTAAAAGGAATCTGAACAATTCCCATAGCTAAAGAACATAGGTATTACTGTACCCAAGTTACTGAGACTGGGAAAGTTCAATTTCTTGGTAACTACCTTCTCTTTTAAAATGCAAATATTCCTACAAAGGATAAAACCTGACAGGTTTTATTGACAATTTAGTGTGAGCTGTTCTGATCATATAATCATGTCAGTATTATATCAGTCAACTTGAGCTGCCATAACAAAATACCTTAGACTGGGTAGTTCAAACAATAGAAATACATTTTCTCACAGTTCTAAAAGCTAGAAATCTGAGCTCAGGATGCCAGCATGGTTGGGTTCCTGGCTTGCAGATGGCTGCCTTCTGATTGTGTCCTTACATGGTGGAAAAAGAGCAAGAATTTTGGGATTTGACACCAAAAGCAGAAATAAACTAGTGGAACAACATAAAACTAAAGAGCTTCTGTACAGCAAAGGAAGCCATCAACAAAATGTAAAAGCAACTTAACAAAAGTTGAGAAAATATTTGCAAACCACATATCCAAAAAGGGGTTAAATTCCAAAACGTTAAAAAAACTCATGTGACTCAATAGCACCCCCTCCAGAAAAACAAAAAACAAAAAACAAAAAACAAAACAAAACAAAACACAAATAACCCAATTAAAAACTGGGCAAAGAACCTGAATAGACATTTTTCCAAAGAAAACAAATAGGCACTACAGAAAAAGGTGCTAGACATCATTAATCATCAGTAAAATGCAAATCAAAACCTTTACCTGATAACCTGTTACCACATCTATAATCAAAAGACAACAGATAACAAATGCTGGCAAGGATGTTGAGGAAAGAGAGACCTGTGCGCTGTTGGTGGAAATGTGAACTGGTATTGCCACTAGAGAAAACAGTATGGAGGCATTTTAAGTAATTAAAAGTAGATCTACCATATGATGCAGCAATCACATTTTGGGTACACATCCAAAGGAGATAAAGTCACTATCTTGAAGAGATACCTGTACTTCCACATTCATTGCAGCATTATTCATAATAGCCAAGGAATGGAGACAACCTAAGTGTCCAATGAATCGAGTCATAGGTGAAAGAATTAGAGTTACATTTAATGGAGTTATCTTGGACCCATGTTCTTAAAAAATCCTGTGGATACTGCTACCCAGAAGTTTCTCCTTTTGTTTCTGTTCTTGTTTGCTATGGTGACAGTTCATTACTGTCAGTCTTCCCCTTTTTACTGATCTGGTTTGGGCAGCAATGTATTCAATTCTATTGGATGAATCATATTGGTTTCAGCCAATCACAGCAATACCACCACCCCCCCCCCCCACTTGGCAATGATTGGTCTAATAAGAGGGCATGTGATCAGGTTCTGGCCAATGAAACAGAGGGGGAAGTCTACTGGAAGTTTTTGATAATACATTTTTCACTGGTAAAAGAGAGGCATATGAAAATAAAGCCCTTTTTGTCCCCTTCCCTTTCTTCCTACTTTGGATACTGTGGGATTACAACATGATGGGAGGAGTTGGTGCAGCCATCTTGTAGTCATGAAGTGAAAAGCCTGATGGGCAGATGTCATCAAAATGCTAAGAATGGTGAAGAGGAAGAAAAAAATGTCTTGGGTCCTTGAAGAAATCACTGAACTGCTCAATCCATCCCAGACTGCCTGCCTTAGAAATTTCTTAAATGAATAATAATATCCTTATGGCTCAAGCCACTGTAAGTCAGGCAGTCTGTAACATAAAACCAAAAACACTCTCAGAGGGTCCATCTGAAGACAGTTGCAACTGTTTCCTCATGGACACTCATGCCTGAAAACAACTATGGCTGGAGAAAGGCAGAAGATCACTCATTTATGGGTCAGGAAGAGCTACTTATTTAATAGGTGGGATGGGGCAAAAAAGACTGAACATGTGTGTGTGGTTTAGCCCTCCTTGGGCTAAGATCTTCCTGTCCATTAAACATTCACTACCTGTTCTCTGCCTCTTGTGCACGTGGTCAGGCACATTACTGGGGCAGAATTTCTCTGCCCTGCGACTGGGAGAGTAAGCCAGTCTAATGCATAGGGAGAGGTGGGAGGCCTTGGATGCAAGGCCAGCTCTCCAATCCAGCTTTACCTGTCACAGAGCTGTTAATTTTGATCCTTATCTGATACCTGTGCCCATTTCTCAATTGGTGCAGGACTTATGGGGATACAGAACACAATTGTATTCTGTTCAGAATACAATTTGGGGTGGGGGAAAGGGGTCTAAGTCTTCCTGGGGTAGTCAAAGGAGACTAAACTAGAGAGATGATACCTGACTTGAAATGAGGAGTAGAGATTTTCTACACAGCCAGATGGGAGGTCGGGAGAGAGATAAGGGTAGGGGTGCCAGAAGCAGTGACATTGTGGTAAAGAGTAAGGCACAGAGTTATAAAAGAACAAGTTGTGTTCCGAAAACCACAAGCAGTTTGGCATCCAGTGGGAAGTACACAGTGGCCAGAACGAAGGTCAACAGAAAGGTTCTGAAATGAAGATATTATCGTATTGCTTTTCCTTCTACCTTCTAAGTTCTCATCCGTGGCATCGACAACAACAAAAACAGATTAACAAAAGAAAAACAAACGGAAGTTTATTAACGTGTGTATCTCACACATACATGGGAGAGACTTAGGGAAAGAGTAGCTCAAAGAGATGGCTCAGAACCCTGGCTTGTATAAAATCTACAAAGATCGACAAATCTATAGAGAAATGACAAGACAAAGGAAAGCAGTGTTAGGCTTCCAGGGGAGGCAAACTGCAGGAAGGTAAATATATGAGGGGAAACTAATGGAGTAATGTTTGTTCACAGATTCCTCTGATGCTGATGAGTCTAGAGCCATCATCTCCAGTGAAAGAGAATTTATATCCTGCCTTTAGGCAGAGAAATGGAGGGTAGAGAAAGATTTTCCAGCATCTTTTTTTTTCTTAATTTTCTTTACTTCAAAAACAATTTTTAGGTCAGAGAGACATGTCTAGGCTGACATAATCTGGTTTTCTTCTGTTCATGGCCAAGTAGTTTTTATAGCTTTTTTCCTGCCAGTAAAATTTGGGTATCTAAGAACCTCTTGTCGTATTGTGCTATCTCTGTGCCCTTCAGTTCCAGCTGATGTAATACTTTCAGAAATCTTGAGGCCTTGGCATGTCAATCTATAATTCACTCTACTAGACAAAAGCTGTACCCACACATCTTCATAAAACAAGCCCTTCTCTGCCATGGCCTCTTCATGTAGTTGCTTAAGACTCTTGATATCCCATTGTTTAGCGGAGAAGTTCTTCAAGACACACCCTAAGACCTGTAAAAGGCCTTTTATAATTTGCTGACCGTTATTCAGACCATGTTTTTCTAGTACCCAATATAGAATTTTTTCCAGGAAACTATTTATTAATTGTAATATTGTTTGCCATCTGGAGAGGCTACGGTGAGAAACATTTTTTCAAATGCAGTGGGTTCTAGCTTCTATATTCAAGGGCTGGTTCTTTAGTTTATCTCTCTTTTATTGCATTTTATCATAGGCAGTGGGAATAAACTAGGTGAAACTTTTAATATTCTACCTTGATCTCCTTAACTAGAACAGAGGTCAGCAAAATGCTGCTGGTAAGCAGACTGCCCATTCTATGTAAATGAAGTTTTACCGGAACACACCCATGCCTATTTGCCTATTTTGCAGGTGTCTGCTTTTATGCAGTTGTAGCAAGGTTGAGCAGATACGACAAGATGGGATGGCCCAGAAGCATAAAATATTTACTAACTGGCCTTTTACAGAATGAGTGTAACAACCCTTGACCAAGATTACTGAATCACTAGGTTCATCTTTTACTTTCCATGTTAGCTCAGATGGCAATGTCGCCAAATTTCTGCCACTGGCTAATGAGGCCCCTTTCTTCCATCTTCTATTTTTCCTCACTTTCCTTTAATCTCTCATTGACAATCTCCTCAAGATCCTTAGGCCTCCACTAACATCTTACTTAAAGATCTCCCATTTTCTAGCTGCCACCTATTCCCATAAGCAAAGTCATATGTTTTAGGTTTTTGTTAAGGTAGCACCAATTTAAATGTACTAAATACATTCTGGTTGTCTATAACTGCAAAACAAATGCATTCCAAAACTTAGTAGCTTAGAAAAAATAATTTTATTATTCTTTTATAACCCTCATGGTTATGGGGGTAGACTGAACTCTGCTAGGTGGGTCTCACTTGGGACAGTATCATGGTTACAGCATGATGTTGGTTGGAGCTAAGTCATTTGAAGTCTTTCTTACTCAAGCCAGAATAGCTTCATGTGGCTTCTCCAGGTGACCCAGGCTTCCTTGCAGCATGGTGGCTGGGTTCCAAGAGCAAATATCTCAACAAGAGAATAAGAAAAAAAGTGCAGGTCATTTTCATGACCTACCCTCAGACACCACATATCATTATTCCCCCCATACTCTATTGTTAGAGGCAGTTATGGAAAGGTCACTCAAGTTCAAGAAGAGGCTACACAGAAGTCAACACTGGATAGAAGAAGTGTCAACATTACATTGCAAGAATAACATGTAGCATGAGAGACATTGTGGTGTCCATCTTGGGATATACTGTGCTGCACACACTGCCACTCATCTATAAGAAATGTCATATTTCTCCACTTTTACAAATCAAAGTATATTTATCTTGGTTTGCCTTGGTGAACCTCACTGATAAGATTTGTTGGAAAGTTCAAATCCACTCATATTCTTGCCCTCCCTTAGAATTAAAGTGAAACTTCACACTCATCAGAAGTTTTGGGAAAAGCAGGTGACAAAAAGGACTCTGGGCTTCTGTATAACATGATGGATGGTTGAGAGAAAAACTATTGAAGGAAGAACAGGTTTATTGAATTTTATTTTGTGCTTGTATATGTATATGAGAGAAGAAAGAAGATTTTGATTTTTGACATTTTAGTTTCGAGGTATTACTGAGACTTCTAATGTGAGACGTCAAGTAAACCATTTGGTTATAAGAGTGACGAGCTCAGAAATGTAGCCTGAGCTGGAGATATACATATGTGAATTGTCTATGTTGGCAATATTTTAAAAAAGTAGGAATGAATGAGATTTTCTAGATAGGGAACATTTGGGGATAAGTGGAGAGGGACTAGATGGCCTTGAGGAATCTCAACAATTAGTGAAGACCAGGCTTGTCAAAGAGAGTAACAGGACTGGATAGAGATTATGGAGGAAAAGGAGGAGAGTGTGGTATCATTCACAAGAGCTTTTCTAGAAGAAAGGAGTTCTCAGCAGTGGCAAAACTCCTGGGGGAGGGGGGAAGGGGAAAAGCAAACTAAGGAACTGAAAAATAGCAGTTGTGATAACAACATGGAGGTCATTAGTAATCGTAGTGATTTACTGTTTTTGCTGCAGGAGAAACGGGTTAAAAGATGGTGTGGGAGGTGATAAAACAAAAGCATTGTGAGGAAAAAAAAAACTTTTTTAAAGCTAGAACAGTATTTTGGGATGGGCCTGGGAGAATTGAGAGGTTAGGTGATAGTGTAAGGATTCCAAAAATATGGGAAGAAAGCTGAATATTAGTAAAGGGCTTGTTTTCAATGTGAAGGACAGTGGTTCTTTGTGGTAATGGGGGGAAGGAAGAGCGTGTCAGGGGTGCAGACTTAAGTAGATTTGTGTTTGGCTTGCAGAGATTGGCTTCCACTTTCTCAGTAAGGAAAGGGGGGAGATTAATTGTATCTCCAACTACTTGTTTTACATGTGGATGGATGCCTTAGCACTCCCACTGCTTCACAGATAGCTAAAGATCCATATTCACAGCGGTAGGAACAGAAACAACAGGTGCTTAATAATACACGGTTTATTTTGATTATGATTCTGATGATGATGGTTATAAATCTGATGATACTCTGATGTCAAGGAGAAGTACAGGCTCTAATCAGTCCCCTATTACTAGGCTCCTGACAAGTGTGAGGACTGAGGCTCACACTTGGTGAACACAAAGAAAGGAAACCCTTACAAAGGAAGGAAATCCCGCCCGGGGCTCTTCGGGTTAAGATCAACGAGCGGTGTCATCTCTGTTTGCTAGAGAGGCTCCGGCAAAGCCTGTCGGGGAGGAGAGGGCGACTTCTGGTTTCTGTCTGCAGGGTTTGGGAGTTTAGGACCCTGGGTTGGTGGGGTGAGAAGGAGCAGGGACTTCTTCCTCCCGGACAGCTGGGCCTGCTGGGGGTGCAGGGGCTTTGTGTGTAGCCCCCAGAACAGTGAGTTCTTTCTCGGGGGGGGAAGGGAGCAGAGGGCTGCGGGCAGGAGGAGTGGCAACTGCACCGCCTAGGCTGCAGTGTCCGTCCTGGAGGGGGGTCCCCCCTGCTGCGACAGTCAAGGGCCCTGCCTCTCCCAGCCAGGCCACTGCGCCCTCCCCCCACCCATCCCTGCCTGCATTAAATGATCTGGATCTGGTCTCCTGGAACTTCGATCCTCAGGGCACCGAGCCTCTGGTTCCTACCAGCTATTTTCATGAGCTAAGGCTCACCCTAGTCTTCTCTCTACGCTGACAGTGAACCTTGGCCTTTTCGTGGAGTGACGCCTTAAAGACAGCCTTTTAATACCATTCATGGCCTTGAGTTTGCTGCCCGTTGACTGAGCCAGTGTACCCGAGGGCTCCTCTACTACCAAAATGAAGTTTCTTAGGAAAAATGCTGGCATGGATGTCTGTTACCCAGGCTTTAGCTTCCTTTTAATTTAAGGACTTTGACAGAAATATGTAACTCAGAAAGCATAACATCGTACTCTACGTAAACAACTTTCCTTTTTTTTTTTATATTCAAGTGCCTGGTTTTTCCCACTCAAACACAGGATATTTATAATTAAGACTAGTTTCACCTTTTCTTAGAACAGACCCCTAATACTTGAGTGTGCTTTGGGAATGCCAGCTCCCTTTGGTATATGGTCTAAAGATGTTAGTCTGTTTTTTAAAAATCCAGTCAATATATTCCAAAATAAAGGTCCCCTTTGAGGATCATTTGCATTTGGGGTTATGCCCAGCTCTGCTTCCTGCTCTAGTTTACTGTGAGGAATGACTGTGAAACTGCCCAGACAGGCTTAGGACTACTATATCCTGCTCCTCTGTTTTCAGATTCTGTGGCCTTGGGAAGGTTTCTTAATGTCTTTGCTGGTAATTGTTCATACACCTCAGAGCTATTGTGAGATTGAAATGGGCAATATGTGTAAATTATTTAGTTCACTGCCTGGCACATAATAGGCAGTAATAGGGTACAAATCATAACTATACCACTTTTTTGTTTTTCACATGTTTGCCTTTGTAAATCCTTTTAGGCTCTCATTTCTTCCCAATTATGCATTCTTTATATCCTGAAATCGGTGCAAAGTTCACATAGAACTGCTTTCTAGTGAAAGATCACATTTCCCAGTCCCTTAAAGTAGCTCAGCGATTGTATTTGGTTTCAAAAGAGAAAGTTTAGGCTGCTGTGGATAGTGTGGTTAGGACAGACTTAGAGGCAAGGAAGAGGTCCCTGGTTATCCCCATTTTTATTTAGGAGTTATTGTTTATAATTATTCCAGCTTTGTTTTGTCCTAATTTCTTATTACTGGTTATATAAATCTCACTTTCTTCTGAAATTGACTTCAAAAGTTTCTGTCAAAAACCAAGTTATTCTTTCTAAGCTAAACAGGGTGCTTTCTCGTTAGTTGCTTCTTATACTTGCATATTGATTCCCTGAAGTGTTATTGTTGGTGCTTTTACCAAAAATCGACTTTGTTTTTCAATTAAAAGTGTTTCTAAACTCTTAGTGGACAGTGAGTATTATTACTATTTACTCTATTTTTGAAGCTTGACCCTTTAATGTGAAGATGTAATTTCTTTTTTTATTATTTTCTTAGAAAAGGTAAATCAGATTAACCCTTAATTCTAAGCACTGAGAAAAGATTTTCTACAAAGACTTCTAAAGACAATGTTTCTTATTTTCAGTATTAACAAAACATTCTATACTTGCAATTATGTTACAGTGGCTGGGAAGGAAGGAAGAATATGTTTTAACAGATGCCTCCAAATATGACCTGTTTCCTTCCACAGGATTTCTGATCCCTAACCTGGCTGTGATCATTGATGGAGCAAGAGAAAAAGCTGATGGTCTCAGATGCTCTGGAGGGGGAGAGTTTGAAAAGTTCGTTTACAGGTGAGGGATCAAGAAGATGATCTGAATACTTTGGAAATTCATTATAAGATACATTATAGAGTATGGGGCATTAGAATGAGATAAACTTTAATTTGATTCCCTGCTGTGTAACTTACAAGTTTATTAATTCTTACAGCCTCAGTCTTCTCACCTTTAAGATAAAAAGGAATGATAATATCTATCCCTCATATTTTTTAGAATTAATGAGATACCATATGCAAGCTACTGTTCTTATAGTGGGTGTCATTATTTCTATATGTGTTCAGATTTTAAAGTATTGTCTAGTTTTCACCTCAGGGCATGCTATTCAGTTTCTTCCCTACTCACATCCCCTTTCTTCTTTTACGTATTTGAGAACAAAGTTAGTAAACTTATCTTTAAATTGATATCCTCCTTTGCAACTGCTGACAACTGTTCAAATACAGCTGACACTCAAACAACATGGTATAGATTTGAATTGTGCAGGTCTACTTATATGTGGATTTTTTTTTCAATAAATAATGTACATTTGTTTTCTCTTCCTTATGATTGCCTTAATAAAATTTTCTTTTTTCTAGCTTACTTTATTAGACGAATACATTATATAATACCTGTAACATACAAAAGTTGTGTTAATTAATTGTTTATATATGTTTGGTAAGGCTTCTGGTCAACAGTGGATATTAGTAGTTAAGTTTCAGGAGAATCAAAGTTATATGTGGATTTTGACTGTGTGTGGTGTGCGGGGAGGGGGAATTGGTGCCTCTAACCTTCGTATTGTTCAAGGGTCAACTGTGCTTGACTATTGTTTCTAGGTACAAAAAATTCACCTGTTTCTAACAACCACTTAGAGTAAAAGAGACAAAACTAGCTTTAAAATTTTTTTATGTGAAATAATTTTTGAGTTTTTACTTCGTTATTCCCTCTCTCACTGCAATTTAGAATTTCCTTCCCCTGGGAGATTAGGGAATATATTTAGAATATTTGTTTATTCTTGCAGGAAATGGAGGGAAGAATAATTTGGAAACTATTCAACATTATAACCCGAAGGCAGCGAAACTTAAAGAGAGAACTTCAAAATGGTTTAAAAGAGATGGTCCACAAAACTGCCAACGTGAAGATAGAAAAGAAATGCTACTGACCTGGTCCCAAGGGGAAGAGATTTGGTGTGATATCTATGAGAACGATGGCAAGTCAGACAATCAGGGAAATTCTACCGAAAAACAAGAGGAAGAAAAACCCAGTCACTGGGGATGGGACCCAGGAGAACACGCCAGTGCCTCTGTCCAGCAGGATTCATCCTTCAGAGACAAGCCCTACAAATGTTCTGAATGTTGGAAAAGCTTCAGTAATAGTTCTCATTTGCGTATTCACCAGAGGACCCACTCAGGAGAAAAACCTTATAAATGCTCTGAGTGTGGGAAATGCTTTAGTAACAGCTCTCACTTGATTCAGCACGTGAGAACACACACAGGAGAGAAGCCGTACCAGTGTGGCGAATGTGGGAAAAGCTTCAGCAATACCTCCCATCTTATTATCCATGAAAGGACTCACACAGGAGAGAAACCCTATAAATGTCCTGAGTGTGGTAAGAGTTTCAGCAGCAGCTCTCACCTTATTCAGCACCACAGATCCCACACAGGTGAGAAGCCATATGAATGTCCTGTCTGTGCGAAATGCTTCAGCCACAGTTACGTTTTAATAGAACATCAGAGGACTCATACCGGAGAAAAACCTTATAAATGCCCTGATTGTGGAAAGGGTTTTGGTCAGAGTTCCAGCCTAATTCGCCACCAGCGGACACACACAGGCGAGAAGCCCTACAAATGTCTTGAATGCGGCAAAAGCTTTGGTTGTAATTCTACTCTAATAAAGCATCAGAGAATACATACAGGAGAAAAACCCTATCAGTGTACAGAATGTGGGAAGAATTTCAGTCGAAGTTCAAACCTCATTACGCATCGGAAAACACACACAGGAGAAAAACTCTATGAAGGTTCGGAATATGGAGAAAGTCTGCGTCAGAACTGTAATATAATAGAAGAATGCAGAATCCAGCCAGGAGAGAAACCATATAAATGTTGTGAATGTGGAAAGAGTTTTGGCCTCAGCTCCCATCTCATTAGACATCAGAGGACACATACCGGAGAAAAACCTTACAGATGTTCTGAGTGCTGGAAAACCTTTAGTCAGAGTTCCACCCTGGTGATTCACCAAAGGACGCACACAGGAGAGAAACCTTACAAGTGTTCTGACTGTGGTGAGTGCTTCAGTCAGAGCTTTAACCTTATCAGGCACCGGAGGACCCACATAGGAGAAAAACCTTACAAGTGTGCCGACTGTGAGAAATGCTTCAGCAGAAGTGCCTACCTCAGTCAGCATCGGAAAATTCACACAGAAAAGTCTCTTGAGTCTCCTGAAGTTGAAGATTTTCCTCGTGAATGGACCTGGAAAAACTGTTCAGGGGATATGGCCCTTATCTCTTCATTTTCAGTTCCAAATTCATCATCCTCTTAAGTCCCTAAGCCTGTTTCTTTTTTTTCTTTTCTTATTGGACCAGTACAGTTAAGGTGTTCTGTGATCACTGTGCTATGATGTTTCTGCGGTTTGTCTGTCAAACGTTTAGAAAAAGTCAACCTTTCAGTTCAGAGCATAGGAAGACCTAGGTCACCAGGTCGCTGAATCTGCCATTTAGAGAGACTGCTAAGGATAGAGAAAAGTCGTTTTTGCTTTAAAGTAATATAAGAAGAGCTTCAAAGGAAAACATAAGGAGTAATCATGGGAGTAAATAAAAGGACACCTGAAAGTTGACTCTGAGATTGACATTGAATTGTCTTATTTTCTCTGGCAATAAAATGGGGAGGCAATAAATCGTTACTGGCCTCAGAGATTTTCCCAGAAAAAGATTCTCTTTGAACAAAAAATGCTATTTCCTGGCTTATTTTCTGGATCTTAATGAAGAAAAGATTCATTTTTTAAATGCATTTTTAATTGCTGAACATTAACTTTTGCATCTAGAAATGCACTGTCCAATATGATAGTCACTAGCCACATGTGACTATTAAAATTTATATTAATGAAGAGTAAATGAAATTTAAAATCCAGCTTTGTAGTCTCACTAGCCACTTGCGAAGTGCTCAGTATCTGCCACATGTGACTGGTGGCTGCTGTACTGGATATCATAAAAAGTAGTTTAAGATCATCTTTCTTGTCAGAATAGGTATTTCCTATTTGACTCAATATTTCCTATTAATGCAGTCTGGGATTTCTGCTCTCCAAGAGGGATTGCGATATAGGATAGAAATGTGTTAAAAGGCACTAACTAACTCTAGGGATTGGCTGTTCTAATGATTGTATATTCTAATGTATGTTCAACCATCTCGGTTATGTAGTGATATGATCTCACTGTCTTGGCCAAAGCCAGATTAGGAGATGGGATACTTAAATTCTGTTTTAAAAATTTGGACAAATAGTTTTTTTCCTTCAGTTTTCCTATTTCATAATCCCTGGTCACATTAGAAACTGTTTTGTTTTGTTTTATTTTGTTTTGTTTTAAATAAATAATTAACCCACTGAATCTGAGCCAGTGTCCAGGACAATCTGCCGTTAGAGACTGAGGTTCCTTAGTTGCAGTCTCAGCAGTTTTTTCTGCCTCTTGACTTACGTGGTATCAGACCAGATAACCAGATATCATCTGTCCAATGGTAATGATGCTTTACAAAGTATTAAGATATTTCCTATTCACCTAACCCCCATTTTTTCCTGCTAGTAGATGTGTAGGAAGGTCAAGGCTCCTCAGTTGCCCAAGATTTCATCTTGTTTTTGGATTTGGAATATATTTTATAAAGAATATAGAGACACAGATTAAGAATGTGGAGCCAGAGAGGGCCAATGACAACTGCGAAGGGCTATAGCTGGTGGGTTCTTGAACTGCATTTCTTCTTTCACGACTGTAGTGCACCTGATACTGATAAATCCTTTTGGCACAGGATTTAAAAATGAAGAAGCAAAAGCTAATGAAAGTATTTAAGAAATATTTGGGGGGTGATTTTCTGCTTTCAAAAAGGGGGAGAACATTGTTGGGCATTATTGGCTTTTAGGTGACCCTAAGCATCTTGTTCCCTTTGTTGTATTGAATTGCTCAAATCATCTTAAACTATATGAGGCCAAGTTTTTACAGTATTTTTTTTTTTTTTACCAGCTAAGAGTTTGATTGTTTGCTAATTAAATTTGGCCATTTGCTATTGAAGCTGAAATTCAGTTGCAAGGCAGTAGCTGCTGTGGAGATGCAAAATCATCGATCACATGATGGGTGGCAAGTAACTGCTCTGAACCTCATCTGTAAAGTGGAGATAACACCCACTTTACAGGGGTACTGTAAAGATTAAGTAATTAACTGTTTGCAAAGCATCTGGCACAGAGCTTAAAATATACTGGATTCAGCTTATTGAATTTTTTGTTGTCCATGAAAGAAAGGATTCAGTTTAAGTCAGGTAAGAACAAAATGGCAAGTTCAATTTAAGTTAATCTGCATCTGAAGAAATTAACAACAGGTACAATTTATGTCCTATCATCATCTATACTATGTTTTATGACTTCCTACAATTATGTAAAACTTAATTCACAGACCTTGATGTCTATAGGAATATAGATGTTCACATTTTAAATGGGTTACAATAGGCTTCGTTAGTTCTGGCAAGAATCTTGTCTCTTTGAACTAAGAATTAGGAAAATGGAAGAAAGATTGGTCACTTACGGTAGAGAAGATAACAGTCAAATTTAATCATATTTGATGCCTTTGCCTCAGTTTCATTGTTCAGCAAGAAGTTTCTTCATTTAGTTCCCCAAGAAGTAAATATTCTGTATCATCTATTTTTCTTGCCAGCACAAAGGATGCAGCACCTGAAATAAAAAATTCTTATTTGCAAGTGATTTGTTTCAGTTTCTTCTTAATTAAAGGGAAGATTCCTGTATTCTTTTTTCATATTCAAAGAAGGGACTTATATATTTTTTTCCATCAGTGGAATGAGGAAATCCACGTTAACATATATAGTCATAAATGTATCAGGGAACTCACTCCTTAACTACTGGATAGCCTACCATAAGTTTTTATTATAGTACCCGTGGAAAAGATTTACTCCCATCATTCCAGGTCATCCAGGTCATCTAGGTTGGATCTACCAAATGGGCCTTCTCCTTAGTGCTGTAGTTTCCTCACTGATGGTGAGAGGTAGTGGAGCATGGCACTGTGACTATTGTCCCTTAGACATCAGTCAAAGAAATTCATCGCCAGTCTCACTTTCTGAAATCATGGTAATGACATAACTGTCATTGCTTCTTTATTCTGTATTTGAGTTTACGCATTTCCTTTCAAGCAGTATAACATTCATTCATAAAATTCAATAAAATTCACGTGATTCCTAGTGTGTTTAACAGAGGTCAAATGACAGTGGGAGGGGCAAATTAAGGATAGACTAGTAGTAGGGAAAGACAGCTTTTCAGATGACGTTTTCTCTTTGCCAACTCTCAAACTATACTTAATATGCTGAACTCTCCTTCAAATTTAGTAATTTGGTAATCCAAGGAGCTAGAGATAACTATAGATTAAAGTGGGTTAGGTTTGCGCTGTGTAATAGAAGTATGGTGAAGTTCGACACATTGCTTTGCACACAGTGGTGCCCAATATTGAATGGGTGTCCTGTGCTTATGTTTTATGCTGCTGTCCAAGAGTGCGTGCCCTTCCAGGGCATGCCGTTCCTACTAGACTGTCAACTCCTTGAGTATAGAGAATGGATTCCATTTTTGTAATCCCAAAGCCTGACACAAAGCCTCACATGCGAAGTATTTTTTGGTCTTGGTTGAGGGGCATTCGCCGATGGATGAAGTCTGCTGGATGAGGCTGTGTAGTCACGGCATCCCCCCAGGCTCCTTTAACACCATTGCTTGTCCAGTCTGCAGAGGCTGGGCTAGTTTGGAAGTGAAAGTGACTGCCCCAGGAGGCTGGGTCTATCCTCACAGTAACCCTGCAGGACCCTTAAAACATCTCAATTGTTCAGAATCCTATGAAGGTAAGACCCTGGTTTTTTGTTTTTGTTTTTGTTTTTTTGATCCAGACTGTTTAAGACAGGTTCAAAACCTGTTTCAAATTTATGTTTCCATCATTTACTAGCTTTGTACTCTGTACTTACCTTGTAAGATTTGGTAAGCAGTGAATGAGGTGAGGTACCTGGCACATGGTAGGTGTTTAGGAAATACTGTTTTCCTTCCTTGTCCACTCTCATTTTCTCCTAAGGTTACCAAGGAAAGGCTCTAGACACAGAAATGTTTAATCATTTCTTGAAATGATTATTTCTCGGTTTCTTAAAAAAAAACACACACAGAACATCTAGCTCATGGATTTATTGTAAGGATCACTGAGATGATGTGCTTAGCAATGCTGGTACCTAGTAATCACCCAATGTTAGTTCTTATTACCTTACTAAAGTGGTTATAGACCATCATGGGTCTTTGGATCATCTGTGAGGTAGCCTCAGAGACCCAGGTATCCTGTGGGACCACTGAAATGGTGCAATCCTTTTGTTATTGTTTATCCCATGAACCTGAAGGAGCATGACCAGGAATGGGAGGCTAATAACATAGCACATCATTATTATAATATGACAGATATTTGGGCAGTTGCTGCCTTTTCTGTTGGAAAATTATCCTTCCGTTCACTCCCTAATCTCTTTCATGTTTGTTCTTTTACCTCTCTCTGGCCTTAACCTCATCTGCCTTGTCCATATTCTAACCTAAATTTTGTCTTTTTCTTACCCTTTATTTTATTCCTCTTCCTTCCCTCTTCCTCCCTCCCGGTGAAGTAGGAATGAAGTCAAGAATACGGATGGTGCAAATGCTTGGTTATAAAAGATACAGATGACAAAAGGATGCCCAGCAATCACGACATCATGGCTATATAGCCGCTCACAAGTAGAGGCAGCTCGTGGGTACTCAGACAGGTTTCTGGTTTAACATTGCTTGACTGGTGAAATCAGTCAATACCCCAGGACTTGACATAATGAGAGATGAAGTGGAAGCCATACTAAGTCAAATGGCCAGATTTAAGAAAATACTAGTTGATTAGACTGACAAACACAGGTGAAAGATTTTTCCCCTTAAAATAGCTTACTTTCTAATCACTAAAGTAACATTTGCTAAAATATATAAAGATAAAGTAGAAAATATGTAAAAGTATAAAGATCAAAATAAAAATGACCTATAATCATTTTCTCCCAAGATGATTCACCATGAAAGTTCTAGATAACTTCCCAATAACTTCTTTTCTAATCTATTCATCTCTCTATATTATATATATTATTGTCTTTTTTCCTAATCTAACATCATTTGTCAATTTCCTTGTTTTAAATTATTATGAGGTTTTTAATGGCTTTATAATATTGCATTGACTGATGTATCATAAAAATTTAATTATTCTCATATTGAATGTTCATATTGTTTCTAGTTATTCATTGTTAAAAATAACACTACTGTGAACAAGCCTATTTTGGGTTGTTGCTTTGTTTTGGTATTGTGGCTGTAACTGTTTGGTTTTGCTTTTTTGCTATGTGTTGGTACAGAAATCTTAATATACACCTCATCTCTAATTATTTCCATAGAGTGAATTCCTAGAAATGAGATTATTGAGTCAAAGTTCATAAAAATTTTAAATGCTTATTATGTAATCACTTTCCAAAAATATTTATCAATTTAAATTACCCTAGTAAACCAATTTTGTTAAACAACCTTTGGAGGATGTTGGGGAGAAGAACATAATTCAAGGTCAAGGCATTTCTTTTTCTTCCCTCCCTTCTTCCCTTCTCCCTTCCTTCCTTCCTTCTTCCATCCCTCCCTTCCTTCCCTTCATTTCCCTCTTTTTCTTTTTTCTTTCTTTCTTTCTTTCTTTCTTTCTTTCTTTCTTTCTTTCTTTCTTTCTTTCTTTTTCTTTCTTTCTTTCTTTCTTTCTTTCTTTCTTTCTTTCTTTCTTTCTTTCTTTCTTTCTTTCTTTCTTCTTTCTCTTTTTCTTTCTCTTTCTCTTTCTTTCTCTCTTCTTTCTCTTTCTCTCTTCTTTCTCTTTCTTCTTTCTCTCTTCTTTTTCTTTCTCTCTTCTTTTTCTTTCTCTCTCTTTCCTTTCCTTACCTTTCCTTTCCTTTCTTCTTCTTAACTAAGAGTTACTTTGGGGTGAATCATTTTAAGAACTACTAGGCATTTTTCTTGTGCAGCCCTGGGATCAATTCCAGTAAATGTCACACGAGAAGCTGTCCTGAAAACTATGGAAGTGATATAAGACCCAAAACCTAGAAGTACTAAGAGGAAGAATGGTTGAGAAAAGGGCTGGCTAGGTGAGTTCAATGCCTATTGCTAGTTGATTCAGAAAATGGAGTGCAACCCAGAGCTAGGAGAGTACGGTAGATTCAGGTTTGGCAAATGGATCAGTTTCTCTTTGTTTCTAAAACTGATGTGGAGGAAAAAGAATGGAGGCTTATTAAGATGGCAAGTTAGATTGCTCAGAAGAATAGAATCCTCACCTTTCTCATCCTGTTGCCCTCAACAATGCAGTATAAAACTTGTATTGTCAACTGCAGGCATTAGTGTTTTACTGAGGGGAAAACACACACACACACACACACACACACACACACACACACACACACACACACACACACAGTGGGAAAGGGGAAAAGAAATGGCAGGTGTCATCATTGCCGCGGATAGAGGTTATACCTGGTCACTCCTACTGATTCTTCAAATCTCAGCTTCTAAGTAACTGCCAAGGTAGGCCTTCCTTGACCCCAATTATTTTATATCTGACCCTCCAAAGCAACATGTACTTGATCTTTTTTGGACCTATGTGACATCTGTAGTTACCTATTTGCTTCGGTCTTCTCCATTAAACTCTAAACTCCTGAAAGACAGACTGTGCCTGCTCCGTTTACTGCCAACATCAAGCAGTGTGTGACACGTGGCACACACCTGACACATATTTATCACACTGAATTGCACTGACATATATTCTAATTGTGGCTTTACGAGCAGTAGCCAAAGAGAAAAAGAAAATGAAAGCAAAATTCCAAATTAATGTAACTGGCTCCGTCACTTGCAACCAGGAGATGGCAAAAGACTGTGTAAGTACTGAGGGGCTGTAGAGCAACTAAGTGGCTAGCATGAAAAGTCTTTTTTGGACAAGGTGAGCAAGAAAGGTTTGAGGGTGGTGATCTAATGTGTTTCTAATGTGTTACAAACAAAAATTATTAGTGAAAAAGGAGTTGCTCAGTTTGGTACCCAAAAAAGGGCAGAGGGGGGATAAAATGAAGAAAGAAAAGGTTGTATTCAATACATTGAAAAATGCTTGCCACATACCAAGTGTCGAGTCCACAACTATGAATAAGACACGGTCCTTGCCTTAAGGAGATGACTCTCTTAAAAAGTTGACTCTCTTGTAAGTTGATAATTATGATGCAAGTTGGTGACTGCTTTGACAAAGTGGTGGAGTTACGAAAACCTAAAGAGAAAGGGATAATCTGGGTCTTAAAGAATTGGAGCGTCGAAGGGAGGGCAAAGCTTTTTCTTGCACTGAAAATGGCACTTGGTAAGGCCCATGTCTAGGCCTGGCCTGCCAATTAGATTACCAGAGAGAGACAATGGAGGTGTTTAAGTAACAGAAGGAAAAGATCAAACGTGCTTTTTGTTTGTTTTAAAGTGACTAGATCTTTGGGGAGGAAAAAACCATATTCTAGTTAAGCATCCCTAAATTCCTGAGCCAGATATCCTGGGCTTGGATTCAGGGCTGTGCTAATTAGTGGCTGTGAGCACTTCTCTGTACATTAGCTTCCTCGTCTGTAAAGATTGGGCTAAAAATAGCAACGGCTTTATCCTGGGGTTATGAGGTAGGGAAAAAAGCTAATTTAAAAAGAAAAGCATTTAGAATGCTGTCTGTACCATGTAAGTATTAGCTGTTGTCATTTTTAGGGAGTATTTCTCCTGGTCATACTCTATAGCTGGGGTCCCCGACTTTTGGGCTGAAGACCTCCACTAGTCTGCGGCCTGTTTCAAACCCGGCTACATAGCAGGAGCCGAAGCTCATCTGGATTTGCAGCCGCTCCCCAGCGCTAGCATCACCACCTCAGCTCCACTTCAAATCAGTAGGCATCAGATTCTCATAGGAGCACTGTCTCCGGTGCCAAGTTGGGGACCGCTGCTCTACAGTTTGTTACTTTTTATAGGTAAGCGACTGTTTTTGTGTTCCATTTCATTGCCTTTGCTTCAGGACCAATTTTTGTTTTTGAATAAGTGAGCCATGCCAAGATTCAAAAATACTTAAGTGATGGTTATGTAGCATTTAAGTTCATTTCAGAATGTATAGGCATTCAGAGTTTGTCCTATGCAAGGTAGCACAAATGCTCTTTTTGCCCCAAATTCGGAAGTGAATCTGACTGGAGACATGAAGAAAGTCATTTCAAAAGATTAAAAAATTGCCTACTTAATAAGAAAAAAAATCTTCGTATGATAATCTCAAGTACAGGGTAATCAAAAATAATCATCCTGGTGATATGGAAGAGTCAGTCAGTGGCTTAGGCCTTCTATAATTTTAGCAACATGGAAACTGACAGATAATAAGCAGTTTCTTGAAGAGTTATCTTCAGGAAAACAACTTTCCACACACAAAACTGATTTTGTTTTCTTGAGTCCTTTTAAGTTTGACCTATATTTCAAACAACCAAATTTGTTGATACCAGTGAGGAATGTTGGAGAAAGAATCAAAGTTTTGGTTTCATGATGGAGAAAAACTAAAGCAATTATTGATAATTAAGAATATTGGGGAACACAGGATTCAGAGACCAAGAATTTAACTTTGGAAATCATCAATCTAAGCTGTGATTTGGCAGAGCCACTTAATTACTTTAAGTTTCAGTTTCGTTATTTTTAAAAACAAGGTTGTTTTGGGGGTCATATGATGTCCATGAAAGTATTTGGATACATAATTATTTTATTAGCAGATAAAAATGTAATATTTGGGGTGAAAAATGATAACAGTTGCCATACTTCCTTAAACTCAGCAAAGTGTCTAGTATGGCATTGCAAAGAAGTTTAGATTTCATGAAGACATGCCATCTCCTCCCCAGAGGGTGACTGGCTTTTGACATGTCCAAGGTCACAAAGTTGGTTAGTGGCAGCCAGAATTTGGGTCTCCAGATTCTAGTCACCTGGTCTTCTTACTACACTGTTGTCATCATTCATTCATTAAATACATTTGTATGGAAAATAAATAAGTGCAAGGCTTTGAGATAGGTGCTATAGGTGATTTTGATTTATCAGACACAGATATTTCTCTCAAGGAACATAGGGACTAGCGGGATGATGAGACTCAACCATAAGTGTACAGTCAGAGACTGGAACAAAATGTATGAATAAACTTATGTGATTTCGTATCAAAGGAGACTTGGTGGAAAGGGTGGCAATTCAACTGTGCTCTAAATAGCAGAAAAGATTTGTATATAAGCCATAGTGTTTACAGTAAGCAGTCCAGGTGTGAACAGTACAGTGAACAAAGGTACTGGTCTTAGGTCTCAGTACATACTAGGGAGGTTTCAATATTTTATAATAAAAGCCATCTGTCACTAAGACTCTTGTTTTGCTCTTTAAAGTTGTCTTGAATACAATTTATGTTTAACTTCCCCAAGGTCACCTCTTCTTCTCCAGGTGGCCTGGATAATAAGTTAAGATCAGGAGGCAGGCTGGATAGCTTTGGGACATCCCACTCACATCAACAAATAAAGGCCAGACTCTCTGAGCTGCCTGCACTTTGATCTTAAAAGTGTATTTTCACTTTAATAAAACTTGTGCTTTCTTGCTTGCTGTTTGTTGATTCTTAAATTCTTTCTTTTGGCTTAAGGCAAGAACCTGGTCACCTGAGCTCCAGGCTCAGGGTCCCTCTTTGGACTCCCACCCTGTTCAAGCTTTTCGGCATCTTCTTCCACTTATAAGGACCCTCATGATTACACTGGGCCACTCAGATACTCCAAACGTAATAGACATTTAAACTTTAAATACCAGGAATTTATGAGGACTTATTGAGAGTGCAGGGTCTGGGCAAAGCTACTCTTTGCTGATCTCATTACCAAGCTCTCCCAAGATACTGAGACACTTCGGCTGTGATCAGGCCGCCCTTGGTTGGCAGTGGCAGTAGTATTAAATCACGTAGCCGCGTCAGGAAGAGAAGGGACATCTGCTCCTGTCTTGGTGAGGTCACTCCTCTTAGACAGTGGTATATACCTTGTACAGGTCCCTGGAAGAATGAACTAAGGCGCGGCCTACTTTGCCTGCCAACACTGGTGCAAATGTCTGCTAGCTATGTGCCTCAGCAATTAGGGACCTAACCTGGATTTTAGTTGTTAGGACTGACTCTGTGGAGAACTAACTTGTAGAAAAGTTATACCTCACTAAATTTCCACGCTATTTCTTTCATCTCCCCTTTGCCTGGAATAATAGTGTAATCTATCATTGGTTTGTTGTGTTATTTATCAGCTTATTAAGAAACATCTTCTATGCTATTGGTTTGTGAAATATTACTATGATAAATTATAATTCCCACAGCGAACCTGTGTTAAATATCTAGAAAAAAAAAATCTCAATCTCTGAGCATAATTTGCCCCGAACAAAACACCCCCATACAATCCTTCTCATGTTTTTGACCGTGAGAGACCTGGGTCTAGGTTCATCAGTGTGTCTTTGGCCTGAGGACAGAAACAAAGTGCACAGCTACCTGACAATTTTGGGTTACCTAGCATACCCTCCTCCTGTCTTCTGGCAAATGTCTGCCTACTCGTTCTTCCAGCTTCTGCTCAAAAGTCACGTCCTCCACGCACCGCTGACACACACTAGCTACAAGACAAGGACTGTATCCGATTCATCTCTACGTGACCCCTTAGATTTACGTAGTTAAGTGCTTAATAAAAACTCAAGCAATGAATGAAAACATTCCAACATCAGGCGGGAGAGTCCCGGCAGGGATTCCTCCGAACCAACTCCGCCTATCCCGGGGTAGGACCCCAGCGGCCGGCGCTGTGTCACGTAAACTCACCGCGGTACCCAGCGCACAGCCCCATCCATCCCCGCCTCCTCCGGAGCGGGTCCAAGCCTTCCACACCGCCCACAGAGCGGCGAGCTCCATCCCCACAGCCCCACCCCACACGACGTAACATCGCCCTAGCGCCTCTCTTGGCGTCACCTCGAGGGCCGCGCCGCCCGCGATTGGTCAAACGTGGCATAGCGCCATCTCGGCTTACCGCGCGTGCGCGCCTTCATTGGCTGGTGGCAGGTGTGGGCGGGCCTAAGCGTAGGCCTTGCAGGGCGGGGCGGGCTCGCTCTCGGTAGCCACGCCCCCTGGTACCTAGCGTGGGCAGAGAGAGCTCCAGTCTCTGAGGCGCGTGGTGCCCCGAGACTGGTGAAGGGCGCGCGGCGGTTACTCTGGTTACTACGGAAACGCCGCGCAGGCGATGCTGCTGGAGACGCCTTAGGGAGCCGCCGCCACCGTCGCCGCCGCCCTCTGGGGGAGCTCACTGGAGACCTCTGTCCACCGCGGGGAAAAGGGGTCGCGGACCGGAAGGTGCAGAGGCTGGCAAAACGGGATCCGCTGCCAAGGAAAACGTCCGGAGGTAGGGGATGCGCTTCCCTGTCTTTGAGCCGCAGCCTTAAAATCAAGTCCTTCTTTGGGGGTGGTGGGGAGAAGAAGGCAGCCCTGCAAGTTCCCTTGAACGTGGTCTGCACACCTGGCCGTCTCTCGGGGAGAGGAATCTGACTCCGCGCTTGCCCCGGCAGCGCTATCGCAAGAGAGGCAGCATTAGTCGCAGAGCCAAGATATTTCTTTGATTCCCCTCCCCCCACCTCATTCTCTCCTCCGAGGACACCTGATGCTGGTGAGAGAGAACAGTTTTACAGCACGACGAGCCAACATCAGAATTAAAAATATCACCCGCGACAGCGCCCAGGAAAAACTCATCTAAAAAAAAAAAAAAGTGAAAGAAATGGATTGCCTGAAAGAGGAGAGTTTCTAACTGTTGGAACAGGTGATTTTTAAATACTGCTTTCTAAGTCCTGTACAACCTCCCCCCTTTCAGATACTTTTATACTAACTTTTTTTATGATTTTCTAAGACTGATTTGAATTGTAATCCTGCGACGGTGTTTACGGGAATTTGGGCCGGTTCCCCGTGTCTCTTTTGGGAACACATTTTGGGGCGAACCTTCGATCACCAAAACCCTACAAGGAAAACAAGATCTCAGCATCAAGCGGTGCTACCAAAGGAGGCCTTGAACCATGTGGACTTTTCTTGGCCTTGCCACTTTCACCTATTTTTATAAGAAATGCGGGGACTTCATCACTTTGGCCAACAAGGAGCTCTTGTTGTGCGTGCTGGTCTTTCTTTCGCTGGGCCTGGTGCTCTCCTACCGCTGTCGCTACCGAAGCGGGGCCCTCCAGGGACGCCAGCAGAGTGGATCCCAGTTCGCGGTCTTCTTTGATATTCTGTCATCTTTGCCTTTCATTGGCTTCTTCTGGGCCAAATCCCCCACCGGAACAGAAAACAAGGAGCAGCTCGGCTCTAGGAGGGTAGGTTGAATTCAAAGTGGGCAAATGATGAATGTCTTATTTTAAAATTAGGATTGGGGTCATTCAAATGTAAAGCTTTCAAGGACAAAAGGCAGCAGTTCAGATACTCTGGTGTATGGATTCTCATTTAGGTTTTTTAAAAAGCTTTTGACTGTTCTAGACACTCTTAGGAATGATTTGAAAACATTAGCCTTCGCTGAACCACGGCTAAATGAACTTGATTTGATTATGAATAGTGATTTGATTATGAAAGGTGAAATGAAATGTTAGAATTTTATTTTGAAGGAGGACAGTCACTTTCTGTGATGGAAAAAAAAAATGTCATTTAAATCCCCGGTACAAAGGATGGTATGTGTACCTGGGATGAAAGAAACCTGCTGCTGCTAAGTCCCCTGTCTGGAAATATCTGTTGGCTGGGGGTAGTGACAGATCAATTTGAAAAACTGGCAGAGTAAAAATGCTCAGCATTTTAAAACCAGGGCAAAATGCCCTCCTCTACCCACATCATTGGAGCCTGGAGTAAATTGATACAGTAATGTCCTGGTCAGGTAAATAATTTGAGTACATGTCTACAGTGCATTCATATACCCAAAGGCTGGGTCTTCAAATACATATGAAGCTGTTACAATCCTTGCAAAATCAGCAGAGGACAGTGTTAAGAGATGCGAGAGGAGAAGCTATGGAGGCCGGAACATTAAGGGGCCTTTTGGCCATGGGTATTTGGACTTTCTCCTAAGTGCACTGGAGGGTTTTAAGCATGAGAATCACAATATTCGCTTTTTACTTTTTAAAAAGAACATTCCAATTGCTGTTTGGTGCATGGATTGTAGGGGGACAAGAATGGAAGCAAAGCTATGAGGGAAGAGACCCCAGCAGTAGACCAGTGAGGGTCGATGGTGACTCGGAGTTAGGGTGAGTGGCCTCCAAAGTAATGTACTCTTTCAGAGTTCTGGGTCAACATCATTTTACTCTGTCCAGAGTACAGATTAGCAAGGTTTACAGAAGGGACTTGATAGAAGTTTTGCTCCACCACTTTTGGATGTGAGGCCTTTGGCCAATTGCTTAGTTTCTTTAAGAATCAGTTATCCCTTTTGTTCTGTGGAGATGACAGCAGCCTTGCTGGTAGTTAGAGAATTAAATGATTGAATGTTTGCAAAATGCCTGATCCCTAACTGTGTCATAAATAGTAGCTATTAGTGTTAGTCTAAAGGTAGGCGCTATCTATCAGGAGCCTTTTGAGTAGTGCTGCCTACGTTCAGTGTTATGGTAGGTGTGGGCTGGAGGAATGGGAATGAGGGAGAGGCAAATTCATTGTTTGCAATCTTCACTTGTTGTCTGAGATAACTTTGTTCAGGGTCACTGAGCACTGACCAGTCCATCATGCCATGTGGACAGATCTTGGGGTGCATTGGGTTAGCAACAGTCAATATTGGTTCCACTTTGTGAAGGCCTCAGGCTTTCCGCTCATTTCTTAGAAAGTAACAAGTTGTTAGACCATATGGGGTACTGAGTTTCCATTAGTGCTTCATTTCCTGGCCAGGCTCTGAAAGACTCGGCTTCCTCCAGAGTTCCCTTTCCAGGATGGTATGTATGTGTTTCACAGGGAAAACTTCAGAACAAAAACTAATACAAAATGGCTAAGATGACAAAGCTTATCTTGTTCTCAGAATAATAATTTAAATACAGTCAGTTATTCTGGCCATTAAGAAATACTGTACTGATAGGAAGAAAGACTATTGTCTTCTCCTCTTGGTGAAGGATGAAAAGGTGATTTCTCTAAGACGAATTGTAAACAGTGGAAAGGACAAGTCTATTATGGAAATAAAGAAAGGCTGGGTAAATATTAGAATACAGAGAATTAAAATTCTAAAGGATTTTAGGATTTATTTTCCTTTTTTTTTTCTTGAGATCTTTTATTTAAAACCATTTCAAAATGGTATTTAGTCTTATCTTAATCATTAAGGTCAGAGAATTCAAGGAAGATGGTTCTTTGCACTTCTGTATCTGAAATGTATTCATATTTATGAATATACGCCTTTCCCCCAAAATAAACAACAACTGATTATGGCAGTGAATTGCTCATTTCAAAAAACCCTAAACAGTCACTGTTATTCTCAATGGGCATAAATCTCTCAAACAGGACTTTTTCATCTTATGATTAAAGTTAAAATTTTTTATTGTAAGCCCAAATAGTGACAGGCATAATGCTTGTCCTTCTTCAGAGGACCAAGTAGACATCATCAGCCAGGCTCTCGTAGAGTATCAGATTGGGGAAAAGGAAGGGGTGAATTACTAATGTTTTTATATGTTAAGGACTAAAATTATGAACAGGTCAAGTCCCAAGGGTCAGAATGAGTTATTTTGTTCTTTTGGAATTTTGTTGAGTTAAATAATTCTCAACTAGTAGATGAATAGCTAGAATTTGATGACCTTTTTGTTATGTAAAAGTGATTTTAGATTTAGATTTTCCAGATGATCCACGTGGAGAAAATAAAGATAGTTTGCAACATGAAGTGAAGTCAGAAGTTGATTGTGATTTGCATCTGGTAGATGTTCAGTAGATCTTTGAAGAATTGAGTAACTAAGGATAGAATTTTCCCTATAATAAATAAGTCTTTGAAGCCCCTTATACACCTTTTTTATCTTTGGCCTGGTGTGGATTTCAAAATATGTTTGTATTACAGCATTTTCTAAATACCATAATTGAAAAGGAATATACATTTCATTTTATTGAGATATTATTAAACGTTTTTATTTATCAACATTTTTATATCATTGGTTTTTATAACTTAGATTTAAAAACAGTGGTTTAATTTGGTTCAATAATGTTTAGGGTGTAGCTTTTGCCCAAGATGCAAAAGTCCAGTGTGTCTTTAGTAGTAGTAGTATTTAAGGATAACAAATGTGGATACGTAATTCACTTTTTTTTTTTAATAGTGCGGGAAAGGAACCAATATTTCAGAAACCACCTTAATAGAAGCAGCTGCCTCTACATCGACATACTCTCAAAATGATCCAGAAGTTATCATTGTGGGATCTGGTGTACTTGGCTCTGCTTTGGCAGCGGTGCTCTCCAGAGATGGAAGAAAGGTGACAGTCATTGAGAGAGAGTTACAAGAGCCTGACAGGATAGTTGGAGAATTTTTGCAGCCAGGTGGTTTTCGTGTCCTTAAAGACCTTGGTCTTGGAGGTATGTTCATTTTGAGTTTTAGGAGTTATGTGGTATAAACAAGTACTGTTCACTTTAGACTGTCCTGTCACTGGTAAAAAGGTATTCCATTTTATTTTCATTTTAAAAAGCTACTTTAAGTGTAATTAAAAAGCATAGCAGGAAACGAATTTAGTTTGATCTTAGCCTAGGCATGTGCTAAAAGTTTTTCTATCAGAAATGAAATTATTTTAATATACATTATCTTAATTTTATTTTATTGTATCGAAACATACAATATGTATCGAAACATAGTATGGGACAACACAACTGCTAAAGTCAACTTTTCACTTAATGTAAACATATTTCTACTACTGTTAACCATTTTTCATTGTAATTGTAAGCCTATGCAAAGCATTTTCTCGATACTTCATAATATACTTTACTTTTCTAACTCAGATTAATACTTAGGTTATTTTCAGTGTTTCTTTATTAGAGATAACACTATTTATTAAAACTTAAAAATTATATCTTTAGGGCGAATTTCTTTTCAAATTTCAAAGACTAAGATTATTAGATCAAAGGATGCTTACTTTGTGGTTCTTGGTAATTATTGCTTTAGTTACTGTCTAAAATGTTATTAGTTTATAGCCTGACAAATAATATATAAATTTATCAGTTTTATTCAATCTTACCAGCAGTTTTGATAGATTTGGTATCTTAATTGTTTTAATTTTATTTTGTTGACTCTTTCTTAAATCCAATTTTGAACGTTTTCCTTGATTTGTTCAATGTTTCTATATGGTTTAAGGTGAATCATCCATATACTTCCTGTCCATTATTATTGGGGTCTTAATATTTTTCTCCACATGGTATCATAGCGTTTTGAAGACAGTGACTCTTTCCATGCCTCCACGTCCTGTGGTGCCTAGTGTAACTCTGGGCATATCAACAAAATTGATTTATTTTTGAACTGAATTGTTTTGCAGATACAGTGGAAGGCATTGATGCCCAGGTTGTGGATGGCTACATGCTTCATGATCAGGAAAGCAAATCAAATGTTCATATTCCTTACCCTCTATCAGAAAACAATCAAGTGCAAGATGGGAGAACTTTCCATCATGGCAAGTTCATCATGAGTCTCCGGAAAGCAGCCATGGCAGAGCCCAAGTAAGACTACAGCTTCAAGTATATGATGTTAAAGAATGAACACATTTAAACGTGGCCTTTGTACAAATACTGTTTTATAAATTTTCGTAAGTATTTGAGTATGACTAGACCATAGGACTTATACTAAAATAAACCATAAGTTAGAAGAGCGTTAGATCTTTTCAGTACCTTTGTTGAAAATATTATATAGATAATTTTTATTGGAATGACATGGAACTATTGAGATTTTTTTTTTAAACTAACTAAATTGTGTGATTTTTATGTGGTTAGAATTTAGAAGACATAGTTGTTGTAACTAGGGTGTCAGTCCCATGCATGCCCATTTGGGAGATGGAGTTTGTGGCTACAATACGGCCTTTTAAAAGTAAGGACAGAGGCTGTCAAGGGGAAATTCCTGTTCCATTCTTATGAAGGACCTAGTCTAACAGGACTGGCTTCTCTTAAGTATTAACTTGGATTTGTCTCTAGTCCTTAAATGCTATAATTGAAGAAGTTTTAAATATGAGAGCCCTTATGTCATTGGCATAGGCTTAAGTGTTGACAAAGCAAGTGAAGAAGTGGACTTATCCTTAGGACTGAAAGGATTTGATATCTGTGGACGTAGAATAAGGTTTATTGTAGAAAAATGGAAAAATACCCCCCAAATATAAAGAAGAATCTAAAAATTACCCGTTATCCTTCTGACTAGAGGAAATTACTCTGAATAATTTGGCAGAGAAACTTTAATTCTGTTTTCCCATCTAAGTGTGAATTGGTGTGGGCATGTAAAGTTTTTCTGCATGTATTTTTTTTAATGAATTAAGATAAAAATCTGTTACATTTAAAATACTTTTTAAATCATTACATTAGTAATATATATTCAATTTTAAGAAATTAGAAAATAGAAACTTCACATAATTCTAAAACCTATTAGTGTTTTTGCTTTTTGTCATTCCAGACCCTTTTCTGTATATGCACCCACATGCATGTCCTGTTTATGTGGGTAAACTGGAGATAAGGGATAAGGAACTTTACGATTCCTTATCTAAATTGCTCAGGTGTACTATACTATAGAATTTATTTCTGTTTATCTTTCAGTACAAAGTTTATTGAGGGCATTGTGCTGCAGTTACTAGAAGAAGATGATGCTGTGGTTGGAGTTCAGTACAGGGACAGAGAAACTGGAGACATCAAGGTGAGACATGTCAAATGTTAGCTTTTCCTAAGAGATTTTCCCCTTTTTCTCCTACTCCTTTAAAAAAGTAGACTCACCAAATTATTATCCAGCAAATGGACTGAGTTCTTTCTAAGCTCTGTGCAACAGGATAGATTTCCAATTGGAACACATCGCTCTTCAGAGCACTTCAGAATGCCATAGTGACACCTTTGTAAACAAACACCACTGTATTAACAGCATTAAAAACTGAAATAAGAAATATAAACTCGTGGAGAAGCAGAGGGGAACTAGAAGGCGAAAAAAGGCAGGATTCAACATAAAGGGTTGATTAGGATAAAATAAAGAACTATTTAAATCGGAAAGGCAAAAGTAAGAGACTCTGGGGAAATTGCAGAATACAATAGTTCCCAATAGCTGGTTGCTAATGTGGTCTAGGCAAAGAAGAGGAGTTAAGTGAATCTGTTGGTTCATCTGGGCCCTTCGGTAGGGTCACACCCACTCCTAGAAATTGTACTCAAATGAGGACGAGTGCAAGGTAAGGTAAATATGTACATACATCCATGTGTATAAAGATTATTCTAAGCCCTAACCACTGATTTAAAGCACTTCGTGAAGTTAGCTCTAGAATAAAAGCATCTGGTGAGTCCTTTGAATTCGTGATGAGATTCAGCATTCTATGAGCAATGCTTGCTTTGTAGTTGTTTTTCTTGTTGTTTTTCAAAGTGTAGCTTACTCCCAGGGGATTTGGGTGGTTGAGCCTGGAAGGAAGGTGATCTCAGGGACTCAGAGGATGTGCTCCAAAGGCTGGTCATGCAAAATCGTAAGCCCGCATAATAGCTTTTTCAATAGCATTATCTTCAAATACTCTCTTTAATGTTATCTGCCAATATATTTAAATCAATTCATGCACATTTTAAAAGGATGGTCCTTTTACTATGTATTTCTAACCACTTAGCTGAATATTCTTTATCTTTGTTGCAGGAACTCCGTGCTCCATTGACTGTTGTTGCAGATGGACTTTTTTCCAAGTTCAGGAAAAATCTCATCTCCGATAAAGTTTCTGTTCCATCTCATTTTGTTGGCTTTCTTATGAAGGTACTGTAGGACTAATGGTAGAAAAATTAAAAGCAACTTGAAATTTGAAAATTATTAAAATATTTTATTTTTTTCCAGGATGTACCACAGTTTAAAGCGAATCATGCTGAACTTGTTCTAGGTAATTCGGGTCCAGTTCTCATCTACCAGATTTCATCTAATGAAACTCGAGTACTTGTTGACATTCGAGGAGAATTGCCAAGGAATTTAAGAGAATACATGGTTGAAAAAATTTACCCACAATTACCTGGTAAGAAATAGGATTTCACTCCCATTGTAATCTACAGGTTGAAAGCAAAGCTCACTTAAAAGCCTCTGTATCTCTAGTTCTCACTAAAGCTGTGTCTAAAATAGGCCAGAGATAAGATTGGCAGGTGAAAAATGCATCCAGTCAATCGGATACACTGGAGCTAAACTATTTATTTAAAACTAGCACATGGAAAAAAATCTCCAAATCAAAAAAAAAGTTTCAGTGTATTTTTTCATATCAATAATTAAAGCAGTTTTCAGAATAATATCGACAAAATTTTAATATTTTTAAAAGTGTGGATAGCGATCTAAGGTTTGAATTCTTGAAATATTTCTTATACTGAATTACTTTTATGCTTGGTTTTGTGGCAATGATAGCTACCATTTATTGAATGTTTACCATAAAAGAGGTGTTTTATAAACGTAATATCATTTAATCTGTATAACCGCCCTGTGACATAGGCACTATCATTATCCATCCCCATTTTACGGATGAGGGAACCGTGATTCAGAGAGGTTACTTTGATTCTCTGTAAGTAAGTGGCAGAGCCAGGGCTGAAACCAGGCCCATCTGGCTCATCCCTCCCTGTCCTCAGCACATGAGAGCTGTGAGGAGTCTGCGAGATCATTTTAGTTTTGAGTTGAACACAGAAAGTCTTAGTGAGATTTCAGGCATCTTTGTAAAAACATAAACTTTATGTTTTTTTTTTTCTTTTTTGAATGAGAAGATCTAAATAAGAATGAAATGTAAAAATTATTAAAATAGGTAAAACGGAAAATTATTAAAAATTATTAAAATAGGTAAAACGGAAACCCTGCTTGCCAATTGTAGTTATGAAAAACTGTGCTTGGTGTAAGTACATTTTGTTTAAGTATTGTTTTTTTCAGGTTATTTTAAAGTGAAAACACTCCGTTTACTAACAGAATATTAACAAATAAAGTGAAATGAAGTTCTACATAGACCAACTTATATTTTTAATGACATTTTCAACATTTTAGTATATTTTCACGCAGTTAAACCATTTTTGAAGCTTTCAAATGGAAAAATGAATTATGCATATTTAGAAAAAGGATAGTCAAATACCTGACTTTTTTTTAGCATTTTTTCTTTTAGTGTAGATTGTTTTTTCCAGTCTAGAGGCTAACTGGGACAGACTTCTCTGAGATACTGGGGGGAAATGATTTCTAGATTTATATTAATACGAGGTTATTGAAATTCTGCTCCTTGCAAGAATGGAATGGTTTCAACATAGGAATTCTGCTCCAGATCTGTATCTCCAGATTACACTGGGAACTGTATGAAAAGAAGGTTAATTTTCTATGCAAGTAAAAGCTCAAAACTTTAAGACTGGGAAGTACCTTAGGGATAAGCTAATCCAGCCATTTCATCTTATAGATGAAGAAACTGAGGCTCAGAAAGGTAGAGTTCTCTATATCTTATCTTTTTCCTAGTGTACATACTTTCCTGGTCTTTCTGAATTGGTAGTTGATTTCATTTGATATTACCAGAATATGGTGGTGACAATAAATTGTTAAATATGTCAGCTGTCATTTAACATTTGGAAGAGAGGTGGTTGGTTTTCTTCCTATCTCATGTGATCCGAATTTGCTTCACTCTTCATCTAGTTTTTTGTTCATTCAGATGTATGTCTATTTACATTGGTTTTCTCTTAGATTCCTTCCTAAGCATGAATAACAAGGCGCTTAATAAATAATTTTGTCAATAAATAGTTTTTGATTTATCACAAGCGATATGTGTAACAACCGTAATAGATGTGTAGTAGGTATTTGTTTATACTTGATAAGAAAATGTGATAATTGAAAATTGAAATGTAATAAACCATTTCTTTGGTGGGGTGGGATTTATTGCAGATCACTTGAAAGAACCATTCCTAGAAGCCATTCAGAATTCTCGTTTGAGGTCCATGCCAGCAAGCTTCCTTCCTCCTTCACCAGTAAACAAACGAGGTATTATTTTATTGGACTTACTGTGTAAGGGGTATTCCAAATATTCAAATTCAATATTCCAAATGTCATATACATGATTAAATTTATATTGCTGGATCAATGCATCACTAATACCAACATTAGTTTTCCATTATCTTTAGTTGTTAATAGTGGGTGTGTGTAAGTCACTGCTCGTCTTTGGGGGATACAACAGTTAATTATCGTACTTGATCTAGAGAAGGCAATTTTTTAGTTAGGGATATAAACAGATAATTTTGGAACACTTTTGATAAATGCTGTAATGAAAACCCACCCATGGCACTACAGATTCACTATGAAGAGAGCTTGTGAACTGGAAAGAGAATAGGGAAGATACTGCTCAGGAAATAAAGCTGGAGTTGAGGCATGGAGAATGAGTGGGGGTTCATTATGTGACAGTGAGACGGGGACTTCTAAAGAGACTGAATAACATCTGCAGTGACCTTGGAAGGCTGAGAAAGGGTGACACTTTGAACTCAAGTAGTTTTCTATGGCTAGAGTATACGATAAACACAAGAGTGGTAGAAAGGTAAGATATTTATTTAATGTTTAGTTTTAATCCTATAGACAATGAAATTCATTGAAAAGGTTTTTTTTTTTTTTATAATAGCTTTACAGAGCTAACTCACACAAATCATACAGTTCACCCATTAGATTTTAGTATACTCAGGTATATGCAACCATCACTACAATCAAGTTTAAAACATTCTTATCACCTTAAAAAGAAACCTGTATCCATTAGCAGCCATTCACTTTCTCCCAATACGCAGCCCCAGGCAATGAGTAATCTACTTTTTATCTATAGATAGGCCTCTTCTGAACATTTCTTATAAATGGAATCATACAATACGTGGACCTTTTTGTAACGGGGTCCTTTGAGGTTCATCCATGTTGTAGCATGTATCAGTCCTTTATTTGGCTCATTTGCTATTATAGCCAAATAATATTCCACGTGTGAATATATTACATTTTGATTATCCATTCATCAGTTGATAGACATTTGAGTTCCAACTTTTGGTTATTATAAACAATGCTTCTCTGAACATCTGTGTACAAGTTTTTGTGTGGACATCTGTCTTCATTTTTCTTGGGTAGCATAATCTGAGTTATCTCTTTATAGGTGTTCTTATTTTGGGAGATGCATTTAACATAAGGCATCCTCTTACTGGAGGAGGAATGAGTGTTGTTTTTAATGATATAAAAATATGGAGGAAATTGCTGAAGTCTATTCCAGACCTTTACGACGATGCAGCTATTTTGCAGGTGAAGTATTAAATTATTCTTTGTGAAAAATGTCTCAAAATTGATTTCTCTGTGAGGCCTACGGGGACTGGGGCTTTGACGGAGAGATCTGTACTTAAGAGCCTGACTCAGAACAATGGCTTTTAGGCAGTCTTACTTAGGCTTAAAGAACCTGACTTGTAACCTGTCAGTCATAGAATTTCCAAATTTCTGAATTTGAATATTATGTAACACTGGATTGCATGGACCACTTTGCTTATAGTGATTTTAAATTTCTCTTCAGGGTCACATAACTCATTGCTCGGGAGATTTTTTTTTGTAAATGATAAGCATAAGGCAAAAACTACTTGTACATGGACTATAAACATCAGCTCTTGCTTTTTTTTCTCCTTACCATAGTGTTTTTTTGTTTCTTTGTTTTTTTTTAGGCCAAAAAATCATTCTATTGGACAAGAAAAAGATCTCATTCCTTTGTTGTGAATATCCTTGCTCAGGCTCTTTATGAATTATTTTCAGGAGCAGATGGTAAGTATAGATATTTTTAATAAATATTGAAGTGCAGATTTTTAGCACAGGAATGGAACTTAATTACAAAAAAGTTAGTGATTAGGCCGGAAATAGAAATGTTTCCTGAGTTTGCCCACTCTTAAGTTGATAGTCCTTTTTAACTCCATCCTTGAGCAAAATTTTTAGCTTCTAATCATTGTGTATCTGTGTTAGACAAGGCTGTTGTCTTCCCTTAGAAGTGACCTTAAACACACTGCCTCAATAACGTATTATTATTTGTAATCCCTGTGGTCCAAATCAGATCATGCATATTTCCAAATGCATAAGATTGCAATGACTTTTCTGGTCAGGAGTTAAAAGGCAATATGGTTCTTCATCTTCTTCCTGAACAAGTGTCATTTTCTTCTCAGAGTAGCATTTTCTAAAATGCATATGACCTTCAGATCACGTTTGCATTTTGTCCCCTGGTAAAATCTGTGCTCATTTGAACTAGTCCCATGTTTTTGCTTCTCTGTCTGTATTCAGTGTGGAGAGGTGGCAGTCATTTTGCATACTAAGGAAAGCATGACTTAGCAGCAATAGTGTCAGACACAGAGGGGAAGTGACAGTGCCACCTCCCAGCCGCAGCTGTGTACAAGTCAGTTCATGGTAGGTTAATGAAACTAGACCTTTAGGTTTTTAAGAATAGCCATAACTCAAATCCCACTACTTCAGATATTTACAAAAAAACTACTTCTAAGACCTGGCCGAGGCCCTGGTGATCTGTGGTTTGCTGATTTGATTACAAAGGATGATAACAGTACAAACTGCCTTCTTTCTATAGCCTCTATAACCATCATTCTTGCTGAAAGAAACAACTCATGAATTGTGATTTGCCAAATTTTTTTTTTGCAAATTGACAAGGAAGTTAAAATGGCTGGTTGGGAAAGTAAGAAAAAGAACTAAGTTTCGAGTTTTCTAAGCTCTTTTTAGTTCTCGAGTTTCTTAAATTATGAATTGAAATCTGCCAACCAAACAACAAAAAATGTTTCAAAAGATTGAAGGGGGAAGGAGCTTTATTGGAGTACAGATTTACCTAACGCATTGTTTTTTATCTGTTGTAAAAGAAAAATCTAGGCATATCTGAAAAGAACATTGTTTCTAAACTATTAAAATAGGTTATTGGTTGATTATACTATGTTGTGAGGGGTTAAAGAATTACGTTGAGAAGTGTAAAAATCTATCTATGCATTATTTTACTGTTCACAGCTGTTCTTTTTATTTGATCATTTACTGCTCAAAGGTATAGGTTGGACATCTAGATAGGGAATTTGGTTTCCAGAATTGTGATTTTATAACAGAAAGAGTTTATAAACTATTTGACATCATTTAATGAATTTACAATATAATTAAGGAAATTGTTTAAACAGCTCTAGCTTCTGGGACCTACATTTTTGGTATAGTCATTTACTAACAGAAAAGAGCTTATTCATACAAATATATTACTTCCATAATGTTGATTATGGGATTTAAAAGAAATCTTGGGTTGTTGAAATTGCCTGGCTTAATTTTAAAAAAATTATCAGCAAAGGGTTATATATATATATCATTAGCCCCCTAACATAAGTGTGCAAATATTTTGATTGAGAATAACCTTAAAATTTTATCTTAGATTCTCTACTGCAACTAAGAAAAGCCTGTTTTCTGTATTTCAAACTTGGCGGAGTGTGTGTTGCTGGTCCTGTTGGGCTGCTTTCTATGTAAGTTGTTTTGACGACGCAGAGGAAACAGATTGTACAGATATTTCTTAGAATTGTTCAGTTTATGAATTACTGCCATTCTTTCTCCTTTATATATTTTTGTCTTTTTATTACCCATTAGTCTCCAAATTGGAAGGAAGCCCAGAGAAATGGAAAAAGGCAACATTTAGTCCTGTGTTTTCCTTCTGGGAAATAGCGTTTAGAAGTTGGTTGTAGATGAGGCTAAAACCCTTGATTAAAATAGAAGCTAATTTTTTTTGCCTGCGGGTGTATCCACATGATCTGATCTTTGGGAGCATGGATGGTTGAGAGATTTATATTTAAAAAAGAATGTGATCATAAGTGCAGGGACTCAGGAAACTCAGTAGTAGTTTTGATGGTACAGACCTTAAGTCGTCTCAGCCATCTGAATGTTAGTACTGTACTGTTTGGAAAAACCCAGACTCCAATAGACCAGGCCAATCGGGGACTTTGTCCTGGGTCAGTGAAAGAAAATAGCTCAAAACCTACAACTGGTGTAAACTACACGAAGAGGAGTTACCTGCTAGTTGCTTGTAAAAATATTTTCTAAAAATTTGTTATGACATCAAACTTAGCAGGTAGGCACAAGCTTATAAAATCCTCTAAGATGGAGAATATGTTTAGCTTTATAGATGATACATCATTAAACTTTTTATAGTCAATTTGAATTACTGGGTCTTAACCATTTGTTTTATTTTTTTTTCTATTACAGACTATCTCCTAATCCTGTGACTTTAATTACACACTTTTTTGCTGTTGCAATCTATGCCACGTATTTTTGCTTTAAATCGGAACCTTGGATTACGAAACCCCGAGCCATTATCAGTAGTGGTGCTGTATTGTACAAAGCATGTTCTGTGATATTTCCCCTAATTTACTCAGAAATAAAGTACTTTGTGCATTCAGCTTAAAGGGGAACCACTTGTGAATGAATATTTGGAAGTCACCAAGTCCTAAGACACTGCTGGAAGAGGATTTACACAAACCAGTCCTAACGCGGAAACTCTGGGACCAAGATTGGGAATAATTTGTTTTTGAAGTAATCTGTATATAAACATGTAAATACATACTTTCACTTGCGATTTAAAATGAAGAGTCAAATAAGACAGAATATTTAAAAGAAATGATTGTTACCATGAAATAGTGCTAATACTGAGAACAGGTTTTCTTTCGAAGTTGATATTTGGGATTAGTTATTGTGGGACACAAATAAAGTGACGACTGAACCCTCATGTCTTCCTGTTTCTTGTCGTGGGCTTCTTCACACAGCTTCGCGACAACGGAAAAGAAAACCACAGTGGGACGTGGAGTGCAGGGACGCTCGTCTGTTAAATGACTCTGAAGCTGGGAAAGTCGGTTAATATCTCTGGACCTAATTTTCCTCATCTATCCAGTGAGGCATTTTGATAAAGTTCTTTTCTGAGTTCTCTGAAAATGTCACTTTCTTACAGGAAGCAATCAAGGGCTGGCAGGTTCCACCATGAAACATTAACAAGCCGGTCTAGGGTTATTTCAAGAGACAGTGTGAATGAACAAGTAGGCATTTGTAATACTTGGTATAATGCCTTAAAACCAATTAGATCTTACCGAATTTACAGTTTGTTTGAAGAAATTATAGACATTCAGAAGGGACTATGAGACTTCAGTAAATCTCCAAATGTCACTAAACTGCTATCCCTGAAATCAACAGTAAAACATAACTTGAACTATTAACGACTTCAGAGTCTAATTAAGGTTAAATGACTTGTAAAGCTTTTATAATAAAAATTTCTCCTTTTTAACTTTTAAGTTCTTTTAGTTGAGAAGATTTTTCACTGGCTGACTCACTAGTCCGATCAGTTGCACGTATCTATCACTTTGCCTGTTTAAAGCGGAAGGTGTGGTAGACGGTTTCATTTTCTTGGTTCATGAGATACCCTCTCATTTATCCCCAAGTTCTATTTTCTATTTAGTAGCTGGCTTGCTTTGGGAGGCCATTTTCACAGAGAACTCATTTCATCCAGTTACTGTCAGTTATAAATGGAAAACAACATTTTTGACATGTGGAGGTTGGATGGCTACTGGGCTAACTAGCTGCTTCCCATACACCAGCCTCCCAGTGGCTGACTCTTAAAGCTCCCTACTTGCCAGGCAACATCTGGCTTAAAAATCTGCCTCCCAGATGTGGCTTGAGGCTGCTGCTCCCCTCTGCCAACTAGATAGAGATGCCTTTTAAAATCTTTTCTACCATGGTGGTGAAAAAAATCAGAACCTGTAAAGTCACTTTTTTCTGTCAATATTTTAGAATTTGAAGCATTCTGGTGAAATAACTGGTCATAAAATCAGAAAATAAAGGAGCTTAAGAAATCATGGGACACTGCTTTCACCGGTGATGTCAGTAGGGTGACAAAAGTTTAGCTGGTGGCAGAACCAGGACTCAACAGGACTCAAACTTTGCCTCCTGATAACAAATGAATGCTTCTTTCCCTCCAATTTGCTACATGATTGCCAAGCACATATTGTCAATTTTTTTCAAACTTGTTTTGTTCCTCTCCAGAGGAGGACTTAGTGAGCTATAAAGTTAGGGTCAGGGCTAAAACATCTTTATTGATCTTTTCCGGCTGCCACAATAGTGGCTGCCACAATAGTATGAACGATAGGACAGGACGGCAGTGCCCTTTATAGGGTAATTTTTATGCAGAAGTGACAGGATTTGGGGAGGGGGAGTTAAAAGCTAATGGTTAAGCTGTTACCAAAAGAAAGGCGGGGAGGCTTGTGGTCAGCATCGCATTGCGGGTACTTGGGAGGAGGGCAGGCTCGGGTTGCTGAGGAAGGAAGAAAAAGGTGGCAAGTGCAGCTGAAGTTAGGGAGTCCCACAGAAAGGATGTTGGGGATCCCTGAGATCGGAGGAGGAGGATGGTGAACCTCAGACACCAAGAAACTTGTGTGCTGTCACTACATTTGCTACTAGTCTGGCTATCAGCATGTGCCTGCCAGCCAGTAGTGGGTGTGTCCACAGAACCTACCAGATTCATCTTTCCTTCCAGACAAGGTTTTTTTGTAGTGAATACATAATTTTCGAACCATAAGCAGAAGTACAACTTTGGGTACTGGCAATTACTATTTTACTGAAAATCTGAAGTTACATAAATAGTTCTTTAGAACACAAAACTAAATAAATTTACACTTAACAATTACATTCAGCATTTATAAGAGGTGGTATAAAATGTGTTCTGCTTCTACATGATAAAACCGCTGAAATATAGAATGCCATGATTTAAATATTAATTCTGTGACGTAGTTCTATGAGCTATGCATCTTACTCACAATGCCTGATATGTCCCACAACAAAGGGGAAACATGCAGTTACATGAGCTGTTGAGTTTCATCTCTCAATTCATTTTAGTGACCTAAGGACAATCCTTTCGTTGAAAGAAGTAGAAAAAAAAGTTACAGGATAGTTCTGAACTCATCAAAAATGAAATTAGGCACGTGTGCTTCAGCAACCTGAAAAAAATCAAAGGAGTTAAGTTACTCATACTGCTGTCATTCAGAACAAGTCCAAGATTTTCCATATGAAAACTAAAGAAAGGAAGATAAATCCTTCGGAGCAAGGTGAATCCCTGGGAAGCGCTGACTCAAGGGGTGGCCCCTCCTTGAGACCACCGCCTCTGTTCCTGGTGTTCTAGAAACACCCCGGTATCTAATTTCTTTCAACTTCTAATGTCTGAGGGGTGCTGCCCAGCCCCCGCCCCCCGCCACCCCCATCCGCCCAACGTGAGCTCCTTGGCTCTTAAAGGCACTTAGATCTGCTTGAAAGTACTAAGAGGTAATGTCTCGAAAAAAATCTGGCAAGTGACCAAGCCACCAGAGCGGGAGGAGGAAGAAGGCCCAACAGGTTCCCATTTTTAGCTGTTCTTAGGGGAAGCCCTAAGGGCAGTGGAATGTGGTACTAGGGACTCTCCAGGGGCTGGGAACTGTATTTTTTAAAAGCAGTGTTTAACTTTTTTCTGAATATAAAATTATCATCTGCTAATTCGAGGAAATTTAGCAAATGCAGGAGAGTTTAAAAAAACCTCAATTACTTAGAGAAATCTAAAACTGATAATTATTTTGTATTGAATTCCTCCAGGTGACACACACACAACCATACACAGTCACACTCAAAATCAGGATCATATACTCTTGAGTCCTTTACCTCTGTTAAATCTTATATTATGAACATCCTTGCACACATATCTTGGTGAACTTTTGTACATATATCCAGCAGGTAAATTCCTAGCCGTGGAATTGCTGGGAATAGGTAATAAAATTACAAAACTTTTTTTGTATTAGATAAAGTCAAATTTCCCTCCCCAAAGGATATGCCAACTTCACCCCCGTCACCGGGACTGAGAAGTCCTTTCTTTAAACCTTTCTAAGCACTAGGAACTCAACATTTTACTTTTTACCTACCTGATGGGTGGAAACAGTAATTTTACTGTTATTTTGATTTGTGTCCCTTGAATAGAAGGTTGGGCATCTTTACAACTGTCCAATGGCCATTTGTATTTATCTTCCTGAAAGCTGCTTGTTACTATACTTTGCTCATTTTTCTTCTATTAGGATTGGGTCAGTTATCTTTTTCTCATTGGTATAAACAACACACTATAAATCAAGGATACTGGTCTTCGGTGAATACTTTCTCTGATTTTAAATCGAGACATTTGACAGAATTGTTAAGCTACACTCAGCATTTATAAAAGATCACATCTCTCCACCTTTTCCTTTTGGGTTTCTTCCTATGGTGTTTTACATAAGAAGTTCTCAGAGCTGGTATGTTAATTTTGGTCAAATGTCTGCTAATTTATTCGTTTTATTTTTCAAGCTAATCTATCTGTAATTTATTTCAATACATGGGAGATGTAAAGAGACTAACTTGCTTTTTTTTTTTTTTTAACTATATAATGAACTAAATGTCCCAGCACTATTGATTAATATACCCTTCCTCTCCTAATTTGAGATGCTGCTTTTCCTTATATATAATTGGATATGCCAGGATTTGTTTTCAGGCTACATATGCTAATCTATTTTTTTTAATCCTAGTCTATTGATCCATCTATTAAGTCTGGTACCAGTACCACACTATTTTGATTTTTGTAGTTTTATAATATATTTTAATATTTGGTATGTGTTAATTTTTTTTCACAAAAAATCCTGTTTTAGCCCAAGTCCTATAACATTTTTAAGAATCTTTTTTCAAGTTGGAAAAATTATCTGAGATCTTAATCATAATTGCAGTAAGCCTATAAACTAGAAAGAACTGATATTTCTATATCTTGAGTCTCTTCACTCAGAAACATAGACTTTCAAATTTTATATTTTAAAATTTTATAGGTTTTTCCTGAATTGTTCTTTCATATTTCCTGAAGAGGTTATTCTCAGCTTTATTATTTCCTTGTTAATTATGTAAATAGGATCTTTTTTACATTTTATTAGAATATTTATTTTATACATTTATTCTGTAACTGGCTTTTCTCAATTGTTTTTCACATGGTTCTACTGGATATTCAAGGAAGACAACCACTTCCTCAATAAACATAAATTTGTATTCTCTCCATTATACATATTTTTTGTTTCGTTTCTTATTTTCTTGCACCTGCACAACAAAAGTAGCAGCGAGAGTCACAGCACTACCATAGTCCTGATTTTAAAGAGAATGCCGCTGGTGTTTGCTTCATCATTAAGTATGCTAGTTAATGACTAAACCATCTTTGGCTTTTGCTATAAAAAAGTATCTTTGATTCCTAACCTACAAATTTAAAAAAATCAGAATGGCTTTCTTTCAGCATTTATTGAAAGTCTTCTCTTTTTAAATATCAAGCTCTCCACTTTTGAGCTAAAACTTCCCACAGTAGAATTACTAGTAAGAAAGGAAAAGGAAAGAATTTCTTAAAAGGTAAAAAAATAGTCTGTCATTTTTGGAAACAGAAGTCAAACATGACTTTAGCAGTGGCATAAACTTAACCAGCTTATGGTGCAGGGGAAAGAACCAATCACACTTGCCTATTTCTCTACCTGGTCTGCCCGTCTTAACTCCTGAACTGGGCGAGTGGCTGATGGGGAGGGCATAGCAGAGAGTGAGAGGAGTAAGTCATATTAAACTCTGTCTTCTTGCAAAGCCCTTCATGGCGGAGAAGCGGGGACAGCTTAGAGCTGTGGGCAGAGCGAGAGGAGAGGCATCCACTGTGAATGAGCCACTGGACCTCACCCCTCATGAGTCCAGGGCCTCTCTTAATACCATCTTTTTACGAAACGGGCAGTAACGTTCTCCATCACCTACCCTCCTGGGCAGCTTTGTGTACCGAACGTAATCCTCCAGGAACAGAAGGGCACCCACGACGTCCGCAGGCATTTCAGGGATCTTCTGGCTGTCACAGAGAAAGAACAGTGTGCACAGTGAATGGTCTGCATATAGCAGACACTGGAAGACTCAATAGATGACAAAATGAAGTCAAAGAATAAACAAATCTCTTGACTCCTATCAAGTCATCATCCTGCTCACATATCTTCAGAACGTAACCTAGAGGATGAAATCTAAACCTCTGTGGTTTACATGGACCTTCCAATATGGCCCCTGCTGTCTGTCTGGACCAATTTCTCTCTGGACCCACCGTCGGCACTTCATTTTTCAAAGACTGGCAGGTTCTCAAACAAGCCACATTTCCCTGCACCCTCCAGCTTCTGTAGCTACATTTGCTCTTCATGCACATCTGAAAGTAAACTTCTAGACATCTTTCCAGTCCCAGCTGGGGGGCACTTCCTCCTTCATGAAGTCCCTAAAACCTGTGGGCAGACGGCCTTTTTCTTACGTTCTCAGTATACTTAGTATCTTCCTCCAAGCCTCTTAAAGTTTTAGTTGTTTTTATGCTGGTCTCCTTGAGGGCCTGGGTCACGTCTTCATTGTTCTGTCTCCACCATCTTGGATTACACCTGGACCATTACTATGTATTTGAAGATGTCCAATAAATAATGGCACTTATAATTTTCCAACTCATGTTTTCATTCATACCACTATATTGCCAACCACTCTCTCTAGAGTCGAGAATACAGGAAATTATATGATAATATTCTTGCAGAGCTTGCATTCCTTCTTTTTTATCAAAAGGAGTTTTTAGGGGTTAAAACTATTTCCAATTTATGTACAGATTGGCATTTTATAATTAAGAAAGAATTTTATGGTACTGGATTACTGATGTATTTCTCTGAAGATTTTTTTTCCTTTTGGAAAGGTTTAAGGGTGATGGCACCCAGAAAAGTTCTCACTGCTCTCAACCTTTCAGTGTTTGGCCAGGGCTTTATTTACATTTGCTCTGCCTGGGGCGAGACCAGGGCTTTATTTACATTTGCTCTGCCTGGGGCGAGGGAAAGGAAGGCGTCTATTACATGCATTTTGGGTTCCTAGGTCACTTCACTTTGCCAAATCAGAAATCCCGAGCTGTACTCGACTCCCGCATCCTGATGACCTCTCAGGGCTTCCAGGAACGTGCTGGCACAGAGCCACGCTTAAGAACCTTCCAGTCATGAGCGAAGAAGAAATGGAGGAGGAAGGGCCTGTCGACTCTCGACTGCTGGGGAACTAAGGTTGGGGGTGCCTGTGAGTGGCAGTGATGGGAAAGGACCGCCCTCATACTAGCTGGACTGGAATCCTTGGCCTTCTCTCCCTGTGGCCCTGAGCCAGATGAACGAGGTTTTTGGTACTTACTGCTTTCCTCTGCAATTGAGCTCATTTTGTGATGGTTACAATTTCATTTTTGAAACTTCTTCATCCTTCTGAGCTCTCTTCTATTTTTTAATGGTTAAAAAAAAAAATCTGTTCTTTGAAGCTAGGCTGACCACATGTCCTAGAAAAACACCCAGTGTTTGTTGTCCAGTATACTCAGATGGGGACGAACTGACCTGATGAAAGCTTATGGGGAAAAGATTTCAGGATCTGAAAAGAATGCACAATCACTATGAGCCACTGGTGTACAACGGAGGTAAGGACCTGAGTCCTCCAATTTCAGCTGCATTGTGCTCCACAGAGGACCCAGATTAAAGGGGCGTAACATCCACCCACCCCCTCCCCGCAGCCCCGGCTAGCGCTATATTTGGAATCTGGGTCCAGGTTTGTGAAATCACATTTTAACATGGCCAGTAACAAACTGGCCCACCAACATGGTGAGCGGCCTCTGAACCACAGCACATCAGGAGCAGGCAGAAGGGGCTGACCCAAAGGAAGAGAAGACCTACGGCAAGAGCTGACATCAACCATTCGAAGTGATGCTGCAAAGGAAGGAGACTACACTTATTCTGTTCAATTTCCAAGGGGAAAAGAAGGCCCAATGGGTGACATTCTCAGAGGGATGGGATGAAGTCTGCATTCTCTGCGAGCAGCAACTTTCCAGTGATGAGAACCACTCTGCCTGCGTGCTGCACTGTCCTGAGAGGTAATGAGTGCGTCACGATGGGAGTGTCCCCGCAGAGACTGGATGACAACTTGCCACAGACACCCAGAGCTGATTCATGCCCCATGCGGGAGGTAAATGAAATGGCCTCTGAAATCGCATCTGATCAGTGGTGCTTTGTGAGGACAGGGAAGATCATTGTCATTAATTCGTCTTTAGGTTACACTGATAAAAGTAACCAAGTGGTAATCGTCCAGATTTTGAATGTGCAACATGACAGCCATTTAGTTAGCCGGGCTGGCCCTGTAGGGTAATAGTAGAGGCTCATGCAAATAACTTATATTTTCTATCTCAGAAAAGCCATGTTTGAGAGAAAAAAAAGAATGAAAGGTTTACAAGCTTTGTATCAAAGAGTAACTTCGGTGTGACTTGTTCCATTCCATACAGGAACTCGTTACACTGACACTGAAGTGCTCCTGGCCTCCCAGTGCAGGGTGTGGCCGTCCCCTGGCCATGGCCCCAGTGGGAGCACACGGCTCGCTGAGGCTTGGGAGCAACGCCCCAGCCGTCAGATAAACAGAAATGCGCCTTCTTCCCCACGCTGACTGCTAATCGTGGTCTGACTCACACATGGAAAACCACAGCCAGTGTACCCGAGAGGAGAACACCTGAATTCCTCCGAACCAGGCGCTGTGCGCTGACTTGCTCTGCAGAGCAGGGTCAGCAGCCAATCTGCGCCTCTGCCAGGGAGGTGAGAAGAGGAACTTGGCATGCAGCGTTCACAGCCCACTCTGTAACAGCAATTCCACGTATTCCCGATCGTGCTCCTGTACCTCGTACACTGCTCCACTGTGGAGCGGATGAACTGGCCGATCAGCGCCAGGAACTGCTCCGTGTACCGGGCATGAAACTGCTTCAGCAGGGTGAGCAGTCCCAGGACGAGCGGTGGCCAATCCACAGGGTCGGCAGGCTTCCGGCAGACCATTCCTGCAAGGGATGACAAATGGCCAATTGCAGCACTGAGTGGAGTGCCTGCCTTGGGCCATGCTCATTCAGTATCGATGTTCATGGATGTCAGGATGACTGGGGCTCACGTCATCACTATTTGGAGGGGATGACAACTCTAGACTGCATTCTGAATTAGGCCCGGGATTGATGGAAGCTTCTAGTGGTCTGAAGGAGTAAATACAATAAAATGATCACTAAGTTTTATAATTACCATTACTGTTTCTTTGGGATTATACAATTAATGCATGTTATTGCAGAAAATTTTAAAAGTATCGATAAATGCAAATGAGAAAATAAAAATCACACATAATTGATTCTGTTAATGGCAGCATGCATATTAGATACCTGACTACTCCCTTAAATGAAAACAATTAAAATGCTGGACGAAATATTACTAAGTATTTTTAAACACGATGTTGCATGTTATACAAGGAAAGGATCTGCAGAAGTCGAGACAGTAGAAGAAGGAAATTTGTGAAGTGAGTGAGTGCCAAAGCTGAACTGCTCACTGAGGATTTCTGCCTAAATCTGGACCTTGACCTTCTGCCTGGATGGCTGCACAGTGAACAGGAGACAGCTTAGGGTCTTCAGAGGGAAACACAATGTTGAAAAAGAACAAATTTGGAAGGCTTTTATCGCCTGATTTCAAGAATTATTATAAAGTTACAGTAATCAAGACAGTATTGCCATAAGATAGATAGATTAATGAATGGAAAAGAAAATCCAGAAATAGTCCCACTCTTATATGATCAATTGAATTTCCACAAAAATCCAAACAACTCAATGGAGTGAGAGAAATCTTTTCAGTAAATACTGCGGAAATTAGATATCCTTAATGGGGAAAATGACCTTTGACCCCAACTTCATACTGTAGATAGAAAGTAATTTAAAATGGACTACAGACCTCAATGTAAAAGCTAAAACTAAAAATCTAGACCAAAACATAAGAGAATATCTTTGTGACCTGGGGTAGGCAAAGAGCTCTTAGGACACAGAAAGGACTAATTATAAAGGAAAAAAATATATAAATTGAACATCATCAGCATTAAAAACTTCTGCTCATTAAAGTCACCAGTTAAGAAAACGAATACGTAAGCCACAATCTGTGAGAAAAAATTTGGGATACATCTAACAAAGGATTCATATTCACAATGTATAAATAACTCCTACAGCTCAGTGATAAGAGAGCAATCAACTCAATCTAAAAACAAGCAAAAGACTTGAACAGCCACTTAACAAAGAAAGATACAAAGTGGCCAAAAAGCACATGAAAAAGTACTCAACATCATTAATCATCAGGTAAAGGCGAATTAAACTACGACGAGATACCATAACACACATACCTATTAGAATGGTTAAAATTCATAGGACTGACATTGCCAAACGCTGGTGGTGGAAAGCTCTCACTTCAATCAGACATTACTTAATGCCCACTGTATAAGACACAAGCAGTATTCAGAACACAGAGTCCTTTCCAGATAGAGGCAAAGGTGATATTTAGAACAAAGGCATCCTCTATGCATGAAGCCCCAAAGAGACTTTTCTTAAAAGACAGGCCAAGGCAGGCATGTGTTCTTAGATCAGTCTTGAGAACAATGCTTACAAGGTTATACAAATGTTTTTAGGGTATACAAACATGCTGAAGTTCCTTCCTCAGTCCTATTTTTTTTTTAAATTTGATTCCCAAATTAACACATCAGTCTAATTCATGAAAAAAACTGCAGTCAGGTGTAGATATATTTCTAGGACACTTTTGTTTGGTTTGTTTAAAGATCTGAAAATTCCATAGAATAGTGTGACATGCTTCCCATAAGCAGTTGTACAATGGAGGGGCCTGACCTCAACCAATATACTATGAAGGAAATGTCCCCTAAGAATGGGACCAGTGAACAAACAGTCTTTAATGAAAACAAGATATCTTTATGTATTGACAGGTCATCATTAAAAAGGATCATATATTCTTATTTAGTAATAATGCAGGGACAAGAGAGGGAGAACAGGAATCTCGGAATCTTATGACGAACGCTAAATTCATCTGGGATGGTTCTTGACATTGATTTTGACCAATAGCCAGGAAAGGATTTAGAATCAGCTGAGCACTTGCTCTGTGCTGGGTACTGTATTAAGTATTTAAAAAAATTTGACTGGCTTGTGAGGTTAAGTAACTTGGCCACAGTTACATAAGTGATAGGTGGTGAAGCCAGAATGCAAACATGGGTTTGTTCCTTTCCTCCTACGGCAAGTATTTACTAGGCACACGATGCTCTGCAGAACCACGACTGTGTGGGAGGTACGTCTGGAATCAAGAAATATTTTTGACATACTAAAAACCTTCAAGAGACTCTACATCCTTACCCTAAAAAAGCTAATAAAACAGGAAGGAAAATACTTCAATCCCTGGGTGAAGTATTTTTGAATGACATACTAAAAACCTTCAAGAGACTCCACATCCTTACCCTAAGAAAGCTAATAAAACAGGAAGAGAAATACTTCAATCCCTGGGTGAAGTATGGTTGGATGATTAACCATGGTAAATTAAAAGCAAACTACAGTATTAAATCTACTGTCTACTTTTTATGATGTGGCATCTTACTCGGAGGCCCAAAGATGTGGACTTTATACACATGCACTTAACGGAGAAAAGATCTCATGTGTGACATAGCATTCTATAAAATGAGCTGTTTGGTTAGATATTAATCTATTGTTTTTGTTACTTATTGCAAAGAATAAATGTTATACAGTACCTAGGTTTTTGTTGTATTGAAGTTTTGGCAACTGGGCGATCAAAAATAGAAAGTTGACAACTGGGAAGTAGGGTAAGCGCTTTGTTGTTATGTATATCTGGAAAGAGAAAGGTAAAAGAATGGGTGGTTTCTTCACATTGCACAATATTGTGTAACAGATTTTCAAGTGGAGAGCTCCCATTTTATCTTAATTATCTCTTCAGACTATCTACAACTAGGATGGTTCCATTAATTTGCTACCATTAGAGTTTTATTGAACACCTCCCCCGCCCCCAAATAGAAACATCTCTATAACAATCAGCCCTTCTGGGAAGGGAACAATTTTGCTTAGAGATTAGTAGTTACTTGGTCCCCCTTCCACACAATCTTCTGAGTGTCATTAAGGGTGATGAGCCAGAATGATATGGAAAGCAAAATACAGTAGTTGAGGCCAAGCTTGGAGGGAAGAGCAGATGGAGGGAGGCTGGGAAAGAGGGAAAGAGAAAAAGGTAGAAAGAAAGGAAGAGAGCTCCACAGAGCAGCAAGTGGCAGCACAATACAGAAAGTGCACAGGTGTCTCCTTTATCATTTGCTTTCTCTTGGGCAATGGCACAGAGCAGTCTCCCTCCCAGTTCACAGGGGCAGAAAGTAGGGCGAACCCAGCCGCCTCTCCTCCTGGCCAGGCTGGGAGGCAGGCTAGCATTCTGGCTGGAAGCAGGCTGAGCTCAGAAGCCAGCTCACTAGTGAGGAACCCTGGGGCATTTCAGAACTGCTGAGAGATTAGGCAAGATCACCCACAGCCAGGTTAGCATAGCGTTTGGTGCACAGGAAGTGTTCAAAAAATGTGAGCTGCTATTAAGGTTCAGGATCTTTCATTCAAAAAGCCAGGGATCATAGAGATTTTAAAATTTCACAATTTATGGATTTTAAAAAGGCTCTATGTGGTCCAGAATAACAGCCTATAATCAGTCATCAGAATGTGCATCCAAACACAAATATTCACAGGAATATAAACAGCCAGGAACAGGTTTTGCCAGCAAAAGAAGTCTGGCACCAACCTGTGAACAAACTTCCAGTGCTCAGAGTTATTTGAAAATCAGAATGGCAGAAAAGAGTTTGCAGCCCTAGATCATCACTGTGATTACTGTCAGCCCCGCAGGGAAGTATCTTTGGGGCAAGAAGGATCAATGTCACCATTTAATTGCAGTTCAAGCATCAAACTCCAGACAAACCTAAAACTAATCTCGTATACAGAGTACTTTTCACGTTTCAAGGAGCTCTGACAAACACATCTGATTCCCACGGCTGAGTCAGGCAGGGAAGGTGTGATCACACCCTCATCTTACAGGAGGGAAAAGGAGCTCAGAAAGGGCGGGGACTTGAGTAAAAGGAGGCTCTGGGATGTGCATCCAACTTCTCCCAGTATTTTAGCACAGTACTCTGCCACCTGGGCCAGATCACCTTTCCTTCCACGCTGTCCCCCACCACACCACCATACATTTTAGTTATGAACCTTGTTCAGCGGGTTGTGGATGCCGGCTGCCTCCAAGTAGGCTGTGATTTCATATAAGAGCGTGTTATCTTCTTTAGGGTAAGGAAGTGAAGGGTCTTGATAGTGGGCTTCAATATCTGCTAGGAGAGCTCTAAGTGGAGGAAAAAAGTGATCAACATTACAGATTAACTGAATTCCTACAAGTTAATTCAGGTCATGATGTCATCTTCCACGGCTTCAGTTTCCTCACTTGTGAAAGAAACAGAGGAGAAAGGACCTGCCAACTCTTGATCCTTCCAATTCTCAATTTCCATGTCTGTGATTGATGAGAAGTGGAAAATTTAACCTATAATTATCTTTTGGAGTTAACCCAAATCAAATGCTTTCACCATTCAATTTTTATGAGCCGACTGAACTATTTTCAATACCTACTTTGTCAAAAACACTGGTTTAGTGACTGAGAAGCATGGATTATTTATCGTTATGTAGGTCGCCTGAAAGGAGAGCAAGTTGCTGGTGCCGGGGAAGACAGGCCTGCCCTCTGGGCTGTGTGTCCAGACCCACTCCTAGTAATGAACACACTTCTAACTACGCTCAGGATTAGCAATCAGTGCTGTGGAAAGTCTGGTGTGGGTTTTGAAATACAGTTGACCGCAGAACAATATGGGGGTTAGGACCGCCAACCCCCCGTGAAATCAAAAATCTGCATCTAACTTTTGACTCCCCTAAAACTTAAATGCTAACAGTCTACTGTGGACCAGAAGGCTTACTGATAACATAAAAGTTGATTAACATATACTTTATATATGTATTATTTACGGTATCCTTACAACAAATATGGAGTCTGGTGTGTATTAAGAGATCAACATATGTTGGTCAAACAAATGAATCCCTTAAGAAAAAAGACACACACACACAACACACACACACCAAGGGACAATAGAGAGGCTTCTGAAGACAGATTTAATTATCCATGGGAAGGAAACCTATAAATTCCAAGAGCTTTCTTACCCACAAAGAACATAAAACAGTAGATATTAAAAAAACTGATAATGAACAACGCAGGCCCACAGATGGCTCTCTCAAAACCTGGCACTTACTTATTGAGATTCTCCAGAGCGGCTGCCAGATGTTTGGAGTCAAACCGACAAGAATAATTTAATTCATTGGCAATCTGTTGTCTCAGAATCTGCATCTGCCCAACCTGTGACCAAGCGAGGAAAAAAACAAGTAGAACAGGTAAGCATGTCAAAGTGATGGTAAGGAGGCAAACACCAAGGTGACAGGTTTTCACTGGAGGATTACAATGTCCCACAGAAAAGTTTAAGGATGGCTCGGACTGGCTCCACGGCTAAGAGCAATGTCACCCTTGATGGAGGCACAAGAGATCTTTCAGGACTGTTGGGACAGCCTCCTGTATGCCCACCTCAAAATATCCCCAAAGTCTAACATTTTACAAAGTAACCCATTAATGATTAGTTGTTCGTGTAGTATAGGTGTCTTTTCTGAAGCTCTAGTTTTGATCTTTTGTAATAAGTTCTTCCACTGTAGTAGCTGCAATGAGAAGCCCCACTTCCTTTATTTGTCCTAAACTGAAACTTCTCAAGTTCTAAGGATGCCATTTCACTCCAATATTTTGAAATTTGGTGAATATAAGTCTTCCACATTACTCAGCAATACAGATAAATTAATAACCCGGGTTAAAAAATAATCCATGTAAAATCTACCAAAAAAGGCTCCGCTAACAATGTAACCCCTAATCCAGGAGTTCTTAGCCTTGTTTTTGTACCTTGAACCCCTCTGAGAATCTAGTGAAGCATATGGGCACTGTCTCAGAATAATTCTTTAATATGTACAAAAAACGACGAAAGATAAATGTAATAAAATGTAAGTATCAGACTGTTAACAGAACAGATTTGTGATATGGAGCTGTGCTGACATGGTGGCTTAGCTGCTGTGATTTCCAAGTAGTGAGGAGCAGAAATGGTATCTGGAGATGTCTATGACGACTGTCAGGTGACAGCAAACTATTTTGGGGTCCAGTCTGATAGATTTCAGCTTGCTCCCATAAACTTGTTGGCATTGTAAAGTCTTACTTTTTCTGCCAGTAAATTTCTTATTTTCTATTCTAGAAAAGGTACCCTTAAAAGATTAGTAATGGGGAGAGGAGGAATAGGAGGAGAGCTGTTACAATGCCAGCAATAAGATGAAAATGAACACATTTCCTGAATTGTTGGGAGCAGAGAAAAAATAAGAAAAAGAGAGTGACCTTCTCTAAAAGCAAAGAAAAGTTATTATTTAGATAACAGTTAAAAAATTGTTAAACGACCTCAAATGTATTACTTTTGACTACTATTCCTACTAGACTATATTCTACTTTATGTGAAGAAAATCAGTCAACGCAAAAAAAAAAATGTTAAGAAACCTTTTATGAATAGAAATATATTATTTAAAAATCAGAATAGAGCAAGTACAAGAAAACAGTGGGTTCTTCCAGGCCACTCGGAAATGTCCTTCCAACCTTGTATGTGACCCATTTAATTACTTGCTTCATTCTAGATACCCTATGTCAAGGATTCTCTTGAAAGTCAATCTATAAATGAAAAAAGAAATAAAGTCAATTTAAGATAACCTGTTCTAATTTAGAGCATGAATCTTAGTGACCAACCAGTTATCTTTTTTGTGCTCAATTAGTCTAAGCCCTTAATACAATACTGGAGAGGCCAAGGAGCCTGGGAGGATAAGAAGCTCATTCTACCTATTTATTCGTCTATTTAGAGTATCTGGGTTATCATTCTTTCCCCATGATTTCTCTAGAGATGCACTGACCAATACAGCAGCCACGAGTTGCATGTGGCTATTTTAAACTGATTAAAATAAAATTAAAAATTTGGTTCCTCATTCCCACATGTTTCAGGTGCTCAACTTCTCCACGTGGTCGTGGCTGCCGTCACTACTGGACAGAGCAGGGTACCTCTATCGTTGTTCCAGACCATCAGCATCACTTAGTGAATGCGAGTTCTCTCATTTCAAGAGAAAATGACAAAAAAGTCCTTGGGGGCCTTACGAGATCACTGAGTTAGACACAATATTTGGCAACCACTGAATTACGAGCGATTGTAACTAACAGCAGTCCAGAAGAGTCATTGGGTTGTGAACCATCAGGCAATAAGGGGAAAATCTCTGAGTCTCTTCCAAGAACCCCATCATCTCCCTTGGCCTCCTACAGAGGTGAGACTTGGGTCTGTCCAACCTCAGGTCACTCTTCACTCCTCCCAGGTTTTTCCAGCAATTAGAAACTAAACCTGAGAAGCTCTCAATATCTGAAAACCACTTGGCTAAGGGGACATAAGACCTACCTAAGAGGATGTCTAGCAGAGCCAAAGGCTCCTTGTGTTCCCATTCTGTTTAAGTTTCCAAATTAAAACACACACACACACACACACACACACACACACACACACACACACACAGGACTTACTGGGATTATGGGAAATACATTGTGAATTTGGCCGAGACATAATAAGTACTGTCTCAATGAGGAACTTATGTAAGTGGAAACAGGAGAATGGAACTTTTCCATATTCCTATGGCATTCTAGACTTTTTCTGTGGTGATACTTCTAACCACAGTCAAGAGCTGTCGAATCTCTTGGATCACCAAGTGATGAGAGAGGGACACAGAAGGTTCAGAGGGTCCCTGACAGCCACTGTCACAGTGTCAAAGCAGGATAGCAGAGGAGCGGATTCCATGATAAGTAATCTCATTTCCCTTTCTTATTCATTTCCAGACTGTGTTCTATTCATGGTGTAAGGACAATTTATGCCCCAAAGAACCTGGCTTCCTCACATCTGTGCTGACATAAGAGGGGAGAGAGACAGATGGTCTATGAATTGACAGAGCATTCATTAAATGAATTTGTATCGTGGGAACTAAGTATTACTGAAGGAGGAAATTTTCCACTTCCTGTGTGAAAGTACCTGTTGCCAAAAGGCATTTCAAAAGAAACAGATTCCCTGAGCAAAAGGAAAACAAGCCAATGAAAAGCAGACTCAAGAACAGCCCAGAAAGGAAGATAAGGAAACAAATAAATTTAGAAATAATAAGTGGAAGAGGTGCATTTCTGTTTTAACGACAAAGGGAGAGTGGCTTTCTTTGGGCAACAAAATTACAATAAATTAATAATTAAAAAATATAGCATCGATTGTCAGCCTCTCCTCCACAACGTACCTTCATTATAGCCTCGAGATAAGCTGTCCAAATCTTCTGTGTTTTGGCAATGGCGGAAACATAAATTTTATTCGAATTTGCTGAAAAGTTAAAATATAATTTTCTAGTTAGTGAATTTGGAAAGGACACAGTATAATCTCCACCCCAGGTTAGTTTCAGAACACTTACCTACAATACTTTTGAGGGGGCTGACAGCATTCATGAGGGTTTTTAAAGTATCCTGAACAGTTCTGTCTCTCAGGATAATTTTCTGAAACATACTGAGGAAATTCTGGAACAAGAAGGCAAAATCAAAGAACCAACTATAATAAATAAAGTGAATAGCACTCCAGTCACCTGAAATGTTGGGTAGAACAGAGACTGGCCTAAATCAACCCACACTATGATGGAGGAAGCAGCGACTTCAAGTTCCTGTTACAAACATCCCGTTTCCAGGAAGAGTTGCTGGATTCAAAGAGAAAAAATCTTACCTTCCCAACATGAAACTCACAAAAATCATCTACCTATAAAAATACTATGCTGGCCAAGAAATTCTAGCTTATTCTCGTTCTTATATAGATAATAGGAATCTCATCTATGAGGTCTGATGTCAGTATAGGAAAGCATGAAAGAAAAGGTAAATGATCTGCTCTCATCTCTCCCAGGATAGCAGAAAATAGGCATGAAAGCCAAATGGCTCACCTGTAACTCCTTCACAATCATAAAGCACAAAAGCCTGTCTAGCCCATTCAGACCGAAAGTCCCCAATGTCGTCTGGATTTCGGAGAAGAGGCGGCTGCTGGTCACTTCTTGATGAGTTTTCATATCATACCAAGTGTTCAGCTGGTCAATATGACATGTCATTCTAAAATGAAACAAAACACACCCAAAACCCAAGAGCAGCTGAGCAATCATCCTAAAGAGATGTGGGGTTCAACAGGATTGGGGGCAGCAGACATGAGGAACAGTCACATGATCTGTGTTGAATGACCTCTGTATCTAGGCATCCCTAATATTTCCACTGTGACCACCTGATGGACCAGGAAAATATAACTGAGTTAAACCATTTTCTCCTGCCCTATGCTATGTCACTGGCTTGACCAATTCATTTCCGCTGAGTCAGGCTGTTTGGAGTTATATTAAGAGGACAAGATTAGATTCAGTTGCTGGATTCTAGTTGTCAGGCTAGAGGACTTCAGAGCCCAATTTTCAATCCAGTGTCTTAATTTAAATTCCAAAATACTGTGGCCAAAAACAGTCTTGTGTCATTTCTATTTTGGTAGAAAAAAATTGTGAATCCTGGCACCCTAACGTTTAAAATTATGATGACAAAGCCATATCCTCTTTCTTCCCTGTTCTTGTCACCAACCAGCGATTCCTTTAGATTCAGGAGTGTGATGAGGATGACAACCTACAACATTTACTGAACTCTCATGTGCCAGGTGCTCAGCTACCTTTCCACGAGCTATCGTTTTCCTCCTCCTAATAGCTTTGTATTAGATAAGCCATTTAATCCTCATTTTACAGGTGAGAGAACTGAGGCTTAGAGAGGCCTGATTCCAACATCATATCTTTAACCACCATTTTAATGGTTCTCAAACGTTGAGGAAGAGACCTTAAATCATTGGTTGAGTTTACTAAAAAACAGACGGCCAGATTAGGTAGGTCTGGCATGGAGCCCCATCCTCTGAATTTCCATTAACTCCACAGATGATATGCCCCCAATTGTAAGAACCAGCATGTATCTTTACCGAAATGGGGTTTGGGAGGGAGCTGAAAGGGCCTCAGGAGCCAGGGAAGATTTAAATTTGGAAGTAAATGGGAAGAACGAGATGGTTTCCAGAAATGCACACGATTTCTATTTTTGGGCTTCAGAGTGTCTTTCTTACATTGCCCAGTGCTGGCACTTTGAGTGTGTTACTTAAGAGGCTCCCAATATTGATGATGAAATCAATATGATATGGAAGTCCCACTCAGGCTTAATCCTTTCTGCAAGTATTAGCATGGCATTAGCTGGAAGGTTTTTGCAAAGGGATTCGGTGATCACCCCACGGATACCAAGAAAGGAGAAGCTACAAAAATGCTTTGGATCACTTACTCTTTTAGGCCCATGAGTCACAGACAAAGTTCGTTTCTATTGAAATTTTTGGTTAACTTTCATAAGTTTTGAGAGACAAAATAAGCCTGAAGGAGAAGGTGGTAGGTACAAAAAAAGAGATAAGTCAAAAGAACAGTGAACTTACAAACATTTGACTATGCATGCATAGCTGGACAGAGAAAAAAGAGGCAGCATCTTTTCCTGGGTAATTCCACCAATCACTGCACTCAATGAGATGTGCCAAGGGACATGAGACAGAAGGCACGAACCTGCTCTTCCCTCGGGTGGTCTCAGCACCATATCAGAGGTTCAACAGGAGCAGGAAAAGGGACTGAGAGCAGCGGCATGCAAATCTCTACCTAACAAATTCTCAAGGGCACTTTTGATTATATGAGATTTTCGCTCACGTGACTATATATGAACTGTGACTCACAGCAAGCAAAGCTATGCAGTCTGCCCTTGAACGACAGTCCTGAAGAGGTGGGCTCCAGAGTCAGAGGACCTGGTGTGTATTCTGGGTCCTCCACCATTTATTAACTCCGTGATCTTGGGCAAGTGACTTAGCTTTTCTGTGCCTCAGTTACCTCATCTTTAAAATGGTAAGGATAACAATGCCGAACTCATAAGATTCTTGTAATAAGTAAATGAAGATATATATATATATATATATATATATATATATATATATATATATATAATGTTCTTGGAAGAACGTACATGGTAAGTGTTCAATAAATGTGAGTTTTTGCTCTTGGAAGTGCTTGGGTGTCACGCTAAGAAACAAGAAGGTAATCTTAAAAAGTCAGAATATGAGCTGACAAGTGCAAGACCCAATGACTGGAATGGCGACGTACACCAGGTTATATAGGTACAGATGAGCAATCTGTCATTTACAACACTGTAATATATTGGTGAATGCACAGGCCCACGTGAGCAGAATGTTAACTGGAAAACAAGAGAAGCATGGACTACAGGTGGCTAAATAGATCTAAGGGTTATTGTCATCTATATTTCTTTGGACTGAAGTTACCTGCGTTACGCTAAAGAAAATATACAGTCTCAAAAACAGTGAATTTTAATAAACTCATCAGAAGGGATCCAACTGTGGCAGGAACAAGGGTGTGATCTGAGTATGTTTAGAGCCACCAACTGCCCATGGTGCTCAAGGCCCAGGGGAATCCAGATGCACCTACTTTGGGTCTGTGATCCGCAAGATTTCTCTGCAGAGTCGGCCAATGAACGTTACAGACTCGTCCACAGGGGTAAACTTTGGTATTGGAATATGAGTGGACTGGTACATACTCTGCCAGTCCTGAATCTAGAAAAAAAAAACCACAAACACACAAACACATAAATATTTAGTACATTTTTGACAAGGTAACCTAGTTATGCTTTTCTCACATAGTTTTACAAAGATAACATTGCACAAATAGTGACAACAAATGCTTCAAAGAGGAAACTTTTAAACTGTATTAACAGCCTCTCCAAAATACGTCATATAATGTTTATAAAAAAAAGAAACATTTGTGAAAGAGTGAAAAGAGAACAGAAAAAGGAACTTCTAGCTTTTTGCCTTGTAAGTTAACATATATCAGTGCAATAATAAAAATCCAAAATATTATAAGGCTGAGAGATACTTAATCTTTCAATACGTGAATCATGTCAATTCCCTAATTAAAAGCTTACGGAATGGCTCCTTGTTAATTATTGACCAAAATCTAACTTCTCAGCTGTGACACTTAAGAATTTGGCGCTCAAACAACCCAAATAAATACTAAGTGGAAGACCTGAGTAGACATTTCTCTGAGAAGATATATGATGACCAATAAGCACAGGAAAAGATGCTCAGCATCACTAATTATTAGGGAAATGCAAATCAGAACCACAGTGAGATACCACGTCACACTCACTAGCGTGGCTATAATTAAAAAAAAAAAAAGATAAAAGAAAAAAAGAAAATAACAAGGGTTGGCGAGGATGTGGAAAAAAAAGTAGAACCCTCAGACAGACATTGCTGATGGAAATGAAAAATGGCGCACGTACTGTGGGAAACAGGTGGCTCCTCAATAAGTTATACAGAATTACCACATGACCTATTAGTTATACAGAATTACCATATGACCCAACAATTCCATTCTTAGGCATACATTCCGATCAAACCCAAATGACTTGTAGTCTTCTGAACTCTTGATCACTTGAGTTACAACACGGACAACAAACAACTTCATACCACAGCCCTTCAGTTATGTCTGCTTTCTCCTTCGGACAGTAAGCTCCCAGGTGTCGTAGAAAGTTTTCTGCAACCCTCAGAGCTTCAAAGGTATTCGTGATGATCTAGTGCGTACTGATTTTTAGTAACTGTTTAAATTAACTTCTGTCTTGGCATTTCTGATAATTAGGGTATTTAAAATGTCAGAAAATCAAGAATTTTACATGATACTTAGTTATATACCTTTGTTCTTAAGAAGTTATTACACTCTTGTTCCACATTATAATTTATAATCCGAGATACTTCTTCCTGCCAAATCTTCAGAGCATAAATGTTGACGTAATCCTGTATGTATTCGAAGGAGCGATGGAATCCGTCCATGGTAGCCCCCAACTCTTTCAGCTTGGGCATCAATTCGCTTGGCTGTGCAAAGGGAAACATAAATTTATTATATTGGAGCAGACTGTCAACCACTAAAATCTACACTGGACTTTAAATGAGACCCTGATAAAGAGCCCATAGCACCAGTGTAAGGCAGCTTTGGAAATATGTATCTCCTACCTCATCTAGGATGATTGGTAACTGATGTCAGACATTCAGCAAAGAATAGATTTCATTCATTTGGGGAGGAAGCCTCATACAAAATAATATAAAAGGAATGTTGATGATTTCTCTCATATCATCTAATAAAGACATCTACCCTAAAACACTATTAACTATTTTAAATTGAATTTACTGAAGTGAAGGTACTCTCTATATAAATTTCAGGCCTATGTTTTTTTTTTTCTCCTGAGAAAAATGACCATATTCCTTAATCGGTTAAACAAAATAAAAAAATGGTAGCCTTTACAGCAACTTTCTGTTTTAGGGTTAACAAATTCTTTGAACTATAAGTAACTCTGACTCATAAACATCAGTTTGGTTCTTAAGTTTGGGGATCAATAGGTGAAGGGAAGAAGTACTGATCTTAAAAAGGATTTTCTTATAATATGGATGGATTACAATGTAGGATCAAAAAACACATCCGCTGATTGTACTGAAAATTATATATTAAATCTATTTTAGGAGGATAAAGGTCTTATTCATAACAGTTAAAAATGGTGCCCTGGTCTATTTTGCAAGCTGAGTAGAGAAAAAGAGAAAGGACAGACTCATTTTGGCCATCTGGTACCTTGGCTCGAGGGTTGAAGATCAATCCCCTATGAAGAGCAAAAGCAACACGTTTAACTAGCTCCTTCCTTATTCCATCTTCCAGCAACTGTTTCGGATCCACCTGAGTGCAAATCGAAGAGTAATAAATGGCAGTGAGAAGTTCAGTCCTGAATAAATCCAGAGGAAAACTGGTTTCTGGAATCCAGCATGGAGCACTTTTCTACCTCTTTTCTAAAGGATTAGGATTAGGATTGTTTCTCTTTCCTGTCCCTCTGTGACCCTGTGCAGCTAGGACAGAACTACTCATTGCCTCTTTTGGACTTGGTTTATCTCCGTAAAATCCATGATGGTAATTTTACAACATGACATTTCAAAGATGGTGGGTATGGAAAGTTTTAAGTTGCCTCACACTTCGACCATTTTGTTAAAAGTATAAAGTGTCTTTTCTTATCAGCCAGAGGAGAGAGTGGAATGAAGAGCCCGCATTTGAATTCTTTGTGTGTCTTTCCTCTGGGTGTTCTCTCAGGGCATCTACCACGTGGGCAAATTCAAGTTTGGGGCTGGCCCACTCCAGGATTGGACAATTCTCTTTCCTTTTAGCATTCTTGGGATGGTGATTGTAATTGGGGAGATAAAATAAGAAAGCAAATCTGCTATTTAACTTTTTATTTTGGTGATTCTTTCTTCTGTAATGAGAAAGCTTTTGTTACTTCCCAGAGTCTCCCTATCAGACCCATAAAACATCAAATAGTTTTAAGGTACTCCTTTGAATTCCTGAGACAGGTTTCTTTTTCAAATTTGTAAAGAACCATTACTTTGAAAAATCATAAAGGCAACTTGATGGGTTCCATCTGGGTTTGGTTATATTTAAAGTTCAAGGAAGACAAACACAATGAAAGTTGCAGAAATTACAAAAGCCAGAAAAACATGCTAAACTAAATATATCACAACTGTGCAGTCAGCAAAACCAGACTGGGGAGAAACTACAGGTCTAATACCTTGGATTCTTCAATGGATAAATTGTAAAAAGAAACCTGTAGATTAAAAGAAACTTAAAAGAGATTTATATATATATATATTTTAATGGAGGAAGTATAAACTATAGTAGTGTAGAGAGATTTACTTTTGGATAATAAAACTATAAACAGAGAATGAGATTAGGTCAGGGCAAACAAGGAGGATGCTAGGGTGGGAGATGGCTAAATTATACTTCTTGACTTGAGTGGTGGTGAAAATAAATGGTATTTACCTTATAATAACTCATTAAGTTACATAATTGTTTCTGTAGCTTTCAATATCTATAATAAAAAGGTAAATTATAAATGAATGTAATGGATGAGAGATTTAATGAAAAAGAGCTAAATGTTTTCATAAATCTAAAAGTCCCAAATGGACTTTCCAATTCTTCCTTGACTTTCACTGATCTGCGGAGTATTTATTCATAGCTGAGAGGACGCTCCCTGCACACACGCCCTTTCCTCCCATTTCTATCCCCTCCCATGAAGTCAGCAACAGTTAAATTTTTATATGGATCCTTCAGACCTTTCTTTATTCATTTATATACATATATATTTGTCCTTAAGTACATATTTAATTTCAAAAATCTAAATGAGATACACACACACTTTTCTGCAATTGACTTTTTTCACTTTAAGTCTTGGAAATCTTCCAGTGGCAAATTCTGTTTGAATGGCAGCAGAGCAATCCATAGCACCAATGCATCATGATAGATTTAGCTGTTCTTTTACTGATACTTAGATTATTTCTATTACGTCGGCTACCTTTATCAATCAACACTTATACCTCTGTGTATACCTCATTTGTTTTACGTTGTACTGGCTGAAGTGAACTTACACTTTTTATAAGTGTTTGAAACAGATCCTTAACATCGGGAGGTTAACGATTAGTAAGGGCCCTGCATTGTTAGACCAGCAAAGACAGTCTATTGGGTTGAATGAGGTCAGTACGATATTCGCTCTGCTTTTATTATCTGAAAGTTTGTGGCAAAAAATTTACAGTTTTCTTAAGCAGCCTTTCCTTTGCCAATCATTGCTAATTGGTAGGTTTTATTACATCCTTCCTATACTGGTCACTTTGCATATAAAATGTTTTATCTGGCTCTAGGATTTATCACTATTTAATGGATTAGTCAGAAGTAATAACCTCCGTGTATAATCTCTGCGTATCAACTGAATTAAACTTATATCAGGCCTAAAATACGTTTAATGGATTCTATTAACATTCCAGGGATACTTCTTTTAGATCACTTCGAGAAAACACACACCAAAGTTCTGTATCCATTTGTTTCATTTCCTATATTTTCTTGGATTTTAGTAACACAAATGTTAATCTGGTAATTTGATAGCTACACACTTAAAAAAAATCAGAAATGTTCAGATTCTACTGGTGTCGGATAAATGGAGAAGTAGATAAAAGTCCTATGAACTATGTCAATGGTTACATCACTAGTCCTCACAGGAATGTAACTTAAAATGGCAATGAGGTAAGATACCGCTTTACGCCTCTTCGTAAAGTGAAAATTAGCAAGTGGATAATAATAAGCATTAGCAAAATGCGGGAAGAAAATTTCAAAAGGCAGCCCGGCAGTATTGAGACAGATTATGAAATGGGTATACAGATTTCAGCAAAATTCTTGCTCAAGTATGTAGAAATTCAGAGAAACTCAGTAGACCATGGGGACATACTCAGAGATACTCATCTTGTCACTGTTATGGTAATGAGGAGCGTATGTGTGATATTGTACAACACAGGTGTCTGTCACCAGGCCAATGGTTACGTAAAATGTGAAATTCCACGCAATAGTGAGAAATGATCAACTACTAGAGAGAGAAGTTGGAGAAAGGATGAGAGAGCAGAGTGATTTAGATCAATCAAAAACACATGCACACATGAAATAACACGACATGCTGAAAATAAGGGTGCCTGCACATTTACGGACAGAAATCTAACATACAAAGTGGGTGCTGTGCGGGATGGGAATGGGCATGGGTATCTGGAGACAAAAAAGAAAAGAAATATAAGAGAGAAGTTTACACGCATCAGTGATGACAATGGCCTGCCAGTGACAGTGGGGTATGATTATCTCAGCTCTCTGCACCTGGGGTGCAACATAGAAATACTAAAAGAAAGGAGGGTGGGGGAAAGGGAGAGAGAGAGAGAGAGGGAGAGAGCTCACTGGCTATTTTGTCTAAGGGACCTGTATCATTTTGTTTTCTTTGTTATTATAAAAATTTGATAAAATGGATTTTTCTTAAATCTGAGTAACTCTTGGGTATTATGAAAAATAAAGATCAAGCTTTCTCTTCTTCCATCCATATATGAGTGAAGATCGAAAGCCAGATGTGAAACAGCAAGGGACACAAGACAATACACACCACAATCATTCCAAGTAAGATGAGGCCACATGGGCCAGCATCAAAACCATTACCTTGATGATGCCGACTAAAGTTGTTTTCATCATTAAGATGCCTTCAGTGAAAATGGAAATAGCGTGAGTCAGCTTGGCAACCTTTAACCAAGAAGAAGAGGTTGATGAACTATTTAGATAGAAGACCCATCATTTCTAGGGAGAGCTAAAATCATTGGCAAATGGCCATGGGAGGGGCAAAGACAACAGGGTGAGTGTCGCTTTAGAGTGCCTGTGTGCGCATGCCCTGCTTGGAACTGTGGTGTCACTGAGAGACCACTGTTAGATACTCTGAGAAATTGAGTCAGAAGGTATTAAATAGTTCTTTAAACTTCAACAAATCATTTCCCCTTCTTTGGGCTTCTGTTTCTCATGCATAAAACAAGGGCAGGACGATGCTATGAAGGTCCCCTCCAAGGCGATAAGGCTTGTCAAGACTCTGAGAAGCTAATCTCCTCTCCACATCATTTTTCACGCAATGCCAGGAGACGCTGATAAGGTACACAGACACTGTGTTTTTGAGTTAGAATAAATGTGGAAATTTTGAAATTTAGAAAAATCTAAATTCATGAGGTAAGTTTTGGAGTTGTGTCAGAAGGTGTGAAATTGACACTGGGACAAATTGTGATAACAGTGGACACCACATTTTCTATTTCTACCTGATGTTATCTTTCCCATTTTTAAGTTCAGGGAGAAAGAAAAGCAGAGGCGTGTGGAAAGAATGACCTCTGAGGCTGCTTAACTATGAAATGGGCTTAAAAGTCTGGCTATAGGAAACGGTTAATGGAACACAAAGCAGGAAGCTAAATGTGAAAAGTCTAGGTAATCCAGCTCAAGAAGAATAAAGGCTGATTCACCAAGACTATTCAAGAGAAAAGTGATCAGCTGAGGTTCACTTCCTCTAAGAACACTCAGATAGGCAAGGCCTTAAATGACACTGGGGACAAAGTAACACATAAAGGTGTGACTGCACTAAAATGGTGATCTCAGTTATCACTGAGAACAGAAAAAACAAGTCAGAACTGGTCTGGTGGCCCCGGGGACATGGCAGGTGACACAGGTCAGTGATATTTCATGGTTGGGGTTTCAAATATCAAAAGGCCTGAGTCAAAGGGACACCCCACCTCGTATCGTGGGCCAAGCTGAGCATAGTCCCTCAGCTTGTCTTTGTCCAGGCGGGTTGGCACTTCAATGATATCGTGGGTCTGAAGCTTTATGATCTTTAGCAGAGACGTAAACATGCTTTCTGGAATGATCTGCAAAACCTTTGATAAAAGGGAAAAGAAAAACCATTGAACACCTCTTTTACTGTTCTTTGCTGTCACTTAGGTGAGTGGGAAGGGTACCAGTGTGTACAAAGCCATTTGTTAATAGGAAGGGATGCCGAGGGACCTAAAAAAGAGCTCTTTTAATAACTGCTCTCAGGCACAAGGTATGTTCCTTCACACTTTAGTTGCTCATAGGATATAAAGCTAATCCTCATAGCAATGCTGTAAAAAGACATAATTTTTCCTTGCAACAAACTTTTAAAAGATTGAGGTTCAGAGATGTCAAGTAACATGGCCGTAGAGCACTCAGCTGGTATGTGACACAGGTAAATTTTGAATCTGGTCCTGTCTGGCTCCATGATGAACTATAAGTTTTTAAAACAAGGACCAAAATCCCTCTCAAAACTTTAAGTTCCAATCAGAATATGTTGTCTAGATCTGGCACTTTCTACCAACTGCCTCTGGGACTTTGAAGAAGCCATTACAATCACTGTTCCTCAGTTTCTACACTTATAAAACAGGGGTTAAAACCATCAGCATTTAAAACAAAGGTGTCACAGTTCTTTGAAAGTAAAACCACATCAGCACATCCACAGTACCAATAAGAATAAGTTTTTTTTTCACGTATTTCAAATTTATGGAATAAAATTAATAACAAAGGAAAGAAACATGTGTGTGCTTTTTACAGGGCCCCAAGCATACCGTTTGCATTGAAAAGAGCAGGTATTGTGCCAATAAAATAAATATCACCTTGATGTATTCCTTACCTTTCTCACATAGGACACCAATTCGCCAGAATAATATTGAGACACACTAAGAAGGTCAGGGCTATTTGCTTGATTAATACGTAGAAGGGGCAGGTCAAGAGCAGAGGCAAGCTGGAAGAAAAATAAGATATAACTGTTTCTCTGCTGCAGGAAGTCCTAGAAATTTCAATCTTTCTAGAAATACTAACATATAAAGAAACTCTTGGGCTTTACCCGAGAGACAGCAATGACAACAGAATTCACTGATGTCATTAATGCTTTCTGACAACAACATGATTAAAAATAAACAATGGCTTTTTGCTACAGCAGGTATTCTCAAATTGTGGTCCCTGTACCAGCAGCATCACCTTCATTGGGAACTTGCTAAAGATGCCAGTTCTTGAGCCCACCCCAGACTTACTCCATCAGACACTCCAGGGGCAAAGCCCAGTAATCTGTGTTGTGATGAGACCCTTGGGGATTCTCATGCACCCTCAAGTTGGAAAGCGACTGTGCTACAGACATTTTGATTGTACTGAGTCCAATCAAAGATGTCATGGTACGTAAGAAGTGCCATTACTTTATATACCACTCATGAAGAAAAACACACTGGCAACCAAACTACGATATATCTTCAATGATAAAATCCATCTCCAACTACAGAGATGTTAAAATATTAAAACAACATTGATATATATGGTAATTCTCTCAGAAGACCCTGAGTAAATCATTTGTCCATTTATCATGATCTGAAATTACCTGAGAGCAAGGGCCATGCAGAAATTTTTTTACTGAGTAAGTAAAAGGATTTAATTCTATCTAGGGAATAAAGGATCCATAGGATTCACCTTTTAAGTATACTGGTAAAATTTAAAAAACAAACTGATTTCTTCATTTAAAAACAATTTTCTATAAGATACTCCAACTTATTAATTCAAACTTTAAATGTTTCTAGCACCTTTTGAAACTATGCTCTCATAGAAAAATTGCTAACAAATTTCAGTCCATAAAAGTACTTAAAGTATCCAATTTTCTAAAAGGATGAAATCTTGGGCTGAATTAAGGAATGAGGTAATCGCGAAGGCCAACTCTCTCCTTGCAGCTGAGAACATGATGTCGCTGTTCTTTGCTTACCTTCAGGAATGTGGCTCTGAGTTTAGTGACCATGGATGGGTTCACCCTGATGCTTTCCTGCATGATAGCTGTGAAACTGTAACAAGAGGAAAATGATAAGACGACTTGCACAGTGGCCTTCATCAAGGGCAAACGTCAGGCTATCCACGTTACCTGTCAATTAACTGCCAAGCAAAAGAAAGGTCCCCCACAATCTGCATTGTGATTAGGACCTCCTCTTTGATGTTAATGGTTCGGATCATTTGGTGGAGAAACTTGCGAGTATCTGCAAGAAACTGACAAACTTGCAGATTTGATTCCAACTGGTGAAACTCTTGAACCTGTGGTACAGAAATACATTTAATGTAAAAATCCCGAAAGGCCTCTACGGTGTTTGTTTTTACCTTGAAAACACTTAAAATAAAGCACACTACCTACTAAGAATTTCTTGGCACAATTCTTATTTCTAATTATATAATTTCAGAGATGTGTAAGCCAGGTCATAAAGCAACACACAAATTTCTAGGATTAGAAAATGTCACACTACTTCTTATGCTGTAAATATACAACACAATAAAGTGAACACCCCTAATTTCCCTTTCAGTATCAACAAACATGGTTTAGAAAATTCTCTTAATTCTGAAGATTTCAGGATTGCTAAAACCTAAACAAGTTACATCAAAACCAAGGTGTTGGTACTTGTACAGTAGTATGTTCTCTTGATGTACTCTTTAGAAACAAAATGATTCCATGGTGTCCTGACATTTTAATATATATAATTCAAGGGGCCTGGGCCATATATCAAAATAGTGATGCAAAAGATAAAAAGCCACCAGAGACTTACAAAGTTGTTTACAGTTCCACCACAGACCAGAAAATCCCAAAACAACCAGAACTAATAGTACAAGTGAGCAATCGTTCCACAGGGGCACGGGAATCTGGTACGCTAACAGCAGATTATTACGCTGTGTGGCCATTGAGAGCGACTGTCCTAAAAACTTTGTAAAAATAAGAAAAAGTCTACAAGACAATATGCCAAGTGAAAAAAAGCATTAATTATAGCTTTCAAATGTCAATTATACCAACTGGACAAGGCTTCAGCTGAGTATAGATGACGTTTTCAAAATAATAGTGTTTACAGTTATTGTTCCAATGCATTTTATTTTCCATTGTAAACCTACTTCGACATATGATTAAAATTTTAAGAGTGTGGAGATATAATAATTTTTTTTTTGGTACAATCACTTTTGAGTGGATAAAAAAAATATTTTTTTCAGAAAAGAAAATATCATTTATAAGCATATGATTATCATAGAATTATTTTCATTTTTGCATATTCCTTTCTAGATTTCCCCCCAAGGAATGGCCTTTTTACAAACCTAAAAATGGTATATTCAATGCAATTTTTTTTTTTTTGCTTTTACTTCCTTACTATACTTTCCCCAGTGTTTCCACACTGTTTTTATAACAATTTTTCTGAGACTTCACACTTCTACAAGTTGAAATATAAGTTTTGCTATCATTTTCTGCATGCTGGTCATTTAATTATTTTTCCAATTTTAGGACCCTGTATCTAATATTACAGTGAGGAAATTAATTCATACTGCTTTTGCTTGTGATGAAATATTCTCACAGATACATTTCCAGAACAAATTGCTGGGTGGGTTAAAAGGCATGACTGATGATGTAAGAACTGTCATTTAAAAAGACTTTCCTTACCTCCTCCAAAGCTTGTATTAGTTGCACAGTTTTCCTGCCTGCAGCAGTTGAATCATCGTAATTTAAAGACAATATTTGTTTTGAGATCTCTCTGAACCAAGCTTGAAGATTTTCTATTAATACAGAAACAAGGAAAAACTATTGAAATCCCGTAATTCCTACAGCCATGGCTTTGGATTTAATTAAGAAATCCTTTACAAATCTAGTTCTTACTCCCAGAGCTTTTACTATCTTCATATAAGAGAAACAAAAATGCCTGGGGAATTTGATGTAAAAGAGATGAAACTTTCTACTGAGTAGCTCAGTCTACAATACTTGGCAGAAAAAGTTTAAAGGCCCAAGTACTTGTAAATTGTCTATGTGCAAAGGTGGCAGTGGCAGTGGCAGTGGAGAGGAGTGGGGAGGAAATGAAGGAACGCACACAGAGTTACCAGAGAGAGTTTTCTGGAGCCGTGAGGATGGGTACAGACCTGGACAGACAGAGGAAGAGGGATAGTTTATCCCTAGATGAGGGGACATGCATGAGCAGAGGTTTGGGGGTAAATATGACAGTGGCATGGAGGGAAAGAGACCAACCTGTGAGGCGTGTGAGGTACAAGTGGTGAGTTGTGGAGAAGTCTGAACTAGGTGATGCTACTTACATTAACAAACCAGCTGGTATTTCACATGGCAGAGAAAGGGAAGGGCATTCATATGTTTCGAGTATCCTCAGTGGGTCAGGCAAAGCTCTAAGCTTCGTCTCATCTCTCAGACAGGGAACTGATGCCCAGAGGTGGTAAGCATGCTATGCAGAGCTACACAGTAAGTAAATGGTAGAGCCTGGACTTTTACAACTGTCTGTCTCAATTCAAAGACTTTTGCTCTTTTCACCAAGTTGATTCCTTAAAGTTATTTTTTAATCAGTGGGTTGACTTCACTTTAATAAAATCACTTAAGGACTTATCATCTAATTTATTGTAATTGACATGAGGATCACGAGTTGTAATTTTAAAGACTTTTTGCAGGACTGAGGGATATCTATGTAGTAGTAGAAAGAGCACAAGATTTGGAGTCTGAGGTGATGAGTTAATCCAGGCTCCAGACCTTTGATACCTTAGGCAAGGGATTACTTTTATAAGCTTCAGTTTCCTTTCATATAAAATAATCTCTCTACTGGGTATTTACCCCAAAGACTTGAAAACTCATATCCAAAAAGATATTTTCACACTCATATTCATAGCAGCATTATTCACAGTGGCCAGGACATGGGAGCAACCGAAGTGTCCTACTTAGATAGATAACTGGCTAAAGAAGCTGTGGTATATATATACCATGGAATATTACTCAGCCATAAGAAGAGATGAAATACTGCCATTTGCAACAACATGGATGGACCTGGAGATAATCATGCTAAGCGAAATAAGCCAGAAAGAAAAAGTTGAAAATCACATGATATTACTTATATGTGAGATATAAACCTAAAAGCAACAAATGAACAGGACAAACAAATAGAGACTCATGGACATGAACTATAGACTAGTGGTTACCAGAGGGTAAGTGGTTGGGGAGGAGCAGGTAGATAGATGGTTAAAAGGGATCAAATATATGCTAGCTGAAGGAAACTGGACTTTGGGTGGTAAACACGCAATAGAATATACAGATGTAAAATTATAATGTACACCTGAAAATTAAATAATTGCATTAACTAATGTTAATTAATAAACTTAATTAAAAAAATTTTTTTAAATATGTATATATATTAAAAAATAATGATCTTTATAGGATTGTAAGGATCAAATGAGAACTATCTGAAAAGTACTTCATGGGCTGAAATATGCTACGTAGCCAGAAAAGTATAAGATGATTTTTTTTTTCAATTACAGTTGACATTCAATTATTTTATTTTAGTTTCAGGTATACAGCATAGTAATTAGACATTTATATAATTTATGAAGTGATCCCCCAATAAGTCTAGTACTCACTTGGCACTATATATATTACAACATCACTAACTGTATTTCCTATGCTTTTCTTCCCCATGACTATTTTGTAATTGCCATGAGATATCGTTCTGAATGACCTCTGGGATAATGCTGGTATTTATAAGAAGTTAAAAGAAACTAGAACAGAGGTTAAGGTGCCTGATTCTGGACAACTAAGCCGGTCATATTGTTACAGGTAGTTCTTTGTTTTTTAGTCACAACATGGCAACCTGCAAAACAAATTGTCAATTTATATCACATCATTAGAAATCGGTCGACTTTTCCCAGTAGGTGAAATGTAATTTGGAAATATATTCAATCATTCAGGATCAAATAAATCAATAGAAGCCCAATAAGGTAATCACAAGCTCATACTGATTAAAAACAGTAAGATTTTTTTAAACAAAAAGCTATACTATTAAGCAATTCTACTACATAATTATAGGAAATGAATTTGATAGTTAAAACAAACATTAAACACTAAAAAAATAGTATAATTTGTCACTTGAAAATTCAGAATGATCATTCGGGGGTAATTTGAGATGTTCCTATCTGTATAAAATTTTGAAATGACATGACAATTTTCCTATAGATAAAATTTCCTAAAAGAAGCAGGATTAAAATCACCGGAGTAAAACTTAAGCTACGTTTAGTTTCAAACAGTCTGCATGTCCTCTTTTCTGCCACTAGATGATAGGGTGCACCGATGAAAAAGGGCCAAACAAGATCAGAAGAAAAAAGTCTTAGATAACTCCTACGTTGGAGGTTATTAATATTCTTCAGTGAACTATCCTGAGTAAATCGTGACAGCTATAGGTCCTTTACCCCTCTCCCCAAATGCACATAAGTTGAAATGCTACTTTTGCATAGTATGGTGGGGTGGGAAGATGGATTAAGACTCTGTAAGGACCATCAAGGAACCAGAGAATAAGAATCCTTAATTTAGCCTAACTTCATATTCCAAAGACGAGAAACCTGAAATCCAGAGAGGACATGGGAGTGCCTGACACTACTAAAGATTCTTTAGTAGTGTCCTAGCATATGATGATGACAACATCAAGACTTTGGTTCTGCCCACTTCCAATAATCTGTGTACACATTTCTAACAAATCAGTATTTCCTCTTTAGCAATTACCATTTTTCTCTACTCTGGTTAGGGGTTTCACTCCCGAAAAGACATCAGCAAGCTCCGTCATCCGCTCTGAGCCCTCCTTCTTGTAATGCTCCCATTTGGCTTGCTTTTCTGAAAGCATTTGTTTGAACATCTGTTGAAGGAACAGAAGAGATTAGGAGAAAAACCCAGATTAGGTAGGCAGTTTACTAAGAAAGCCTGAGTGTCACCCAATTTGTTATAAAAATATAAACCTAACATGAACATCACCCTGATGCCAGCTCTTAAGTCTTGCTGCTTTACACAGATGGAGAGGCAAAGCTAGACCATCTCTGAGATACTGGTTTTTCAGACCAACCACACATGAGTACCACCTGGGCAGCTCCTGAGTTTTCAGATTCCCAAGCCCCACCCCTGAAGATTCTGGTTCAGGTCTCGGGTAGGTCCAGAGTCAGCATTTTTAATGTGACTTTAAATCTGGTGACTACTGCTCTAAGGTCCTTTTGTGGTAACAATTTCTGCAATTCTAATTTAATTAGTCAGGGAAGGTTGAGTATTACTTTATCTGACTGAGGAATGAACTACATTACTTACAACAATCCTTTCTTGTTTGATTACAGGTGGTTTCTTTGCTTAACAGTAATTCAGTTTATTAATTCATTCCTTTATAAAATGTAAGTCCTATAAAGACTTGGGCAGAGAAGGAAATGGTATAACTCAGGGTTTTTCTTTCTTTTTCTTTTTTGAAACAAACTTTAAAAACATATTTAAGGTATGTCATGTCACCAAAGTACAGGGATTTATTTCACTGGGCTCTTAAGAGGTAAATATGCACGAATATTGATTTCTCTCTTAAGAAATTATTCATTCTTCAGCATCAAAATGAATATTGATGAGATAAGCAATGGGGTAGGGGGACTCCATTTGCAGGCGAAAGGATCAAGGCTGGGTAGAATTTTGTGGAGCCAGTGGCACAGGAATCTTAGTGATCAGGCGGGGTAATTAATCAGTGAAGTAAGTTATAGGATAAGGAACAGTGAGAATTATTTACAAGCCCATCCTATTGTTCTGAGTGCATGGGACCCACCAATGCCATCTGACCAGTAGTAGCAATGCAAATATAATGAGGCCTTCATTATAGATCAAATGCCTTCTGAGTCCTTCGAACACTCATTCACTGGTTGAACTCATAGGTTTCATATCCTTTAAGATGAGAAGTAAAATAGGGGATGGTCCTCAAAATAGGAGATGAGCCTTCATATAAAGATTAGAAGAAACACAGTTCCAACTAATATGTTTACAGGAGAATCAAAAGTGATTCTAGAAAAAGGATGGTGTGGGAAGGAGAGATAAAAATATAGGTTAAAGAATGAAGCTGAAATGTCGGAAATTCAAACATGTCATTGCTTTGTTCAATTTGTATTGGGCAGCTTTTTTCCCCCCTCTACTGTGTCGTTCTCTCCCTGAAGACCTTTAACGATGACGGGGTGCTCCTTTAGGCTGTTTTCTGTCTTTCTTCTCCCTGAGTAGAGCAAGGGAGCTGGCCATTCTAGTCCAACAGAGTCCAGAGAACAGCTTTATGATGAGAACCACAGGTTTGGTCAGACAGACGACCCAGACCGGTGCTGACGTCCACTCGACAGTCTGGGGTTGCTAGAGCTCTGGCTCCGGATCCTAACTGTGCTAAGGGCATTTCTTCCTTGTGGGCAATTCTTACTTGCCTCTGAAAGGCCGCTTTTGCTTTGACCAACTCATAAGATGCCTGGTTCCCGTTCTTGAGTCTTTCCTGGTTCTTGATTTGCCTCTCCTCCCTACCACTCTGAGAGCTCCTTGATGGCAGGGACATGTCTTGTTCTCATTTGAACTCCTAGCACCTCACTGGGAACAGAGAAGGTATTCAGTAATGATGTGCTGCTATTCAGAGGGAAAACATTCGCATTATTAAAGGGATCAAAAAGAGGGGGCATCTCTCTGATTTTATAAAGTGATACCGAGTCAAGTCACTGAAAACACCCAGCACGTGCACTAACATCAGGTTAAAAATCAATGTCTACTTTTTCTGAGCTGCTTCATAGGGAGGACAGTGTCCTCGCGTACCTAGAAGACAAAGAAACACCTAGCACACCACTAATCAGACCGAGGCGTGGGTGAGTGCCGGTTCTGAATGGGCATTGATGTCTGTGGTTAGTTCCTGGGCCCACCTGACCCAAATCCCCAAGGTTACTCTTTACGAAAGCCAGACATTCCCAGGTATCTGCCATTTTGGTTATGTCCATCGGAGCTTCTTTAGGGGTAAGACTAACCCAGAATTTCCTTCAGTGAACTCAAATTCCTTAAAGTCCTTAAGAGGACTTTGATTAAATGCCAGTTATCCAAGCTACTTCCCATAGGCCATCACAGCTTTTAAGATGAAGACTGAAATCCCGTGAGGCCCAGCACAGGCTGGCTCCTCCCACCTTTCATCATCATTGCAGACCACCTTTCTCTTGTATTTTCTCCCCTGAAGCTAACTCATCCTTCAGTCCGTGCTGTTTCCCATCCAAGAGGGCTTATTCTGTCCTTTCTGGAATGTTCTCCATCACTGTCCCTACCTTTGTCTTAGCTGACCCTGAAACGTCCCTTCTTCCTGTCCCTTCAGAAGCTCTTACTTCTCAGGGAAGTTGTCAAAACTGAGATAGGATCCTTTATTTTGGGTACCGAGAGAACTGTGTTCTCTTCCTTTAGAGCACATATCTGAGTTGGCATTTTCATTAGTGTGATTCTCTGATTCATGTCCATGTCCTCACTAGACTGTAACCTCCACAATCCTGTGTACCTTTTTCCATCATCATATCTCCAATGACCGTTGGCGCTAAATGCCTGTTCAACGTTTAATCCTGTCCTTTTTCTATAAGAATTATCTCAGAGAGCTAGAATCTGTAGCTTGAGTCAGAGATACTGCTACTAAATCCCAATCTGTCAAAAAAATTTTAAGCATAAAGTAACTCAGACTTTGGAGATTATCCATTGAGTAATTTTACCTCTTTGAGTATAAACTCAAATTGTGCAGTATCCAACAGCAAGTGAAAGAGGATCTTGGGATTGTACCTAGAGTCTGTTAGGATCTGGTCCTTGATCTGACGAAGGCGTTTGTTGTTTGGGTCACAGGCTACAAGTAGGAAGAAAGGAGTTTCCATTTATTAAATGTGTAGAAAATATCTATGAGATATGAATTACTAAATACTTTCCTTCATTCTAAACCTTTAAAATGTAATGAGTGTATATCAATAACAGATGTTAAAATTAATTATAGTTCATCCCAGCTAAGAAGTGCAATCGAATTGTTAAATATGACAATTAGATTTGACATGGAACGTCATGATATATTGCTGAATGAAAAAAAGCAAGCTGCAGAACAGTTTCCAAATTTTTCAGGCATTTTGGGGTTAGTTTATTATCGACTATCCAATATATAAACAGGTAGAGCCTTCTGACACCATTTCCTAGGTAGCTTCCTTATGTCACGTCTGTTTGGAGCTGCTTTCATTTAGGTATTGAGCACTGCCATTCACCTGTGGATAGGCACCCAGAAGAGAGTTGATACAGCAGGCCTGACACTGCTATTTTCAGAAAGGCCTGTTTGCAAGGGTGGCCCTAGGCTAACATCTGGGCATTTGGATTTTGGAAGAGTTTCCATCAGTTTGAAAACTGATAACAATGGCCCACTATGCCTTAACTGTTTGTACAAACAATGTTTATGATAAACACAGTTTTCTTCTGGAGTTTGCAATTTGGTATGTGCCAAGCAGAAGCTGCATGTGATCAGCTTCTGACAAAGACCCTGGGCACTGAGTTTCTAACAAGCTTCCCTGGTTGGCAGCATTTCACTTGTGCTGTCACAGCTCACTGCTGGGGGGCTGAAGGCATCCCGCATGACTGCACTGGAGAGGACTGTTGGAAGCCTGGGCCTGGTCTCCTCCAGACTTTGCTCCGAGCGCCTTTTCGCTTCGCTTCTTTTGCTTTCTATCCTGTTGCTGTGATAAATCGTAGCCAAGAGCACTACTACACGCTGAGTCTCGCTAGTGAATCACTGACCCTGGGGTGGTCTTGGGAAACCTACATAATAGGGGAGTAGGGTTACCCACACAAAGGTGTGGCACCTCTAAAGAGAACCAGGCCTGGAACCATTCTGTTCTTTGTAAAGAGTCAAGGGCAAAGCCAGCATTTAGGGTTTTCTGGACAACCCACTATTTAGGCCCAGAGATGATGGCAACTAGGACAAGGCCACAAAATTAGGCAGTGACTGACCCAGGGATAAAACACCAGATGTCCTCATTCCCTTTTCAACGTATTAGCTGCCAAGCTAAACTGTTTTAAATAAAACTAATGATATGTTTTTAATATACAGAATTTTAAAAATGCTGACATTTGTTAAAATTGGTTTATGAGGCCAATTATTATCTAAGAAAGGATAAGAAAATAGGATAAAACAAAAATATTTATAAGTAAAAGCCACCTGGACTACAAATTAAGTCAAAATAAAAACTTGAAGATAATAAACATTGTCAAAAAGTCCACAGCTGATAAGGTTCAAGGTCTCCGGCAGTCACTCTAGCATCCCACGTGCACTTTCCTGCTTTCCTAGCCGTCCCATCAGTCTCTCGGAATGGCTGGCATGTACAGAATGGCTCTGTTGTATGAGCAACTGTCGGGGCTGTTTTCGGTGCTTCAGGTATGGTGGAGCCTGTGGGAGGCCATTTTGATTTCTATGTGACTCCATCAGGAGGGGACTTGTGACAGCCTGGAGCAGGGCTCAGGTTTCATGGGAAACTGCAGAGTTCTCATTTATCACGCGTTCTCCTGAACTACCTTGGAACTGGTGATATAGATCATACAGAGACAATTTTTTCAGCTTCATATTTTCCTAAATAAAAAACCAAAACATAAAAACCGACCTCACCAAACATGTAAGGATTTCCCCTTATCTTCAAATTCATTCTAATTTAACAAGAAACCTTCTGATATTAATTTACTTTCATTTTTGGATAGGGGACCTCACTGCGCATTACAATTAACTCCTTGGTATAAACCAGGTGTGGTTTCCAGTGTTCTCAGGGTCTGATCCTCTCAGATCTGCTTTTCAAGAATTCTGACTCAGAGAATTGAGAGAACCAGAAGCATGATAAGCCTGGGGTCAGACTTGGCTTACCTAGCCAATGCTGGTTCAGAGACTGTTTCTTCAACAGCTGCCAGGCACTGTGGAAGCATCCTAAGCCTGGGTAAAATACCTCCAGTGGGTTAGTAGGAGGAGCTATAAAGAATATGTGTTCTTTCTTGCACACCATGACTGAAATTCCCTACAAGCCTAATAAGCAGTTACTTTTCCCCACATATGACTCACAACCAGTTTGGCGAATCACTTGTTTCTGGCAAATTATGACCCTGAGCAACCAGGTCAGACAACTGTCAGGCACAGAAATGAAAAACAGACGTGGCTGAAGATGAAAGCACAGGACTCTGACAGCCGAGGGTGTCCCTGGCAGGGTGCAAACCCAGGAGACCACTGGCTCTCAGAATGCAGGTCCAGCTGTCGGGCATCATTGTCTCAGATGAAGATGAGACCGAGTCACTAAAATCGCAGTAGGTTTCATGATTGAATAAAGTGAGGAAATGAGTTGTTTACAGGCTTGAGAAGGTAGAGAAGATTATGAGTCAATGTAATAAAACTGTCCAATCAGAACTGATTGTATGTAAGACAAAAATCAACTAATTAAAAACAGATCCATTAGATGATTTAAAACGTTAGCCATGGTATTCATGCTGTGAGTAAAGTGTAAACTGAAGAGAGATCTAGCCCAAGACACAAAATTTTGAAAAAAAAAAAACTGGAAAGCTTTAAGCAGCTGGAGATTTCTGGTGTGAAGAGAGAAAGCTGAGGAGAAATTCCACACGTTTTCAAAGATGAGGATGAGGAAGTCCAACTCTTGTTCTAACTGCTGACCACTCACAGGAAGTAGTAAATAGCAGTGAGAGAGACATTTTGCCTGCAAGTGTTGTGAGAGGGGCTACTGTCACTGAGGGGGCCTGCGGAATACTCTGGTGTGGACGGTTTTTCTAGAGACACAGCGACATCTGAAATAATAAGGAGATGTTGCAAGTGGAACCTGTCTCAGGGTAGGTTCTCAAGGAGTTTGTTGAGTGAAAAACAAAAAACAGAGGGCTTTATATGTCTGCTAAATGACACAACTCTTAGAGGAGGGACATCCGGTTCTGAACTCATTAATTAATGTTATCAAGCACTTACTAAGTACAGCAGGTCCTCGAATAATATGGTTTCGTTATAGTGTTGATGAGATGCTGTAGGAACTTAACTCTTGTTTGTTATCATTTAGCCTGTGGCAAGATTAGTTTTCCTATACTTCTTTTTACTTATAGTCACAGAATCTACTGACGATGTTAAGCGAGGACTTACTGTATAAGGAATTGTGCCAGCTTTGAACAAGCTCAGGTGGTAGTCCACCCTACTTATTTTTCTACCATTATACCAGGGGTTTTAAAGTCACAGGCTCCTGGACACAGTGGGGGTATTTCCTGATCTTGACAGCCAACAGGGTCTCTAAGAGGACCATGGCCCAGAAAAGGTTAGGACCCAGTCTACCTTAATTAAGCACTGTGATCTCGCCAGTTTCTCAATTCAGTGGGCCCGTTTTTCTTTACTTTCAAATTCATACCTTTTCTATCACGTTGCCAGTATGTAACCTCTTCTGCTTTTTACTTCAAAATCCTATCAAGGGCCTGTCAGCTCCTGCCTCTTGTGTGGCGCCTTCCCCGCCACCTCTGCCCCGCCACCCTACGCGATGTTTCTCTCCTGCTCTGGACTCAGGTCCCACCAACTCTCTGTTGACATATCTGGCTTTAGTTACTGGCTCAGACCTTGTGTGAGTCTCCTATTGCTGGTATAACAAATTACCATAAACTTAGTGACTTAATATGACACAAATTTATTCTCTTATAGTCCCAGAGATAAGAAGTCTGAAATGGGTCTGGCTGGGCTAAAATCAAGGCATCAGCAGGGCTGCGCTCCTTCTGGAAGCTCCAGGGGAAAACCCATGCACTCGTCTTTTTCAGCATCTATAGGCTGCCTGAATTCTTTGGCCCGTGGTCCCTTTTGTCATCAAAGTCAGCTGTGGTGTGTTCAGTTTTTTTCATGATGCCATGTCTCCAGTTCCTTCTTCCTGATTTAAGGACCCCTGTGAGTAATTGCCCTACTTCAAGGTCAACTGCTTAGCTGCACTGATTCTACCTGCAATTTTAATCCCTCTTTGCTACATAATATAACATGACTACCGGTTCCAGAGATTAAGCCATGAGCGTCTTTGGGAGGGTGGACTGGGGAGGCTTTACTCTGACTCCCACAGATCAGTAGTTATCCTTTTTCATGTATGTACATCTGACCTCCCCAGTCTGACCAGTGACAAGCTCCTCGAACATGAGAGGTACATCTCCTCAGATTCCCTAGCACCTAACAGTACTTGACAAAGGGGCTTTTCAGGCGGGCAGTTAACATGTCTAAGCAGACACAAAAATTACTAATTTAGAAAAGCAACTTGATTCTTCTTTAAGGGCTAAAGTACTTCGTGTCCTGAAGCAGATTTTAGTTCTGAAAGCCTTTGTTTGTGTGGAGTGATACAGATGGCCACCCCTTTCGTGCGTTACCTGAGTCGGCGGTATGCAGCATTAGCCATCGGATGGCGACATTGCAGTCTCTCAGGCAGTTCAGAAGCTTTGGAATGTTGTCCAGAACCATCTCCTCCCTTAAACAACCTTCTTTCAGAAATTGCTGCACTTGAGTGTGCACTCTTTCACTGACAGTAGCGTATCTGCTTGCCTTTGAGAATAAAAACTTGAATTACATTTAAAAAAGAACTATCTTGAAATGAATCACATTCAAATAAATCCCTAGACAGATAACATTTCTGTATGAGATGAATAACATATGAACTATAGTCAGTAAGGATCAAAGGCAAGTGGTTTATTGAACATATCTCTCAGAGAGTATTGGAGTTAGAATTTAAAGACAAAAATCTAGATTTAGCTGCGATTAATATTGTTTAACTTTGGGGTTAACCTTTATGCATTGGTTTCTTCAGATGTAAACTGCGGACCTGAATCGGGTGGTTCCCACAGTCCTTCTATTCTTAACTTGGGAAGAAAAGAAACATAAAGGCAGAAGCTAGATTGTCTGTTCTTTCTGTTATTTTAACAACGGAGGCAGGGCAGAGCAGAAACGCTCAAAAGATGAGGCTTCTACAGACATATGAAAGCTTAACAAAAAACGCACCTCAGTGTATCACAACTGAATTTTCAAACCAGCTCTTTAGAAATTTGGTCATTCTGCTTTACCTAAAAGCATGAGTTAAATATTAAATATTAACCTAACCTAGTTAGGTTAGTTTAAAACTAGCACTGGATGCTTCTTCATCAAGAGACTCTGAAGCACTTATAATGTCACAAACGAAAACGCAGTTTGGAAAGGAATTTGGGTAATGAAAAATAAATGCTCTGGTGCCGTAAGTATGGAAGCACTGCCTTCTCTAATATGTTTCTAGGAGACATTCCAAAATGGAAATTATTTTGTGCATTATTTATGGAATTCGATTTATTTGAATAAAACATGGGGAAGTTCTTTGAATCAATATTATTCTATACACACTGGAAACTCAAAAACTCAGGCAGCCAGGCTGAGGAAGATAACTGTTCATGAATGTCAAGTATACTCTCCCCAAAAAAGATTTTATTTTTATATTTTATTTCTGTTTATTCAGGTAATTCCTTCTTTCTTTCCTTATCAAAGAGCCACAATGTAGCCATTTAAACTTTAAGGAGATGAATGTCGTTAGTCTTGTCATTCATTTTGCGCAACAGAAATGATGAATTTAAATTACAGTGATAGGGCGTAATGCCTACATTCAGTTGCCATCTTCATCACTAGTCCTACCGATGAAAACATTAGAATTATAGCTATGGGTGAAAATAGCTGTCTGTAACGACACAATCTTTTAAGCAAGATAAATGAAGTCATTGGGTCCATATGACACACTTATTCATCTTAGGTTATTGAATCTTTCTCAAGACCCGAGTCTCACATTTATATACCACATAAGTTAAAAATCTATAATTATCCATTTTATTCTGATGTGCAAAATTCACCTTTCATTAATCACTGCATTCCTGTTTTTGTGGACATCTTCCAGATGACTTGGGAAATCTACTTAGCTCATCTCATGCCCGTTAAGGCAGAATGGCAGTTGTCTGTGAGAATCTTCCCAGATTAGCCAGAACCTACCTGTTCTCTGACATTTGAAAGGTCCAGGGTATTGTTTAAAGCCGTTTTGGCAGCTTTGTAAGGTTCCCAAGCATCTGCTAGATTAACGGTGATCCCCATGTAAATGCTAATTACCTGAAAAGGAAGACATTCATTCATTATTTGCTAAATAGTCACTTCAAGGCAGGGAGCTGGGAAAATACAAAGTTAGAGAAGACTCTGCCCAGTCCTTTAAGTTTAAATGTCATTCCAATGAAAACCAATGAAAAACCAAAATTTTCCAGATATATAGGTATGAGCCCTTTGGAATAAGAGTGATAATATTGCTCTTCATAGAAAAATTATTAATACAAGATTTTCTTTCCAAGCTGCTTATGTGTTAGATTCTAGATGAAACATGAAAGTGTTAAGAGAAGCAAATTTTGACTACAGAATATTCTCGAACATTTTCATCTCAGCCTTTACATGCTTAAAAGTTACTGAGGAGCCCAAAGAACTTTTTCCCCAATGTTTACACAGTATTGGTTAACCCAATTAAAATAACAACAATAAATCTATTACATGCTAATATAAAGTTTTTATAAAGCAAATCAAATTAAAGTTTATCCAAAATAATCTGTAAAAAGAGTGGCATTGTTTTACATTTATTTAAAAATATCTTATACGATCCCTCTTTATCTCTCTCAATGTTTTTCTTTAAATTCTCTTGGTGCAATACCAAATATTTACTCACTAGCTGTTTATTGGTTGGCATTTGCTTGGCATATTATTTTTTTATTCCTTTATTTTCAGTGTGCCAGGGTGCTTTTTTAGGAATGGATCTTGTAAGTTATCATGTCACTGGAGTTTGATCTTCCTTAAATACTAAAAGTGTTTCTGCGTATAGCATATGATGAGCATTTCTTTATTAAGCTTAGGCCAGCGAAGCCAGAGTATCAGGGTTTTCCTCTTGGTTGCTCAACTCCTAGCTCATGAGAATGATCACTCGTGGACAGGAAGCATCATCTCTTACTTGTAGTCTGTCCTCACCAGTAAAGCTCCTCATTCAGCCCCTCATCACAGATGGTTTGTGATTCAATAGCTGGTAAGAAATAAAAATAAAATCTGCTACCTGAGAACATCATCTAATTCACTGTACTTTGTTAAAAACCTCTGTGTGCAAAGAATGCATTTCATATACATTAACTATGTTGTCGGTTTTGTTCCTTTAAGAATTAATATTTTTAACTGAAACATTTTAACTGAAACATTTCAAAAGTTACAAACACAGTAAACCTTTCATAGCCCCGTCAATGTTAGCTTAAAGATAACACTATAAACTAGAAATTCCTCTTCATAAAAAGACAAATTAGATGAATCCTGCTAGCTTGGATACATAAAATAAAAAAGAATAAAGAAAGGCTTTAGTTGTAATCTCTCAGTAGCTAAAGCAAGATACATTTTAATACATGGTTTTACCTTGAGAGTATCCATTCAAGAAAAAAAAAATAGGTTCTTCAGAAAATTTTACTGGCTGATTTATTCCTTCATGTTACAATTTATAAAATTCTCCATACACTTAATTTTCCCTAAATGATTTATGTCTCACTATTTACAACATAATGATCTCTGGGTTACAGGTGAAAAGAATGGACAAACCAGTTCTCTAACAAGCTTATTGCTATAGAGAAAAAAAGACTAATAGCAATACTTGCCCAATTATCTGGAAAGTACTTGTCCACTATCTCTCTCATTTTTGCTTGATGGGTATGAAGAATGGAAGGGTCAAAGTAGAGAATGACATACAGCATGGCGGCCTGATCCGCCAGGGCCGTACTGCGATGCTCCGGCAAAGGATACGCTGAGACCTGCAACACAGAGACAAAAGCCAGAAGTGGTGACAATCACACTTACATTTGTCAAAGAAATGACCTAGTTCTAGGACAGATCAGTCTCTAGAAGCCCGTCTCCTTGGAGGATCCTGGACACCAGAAGCAATTCTCAGGTTGCGGCATTGCTAACTAGGGCCTTCCTTCATATCCTTAACTATAAGATTATTCCCTTCCTCTCATCCCTGACTCCGCTGCAATTCTGTCTTTTCCATATATGTAGATGGATATTTTAACCCCAGGTCTCCCACTAGCTGATCATGTCTGTGTCTTCCCCATCACAGACTATCTCTTAGAACTGACAGAGTCCATACTCACTGTTGCTGTTTTCTTGCTTCCTGTTTATTCTTCAACTCACTGAAATCTGACCTCCACTATCACCTTAAAGGAATTTCCTAAGATCATATAACCTCACAACCACACGATTCAATGGCAACAAATATATGGAGATCTGGTATGTGCAGGTAGCTCCTGATTCTGAGGTGTCTTAAAAAAATCTTTTATTTACACTTAACATATTCATACAGAAAACTAAGATTACCCAAAGAGCTGTCCAGAGTAGGTGTGATGAGTGATGTCCAAGTCTAACTCATTACTCTCTTCTAGTAAGAAAAAATATATATAATACATAAATTTATGTTTTCTTCAGAAAAATGAAGTCAAACAGGAATGGTCCTTGGTACCCTTTTAAATAAGTGAATGATACACAAACTGGGGAGGAAAGTGAGATAACCTGAAAGTGCCACGCGATCGTCACTGTCCTCTCATGCTGCCTTTTTTGCCTGGACTGCCCTCATGTCCCCTTTGTCAGCTGCTGCAATCCAGCTGCCTGTTATATGCTCCACGGCACCGCGTGCTTCCCCTGCCACATTACTCCTCTTGCTTTATGGGAATCGCTTTAGTTGTCTGATTTCTTTCCCAAGCTACAAGCTCATCATGTGCGGGGACCATGGCCTGCCTTCGTCAGCAATGGATCCACAGCACCGAGCAAGTGGACAAGCACAGAACACACACTCAATAACTGTTTCCTAAGTGAATGACTAAAAGAAAGCATCTTCTTTCCAACTATAGTTCAAATCCCATTTCCTCCCTGAAATCACTAATTCTGCCCAAATTAATATATCTCTTTCTCCTATCATCCTATAGCACAGCTCAAAAGGTTTTACATAGTTTTTCACTGCTTTTACTCTTTTAAGGAAGAAGAAAGGGAAGGAGTAACAGAGGAGGAAATGAAACCAGTCTTCAGAACTACTCAGGTCTTCACTGACTTAGTCCCCACCTGGTTATAAATGTCGTCAGATCTTAGTCGGCCAATGACCATACTGATGAAGGATTCATTGATAGGCACTCTCTGGAAATAACTCTCAGGATAACTGGGTGGTCTTTTGGCTCCTGGTTGGCAGGAATAACCTGTACTTCGAAGCAGCTTACAAATATCATCCATATTTGAGTCAGCAGAAGATCGAGCAGCACTGAATCATGTTCACAATGGGAAATAAAGGGCCAAAAAGCCACACACATTAGAAACTCTAAAGTCTAACAAAGCAGAAGAAATTCATTATAACTTGACTTTATATGGTTTTAGATCTGACCATGGGTCAATTTATATCTTTAAGATTCAAAATTATGTTTTGAGTATAAAATTATGTTTATATCTTATAAGATGGGTTCTTATATGTTAAGTATAGTTCTATGGGAAGGTCCATGACCCCTTTTCCAAAGTCCCAGGGGCAGGACTCGTTTCAGAATATAGCATTTTTCAAATATAAGAAAGTAATATAGTATGTAGATCATATACAATATCATACTATAGTAGAGTTTCAGTTCGCAGCCCATGATCAACACACGTTAATATTTCTACAGTAAGATTTATAAATATTTATACAAGTGAGCTAAATGAACACTATCTACAGCCTCATATCTGATCTCATCAGGTTTTGACTCTATATAATTTAAAATTAATCAGATTTTGCTGTGTAAGGAGTTACTCTGCATGTATGTGTATGTATATATTTTTTCAGAGCTCTATGGACTTCATAATTGTGCATAAAGCATGTGAACCTGCATCAACATTTCACAAATTAAAAAATGATCTTAAAAATTTATATCAGTTTAAGGTGGGATATATATACAGTGTTTTTTCTCAGCAAGATGCACTTTCTGTAAAGATTTAATCAAAATGTGTGATTTTCAGGGTGGACTGGAGAAGTAATCCCTCAAAGAGACTCAAAGAATATTAGACTTGAAGATGACCTCCTGTTGGATGTAAGAATCTCCTTTACTACTACTCCAACTTGCAATTGTTCAGTGTCATTTCTATAATGGGTCCTCATATTCTAATGAATTAGCTACTGTACTCAAAGGGAGAAAGCCAGATTGTCAAAGCTGGGTTTAAGAGGCAAACTTTTGCTTCTCCTTTATATTATTTATTTTGTTTGTCCAAGAACTTTCAGAAATACAGATAAGGCCATTCAAAGTTCATTTTTAAAAACACGGATGTTTAAATAGCTCATGGTCGAACTGATGTGACTGAATTATGCATGCTGGTGGATACTCTCCTTCCAGACTGATAAAATGAAAGGAAGCAAGCTAGTGGAGTAACTGAAGAATGATTTACTGCTAAGGAGGCAGCAGTACCAGGTGTTGCTGAAAATATGTCCCCAAACTGTTGAGGATCTGCCTCCTTACCCTATTTATTTTGTCCTAATTTGTAAGTTAACATCTCAAAATGTTAATTCTAGTCTGCACATCTTTAGCTCAAGTCCCCGACTCCTGCTTATTGACTGTTTCTTCCCTGAATCTTGGCTGTCTCTGACATTGACCTTGCATCCAGATTTTGACTCATGAATTAAACACATTGAAACCTGTGTGCTAGGTATTGGAATAAGAGTTAGTTAAGGTGGTTCCTGTTTTTAAGACTCTCTTTCTTGAAGTCACAGCTCTGTACAGACATTTGTAACACATGACTGTGATTACTGGCTGTTTCTTGTTCTAGTTTTATTTCATATATAGATATGGGTGAGAATTCACTTTCAACCTGACCCCTGAATGATAACTTTTCAAAGTCATCGACCTGAAAATGAAAACAGAAAATTCATCCATTTCCTTATATCTACCAAGGAGAAATATTTGAAAACTTAAAAAAAAAAATCTTCCAAAAACTCCCATTCATTAGACTTACAAAATTTCCAAATTTATCTTTAAGGTAAAGATAATTCAGATTCCTTTTTAAAAAAACTGAGGTACCATCATGGACTTAATAATCTATATATCTCTAATAATCTATAATATATGGATTATTTTATACATTATACATAGATTACATGATATCTAATCTATGATGATGATGATATAAAATATAGAGTAATTGCTATTTCTACATTCTATTCAGAAGGGATAAGAATTTTTTGCATTCCAGATCATGTTGCTGCTGTTTACAATAAAAGTAGCATGGAAACCGACACTGCATTGCACCAAGAGCAGTGCTTCTGGAGCGTGCAGTCCCAGCCCAGAGATACCTGTATCGGTAGTAAGAAACCAGCATTCTCTCTCTGACTTCTCCTTCAATCTTTTGGTCAATGACCAGCAGCATAACTCCATATAAGTACAGTGCTTCACACTATGAAGAGAAAAAGACAATGGCCAAACTCACGAGAATACACATTCTCACGGAGTGAGGCTGACAATGGTCAAAATGATCACTTTGCTCCCATTCATCCTATGAGCTTTAGCTTACAAAGAGGATGCAGGTTCCCCCACAAAAAGCTCTCGCCTTCTGTGTGGAATAGGCTTGGAAAAGTTTATGCAAAATAAATTTTAACAAGGGGAAGGGAAATATAGTCAATGATATTGTCATAAGTTTGCACGGTGACAGATGATTACTATAATTAGTGAGGGATCACACTGTAAAGATATAAAAATATCGAATCACTATATTTTATACCTGAAAGTAATATAACCAATACAAGATTATATACAAACTATACTTAAATTAAAAAATTTATAAAAAAGAAAAATGTTCCGTAGACTGTTTGTCTTTAAGCTGAGACTTCATAAAAATGAATAAGTTAATTTTAACTCAGTTATTATTATAATAATCCAGTTATTAATTTTGATATTTTCTTGGGATATCAAAAAGAAATCCCCAGTATTATAAATACCTAAGTCATTCACTTATTTAACAAACGTTTCTTAAGTGATCACTATGTACTAGGTACTAGGCTAGATGTCTGGGATGCACAAGATAAAGAAGATGGGACTGTTACACTGAGGAAACTCAGAACCTTCACATCATCTTAATTCACCTGTAATTCTGTTCAAAGTCTACTATGTCCTAAATTCAGATACAGACCCATCAGAAGATAATTATCAGTTTATTTTACTTCTCTTTAAAGAAGGGCACTGTGTATGTATTTGTGACTTACAGGAGGAAAAAGTGACTCTATGCTCAACATTCTTGAATTTCTATTTTCAAATGGTCACTCTTACTTACTAGAAGTTGTTTTCCATCTTCATTGAGAAGCACACTTTCTAAGGTTTGCTGAATATAAACTCCTTCATTGAGATCATCTAGATATCTAGAAATGAAAACACAATAGCAAGTTATTCATTGATAATGAAAACTTTAAAAATATCTATGAAGAAGGAAAGTAAAGTTTCTAAAAAGGTAAGTTAAGATATCAGGCATTCTGGCCTTCCAATAGTTCATGGTTCTTTACGATCTTAAGATAGAATGGTGAGTTGAAACTCATCATGATTAGGGCCACAGGTTGATATTTATAAAAGACATATTCCCTAGTCTTGATTTATGAATCACAAATATCTTAGGAGTAATGGCATAAGACCATGGAATAGTTAAAAAGCTAATGAGTTAATGCATTCTTAAGAGTTGGAAAGAGAATATTCTGTGGTTAGGGATAAGAAGGGATAATAATCAAGATTATTATAATACTTTGTAAAAGTCTGAAATTATAAATAAACTCTAAATGCTTTAGATGATGAGTGCCACAGGAAGAAAAAGACAATTATATATGGTAGAAGCTATGAAGTTTGTAGTAACTCAGAAAGATGTAGATGGTCTAGTATGTCCCTTTTCCCTCTCCACTAATTTACTATCAGAATAAGCTGTTACTAAATTCATCAATACCTGTTTAAGTCTACAATATATTTATGCACACTTTGAAATGCTAAATAAAATCTGGTCACAATTTCTATGTTGTTTTCACGAAATTCTTCATCTAAATCCTGTAGCTCTGGCTTAGCTTCCAGTTTGCTTTCCCATAATTCTGGACCCTAAGAAGAAAAACATATTTATGTGAAACACCAAAAATAACATACTCGTTGGTAACAATTTCTAAATAGTCTTTTAAAAATTTGTTCTTATGGCTTAAAAGGGATGTTAAAAATTCAATGCAGACAAACAGAAAGTAAGGAAGATAAAAGAAGCCTAGATATAAAATCTTCTTGTAAGAAATGAATTTGAATTGCAACCATGACGAGCATGCTTTTAAGTGTGGGGTACTCCAGATCAAAGTTATCTTTTAAAATATAATTATATTGTGCTAGGACTTCCACACAATAACTTTATATTATTTTTGAGTTAGGTAGCTGGTATTAAATTTGGTTTAAAAGCTTTCTTCTTTAACTTTCTCCGTAATGACTTAACAGAGTCTGTGGTTCCCACAGAAAGTATGCTTTTGTAGACAAAACAATGGTAAAAATGCTGTAGGGGAAGATTACCTTAAAGTAGCTGAAATCAAATATGATATCTCCATATTTCTGTTGATCAGCTCTGTCTTTCAACCTGAACACAGGAGGAATAAACTCAGAGAGTCTCAAAAGTTCAGCGATGATGGCGTTGCCACAGGAAACGATCCTTAAGATTGCCTGGCCACAGAGGTTGTTCTCTGCTAGAAAGTCCAACATGACGTGGGTCGTCGACCACTCAGCGCCCGGCTGGTGGGAATGTTTAACTAGCTTCAGAGCTGGAGTCTGTGAATCATTTGATGAAACCAGGTCAGCTGACAGCTTGGCTGCTCCATTAATATAACTGTATCAAAAAAAAAGGTATAAAATTTCCATTTTTTAAAGGAAGTATGTGAAACATATATATTTTTCTCCTAAACTTGTTAAAGATAAAAAAGATGAGTTCTGATATTGGGGGGGTGGAGGAGTACATTTGTTCTCTACTCCTCATATTTTCCATGCAGGAGGACTTTGCTAAATCAACACTCTTGGTATATTTCTCGATCCTTTATTCACTTCTCTCCATGAGGAAAGACACAATGTAGGTGATTTCTGAGCTCAGGAGAAGGAACCACTGAGCATGTGTGGTTTAAACATGCTCTAAATTGGGCACTGATTATTAAATTTTCTTTACAGAAACTGTGTCACTTGTTTTATCTTTGGGAAAAGATAATTCTGTCCTACAATCCACTAGAACTAGGTGAGGGAACAATTTTTAAATATATTTTCCTCCTATGTCAAGTACAGGAGGTCCTTGTTATCGAGGCTAATACATGCCTGAGAAAGGTTACACAGTGACTCAGAAGTAAGGACAAACATTTCATACTAAACAGTGGAAAAGATTGATTAGGAATATATCTTGAAATGACAGAATTAAAACTGATGAAAGTGAGTTTTATACTTAGCGAAATTTAAACTAAAATTGCAACAGCTATGTACTAATGGACAAACCAAGAATGTATCAAAAGCTTATTTCATCATATTGTGATTTTGACAGTATCTTGTACTTCATAGGTCCTTTCACAGCATGATTTTTAAAAGATAAGTTTTGCAAAAAATAAAAAATTTTTTTTCAAGGCATCATTCATTTTCCCAAAGGCCTCTCCCAATTCTCTTTCAATCATTATCTTTTGAAGGGTTAACATGTGTCATCATTTTTGATGCATTTCTCTTCTTTCACTGTTAATTTAGGTAGGCCATGATTTGCCAACTTCATGGAAACCTCAATTATTTTTCAGCTTTACGAACAACCATGCCTTTCCCAACATTTACACTTTTACTTTGCATATTTACTTTCCCAGCTCCCTGAAGCTAGGTTAGACACGTGATTCAGTTTTGACCAGTGAGATATTAGTGGAAGTCTATGGTAGGACTTATAGAAAATATTTTTCCCTCCTGCTATAAGCAGAGAGGCATCTGAAGGAATTTCTCTTTCTGTGCTCTGGTTATTGCCCTTATTCTTGTCTTTGAAGCTACCTTGAGTCCATAAGGTGACATGCCTAAGAGAAAAAGCCAAGAATCTGTAGATTGTGGTGTGGAAGGACAGAAAGACTCTACATTCTTGTTAATGTTACCGATTCACTATTCGACTATGGTACTACCGATCCCTGTAATCCTTGCTAAATGAACTGTTTCCCTGGTATACATACTGATAATGGGGTCCTGGATTATTTGCAGGTAAAAGCGTTTCTAATCATTCATTCATTCAACAAATATTTAAACAGTGCCTACTGTTTTAGGTCCTGAGGACAGTGCAGTGAACTACTGTTTCTGCTTTTATGAAGATTACATACTACTGGGAGTAGGAAAGAGATAACAGAAAAATAGGTTATATATCAGACTGTGATAATCACTGTGAAGAAGCAGCATGATAAAGGGATGTAGTGTGTTATCTTTCATCCGGTGGTTTGTGAAAGCCCTCCTGATACAATGATACTTGAGCTGGGATCAGAAAAAAGTGAGGGAGCAAGCAGCAGGGTATCTGAATGTGGTCACAGTCTCTAGGATGGTCCCCAATGACCTCCACACCTCTTTATTCATGCCCTGTGCAGGTCCTTTCCCTTGAATGTGACCTATTGAGTCTCTTCTATAGAATAGAATATGGTAGACATGAAATTATCCCTTTCAAGCTTAGATTACAAAAAGATTATGACTTCTTGTTTTGACACCCTCTCTAGCTTGTTTGTTCTGGGAGAAGCAAGTTGTCATGTGTGAGAGAGCCCTGTGGAGCCCATGCAAGAAGGGACTAAGAGATCTGCCACTCCAGGGAGCTTGAAAAATGGATCCCAACTCCAACTGAGTTTTCAGGTAAACTCCTGTTGACAGGTTGACTGCAACCTGCTGATGGGGGAGAGAAAGGCATTCCAGGCAGAGGTTATAAGTAAGTGCAAAGGGCCTGGGGCAGGAATGTGCTAGATGAATTTAAAGAATAGCAGATTAACTGAGGTGCCTACTGCAGAGTGAGCAAGGGAAAGAAGCAGAGATCAGGGGAAGTAGATGGGTTTGGGTCAGATAGAGGTTGAGATGCCACTACAGTTGTCTAGAACTCTCTCTCATACCATAACACACAGAAAGACACAAATTATTAACAAGTCCTTGCAGCTTTCTCTGTGATGCTTACTTGTTAAGCCACATTGATCTCTAACAGGTTGAATTTCAGATAATTTCATTCCCCCTCTTTTTTTTTTTTTGGCACTGATATAGTCTCGCTTGGAAAATGAGAGACAAAAAGGGTTAAAATAATGGACAATGGGAAATAAGTCACCTACTGAGGTCCTCTGAAGGCCACCGAACTAACCCAGGTCTCAGCAGCATTAACCTTTAGACTTAACTAAGAGGAGAACAAGCTATGATTAACAAATTTAACCACTCTCAGCTTTTGAATACCGAGATAGGACAATGGGGCCATAGAGAAAACAGCTTAAATCAAAATATTACCTGACTTCTTTTTCCCAAAAGGACAGATAAGTAAAGATTTTCATGAGTGGTCAGCTCTTATTTTAATGCTTAAATCCTTACACTGTAGGTAACTTTCAACATATTATATATAGTATTTGGTAACCCCATTACTGGCTGAAAATTGGCCCTAAAGAATAGCATCTAAGACCATTATTAAAGATGCCTAATAATGTTGCAGCAATCCCAGAGATAAGTGGCTTTATAGGAGGTGCTAAGACTAAGTTGAACTTAAAAAAAAAAATCACTATAGAATTAGGTGCAAACAAACATTGTAAAAGAAGCTATATTAAATATTCCTTTTGGTTCTCTAGGTACTAAGTATGAAGAAAATTCCGATATAGGCTGTATTGCTATTTGGCATGAAATAAAAGCAGAGATATCACTCAATTTCCTAATTGTCTTGTACAAGGTACCCAGAAATTACATAGTTGTAATTTTACCTTCAAGAATTTGATATGAAACTGTGTTTCAGTTTGGGAAGTAATCTTGGACAAAAAAACAAAACACAAAAAACAAACTACATGCTTTCAAGAACCAAGCACGGCATCACCCTACCCATTAACCAAAGAGTCCAGAACTGAATTTTGAAGGCATTAAATTGTCCTGGGACAAAACACTATTTACCATACTCAGAGAACAAAAGAAGACAGCTCTATTTTTATCCTTTCATAAAACCTCTCAGTGCCACCAAGAAGGAAGTACTGGTCTCCGCCAATCCATTATCAGGAAAAAATATAATGGTTGTTGATCGAGACAAAAGTGACCCACATCTCTCTTCCAGAAAAATTCTGAAATGAGTCTCATCACTCCAGTGTGATTCATGAATATTGGGGGGAAAAAAAAACACAATGAAGACGGGAAGGTGTTCTTTGTTGTAAGCGGAGGCAGCAACCCCACCCTTTCCCCGCCCGCCGTTCATCATCTATGTTGGATGGAGCTCGCTGCACTAGGAATCAGACCAGATTCCGTTATGGGCTCTGTTGGGGTTTGCTTTTGTTTTTTACTGTCAGACCACAGAAGAATCAGGCCCCTCGGAACGTTTTTTTCTAAATGCAAAGGACTTTGGCACCAGCATGTCACAGGGGAAGAAATTAAGATGCAGAGAGGGTCAATGGCTTGTCCAAACTCACAGCCCATGACTGAGCTAGAATTCAAACCTAGGTCCATCAGAACGTAAAAGCGCTCACTAACCATTCTGCTTTCTTGAGAGTAAATGAAAGAATAACGACGTCCACACAGCAGTGCTCCCGTAAACTTGGGAGGATCAGATGTGGGCCAAGCAGCTCAACATCACTTCCTAAAATGCCAAAGTGGCGTGGAAATTTCCATCTAAGTGGAGATTTTGAGCCTGGACTACAGCTCCTGCCCCGGTAAGCCCCTCAGTTCTCCAAGCAAGGCTCTCCCATCCAGACACCGACCCCATGCTACAGATGTCCCCTCAGCCAGCGCGGCCCAGCCCCCGGACGTGGAAAAAGGGGCGGGAGGTTCGCACTCCGCCGGGACTTACCTGTCACCCGAGCGGCGCCAGGGTGCACGGCGCGCGGCGGATGTCTGCTCGTGGAGTCGGCCCTGGGGTCCTCACCCCCGCCTGTCCGCCGGGGTACGCCCCCTTCGATCCCCAGCCGGAGATCCTCAGCCTGCCAGACCACAGCTTCCGCTCCTGTCCCTCCTGGCAGTCACATGAATAAAGAGGCGGAGAGCCGGATCGGGCGTCACGTGACCAGTCTCTGGCGCGGGCTGATGACGCGTGAGCCCGCGCTCACAGTTTCAGCATCAGGGAAAGGGAGTTGAGGAGGAGTTGGGGTCCGGTTGTAGGAAGTCAGGGTGCAGCCAGACGGAGCTGGGTCGAGCAACCAGGTAAAGCAGAAGCGGGGGATGGCGATGCGGAGGGCGGCGGGAGGCGTCGCCTGCTTCTCCCGCTGCTCCGCGGGTCTCCGGAGCTGGGGTCTGTCGACCTGGGTTATGGTCCTGGTTGTTTTCACGCCACAGCAGTGAGGCCTGGACAGTTTACCTCCCTCTTCGAGACCGCATCTCTCCATTCTCAGTCCTAAGTGTGTGGGGGAAAGATCGAGTATTCTTGATCCAAATAAATCTAGTTTGAACTGCCTTTAAAAGCAGGGCCTTGGGCAGGTCGTTTAAATAAACTCTGGACCTCAGATCCTTTTCTTCATGTAAATGGTTGGGAGAATTAGAGATATTGAGAATGAAGCGTCAGCGCACCAGTTTATGGCACACTTGGAGAACCTAGAAATAGTGATTGCTGTTTTAACCATCCCCAAATCTTTATTGATCGCCTGATTTGTGTGAGGGGCTGTTTTATCTGCTGTAGAACATGTCACAATGTTAAGTTTAAGTTGCTCTCAGAGTGAAGGAGTGGCTGGCATGTGAGCCAGTAGTTGCGATGAGATTTATTGAGTTTTATAATAGAAGTATGTGTGTATGGGAGGGGCAGAAGGGATAGTGGTAACATGAAGGAACAACCAGTTGCTTGTATAGATAAGAGAGAAGGCTTCAAAAAGAAAGATGTATCCTTGCATCTTGAAAAAGGAGATACAGCTCCGGCTAAACTTGTACAGGGCCCATGGATTTAAAGGAAGTCAGGACATTGTTTATAAAATATTTGCTCTGTGTGGACCACTGTGCTGTTTTTAAAGATGAGAGGCGGGAACAGGAGGGAAGTATTTTTACATTAGCTAATAATTGGTTCTGCTTACAGAGAATCTTATAGACATGCTAGGGTCTGAATGTGTGAATCTCCCCCCACCACACACACACACACACACACACACACCTCATGTTGAAATGCTAATGCCAGTGTGACATTAGTAGATAGGGCATTTGGGAGGTGCTTAGATGAGGAGGGTGGAGCCCTCATGAATGGCATTAGGGCCTTTATAAAAGACTTCAGAGAGTTCCCCTGCTCCTTCTGCCTTGACAAAGAGCCGGAAGGTGTTGGCTGTGAGTCAGTAAGCAGGCCTTCCTTAGAACTGGAGCATGCTGGTGTCTTGGTCTTCTTAAACTTCTCAGCCTCTAGAACTATGAGAAATACATTTCTGTTTTTAAGCTCCCCAGTCCATGGTATTTTGCTACAGCAGCCCAAATGGCTTAAGATAAGGCCTGTTAGGGGAAGCAAAATAACATGCTAGGAAGAAACTCAAGAAATGGGTAACTTTGTTTTAAACTCTTTTGGAGACCGTAGGTACAGGCAACAAAAATATCATTGTTACTTGGGGAAGTCTTTAAGAGGAGGTTAATTCAAACTAGCTGCACTATTACTATTTGGGGCCAGATAATTATTTGTTTTGGAGGCTGTCCTGTGACTTATGCACTTAGCTCTACTTTGCAGGAGGAATAGGGAAAAGTGTGTCTACTCCATTTTTCTGCTCCATCCATTCTCTTTGCTTCTCAACCTGAACCTTTTCCCTTGAAATACTCCAGAATTACTGAAGGAAGTTTCCTCTGGCTTTCTGCAAGCGTAAAGTTTCATTGGAGGAATGGGAATTTTGCATTTACTTAGTAAGGATAGCTACTGTGTAGTGGACACTTTCCATTTATCCTGGATTGTATTAATCCGTACATACATTGTGTTTTAGTTCTGGCTACTATTTTAAAAAATCCCATAGATTGGTGGCTTAAACAACAGAAAATCGTTTCTCACAGATTTTGGAAACAGGGTGCTGGCGTGGTTGGATGAGGGCTCTCTTTCTGGCTTGCAGATGGCCACCTTCCTCCTACATGCTTTGTCCTTGCCTGGTGAGACGGGGAGGTTGGGAGAGGAGTAGAGAGAGGGAGAGAGAGAGGATGCACTCTAGTGTCTAATTCTTTTCTAAGAAGGATACCCATCCCATCATGAGGGCTTTACCCTCTTAACCTCATCTAAACTTAATTATCTCCCAAAAGCCTCATCTCCAAATACCATCACATTGAGTGTTAGGGCCTCAACATATGAATTTCGGGGAGACACAATGATCTTAGCATTCTCCATAACTGTCTGATCCTAAGAATCATCTGGGGGCTTCATAAAAGTGTCCACTAGAGATGCAGATGCAGTAGGTCTGAGGTAGTATCCACGATCTGTAGTTTTAGTATTTCCACTGATTCTTAAAGTCAGGCAAGCTTGAGAAAACTACAGAATTTAATTTTTCCTTAATTTTGCTGTGAGATAGATATGATTATGTTTTTTACACAGAAGCAGAATGCAGGTAGAGAAGTTAAGCAACTTAACCAGGGCCGTGCAGTTTTAATTGAACACGACATGAATAGGATGGAATTTCCAGACATCTGTGTCCGGTGTCCACTCTCTTTAGCATTACTCTGTATTGTTGCTCACAGTATTAATAATGATGAAGTTGATAGTAATATTTGCTCCCATTTTGAAAGATTTAGGTGCTAGGGGGATTATTCAGAGTGTTTTATTATGTATATTAACTCATTTGATCCTTGCAGTAATTTGGGGGATTAGATCATTCCTATTTTACAGAAAGAAAGAGTGAAGCATTAAGAGATTAAATAATTTGCCTAAAGTTATTTAGCTACTTAAATGGCAGAATCAGGCTTTGAACTCAGGTACTCTGGCTCCTCAAGCTGCATGCTTAACCCCTACTCTATTTGCCTCCATATTCTAATCCATAATGCAGCTACATTTATTTTAATATAAATGTGTTATCTGTAAGTAAAATTGATATTTCAGGAATATATAACCTGTTTATATTTTGACTTTGCATCTCTTGCTTTCCTGCTGGTTCATGTATAGTACACTTTGCCCATTGACTCTCTAGAACCATGCTGTCCACTAGGCACATACGGCTGGCTGTTTAAAGTTGAATTGATTAAAATGAAATAAAATTTGAAACTCAACTCCTCATTCACACTGACCACATTTCAGGTAATCAATAGCCACACATGCCTAATGGCTTCCATGCTGAGCAGTGCAGATTATAGAACATTTTTGTTATGGCTGAAAGTTCTATTGGACAGCGCTGCTCTAGATAATTTAGATTAGAATTACACTAGAATCAAGACTGATCAGAGAACTGAATACTTGAACCGTATCATTTGTTCCTTGCAGGATTGTGCTCTTTAGTAACACTTGGTGTTATGACAGGTAAACCCCCAAATGTAAATGGCTTTACACAACTGAAGTGTATGTCTTTCTTTTATGTATTGGAGCCTGATTGATGGACAGTTATCCTCCAAGCAGTGAACAATTGATTCTCTTTAAATATAGCTTCTAATGTCTAATGCCTGCTTCAAGCTATCAAATGGAAAAGAGTGTGGAGAAAGCACATGATTTTTATGGACTGAGTCTGGAATTGGTTCATATTTCATTGTCTTGAATTCAATCATGTGGTCAAACCTCACTGCAAGGAAGATTGCAAAAGTGTGATCAAGCTCTCTTACCAGGTTGAAGAGGGAATGGATTTGGTGGACACTGAGCTGGGATCTGCCCCAAGAGTCCTGTCCTTGGCTTACCCTGAGGAATAATCTAAGCAGTCCTGGGACGCTTATAGTAGCGTTTATTTTAAGATATTATTCAGGATATCTTTCAGTATGATTCTTAGTATCTTATATGTGGTGACCCGTGCTGCCTTGATTGCCATGGACAGCCTTATTTTTTCTGAGTTCCTGGTGTACTTTTTTCTTTATGGAGAAAGAATTCTGTAACTTGTTTTGATTGTCAAGATGCTCATAGTGAAATTTGTATTACAAATGCAATACTATGTAGAATTCTAAGGAATCCTAAAGCCTGCATGATTGTATTCTAATTTTCTCATGTAGTTGGTTTCTCCTTTAATCTGTTTTTTTAATTCTGATTTTTATAAATTTAGATTTTTCCATCTTATTGGATGTGTTTGTCTTTATATTGTGTAAGCTGCCTCAACTTGTTTGTTGTAACAAAGTGAGATTGTAAATAAATATTCTTTCACTAAAATTGTCAATGTTCAAAAATCATCATTGTTATTCAGTCATATTTTCTCTCTATTTGTGTATAATTTTAACACCACAGAAAGTCCCAGAAAATCACATAACAAGAACCCTTGTTCCACCATTCAGATTTTAACATCTATAACATTTTGCTCTATTTGTGTTAGGTCTTGAGTTTTAAGATAAATTTTTAAAAATGGATAAAGGTAAAAGTCTTATTTGACCACCCCAGACCCAACTGGATCATTTATTCTGCACTTAAGACCCTGTCAACCGATGGTCATTGGTGCCAATTCACTGCCAACAGGAATCCCCAGTTTGGAGTGCAGTGAAGGAAACTTTATTAGTGCAAACAGCTCAGTTGCGATGCTGCATGTCTGTGAGACCAGCATAGCTATGGAACAGCTCAATGGTGTTCCAGCTCAATTATGAAACAGCGCGACTGTGAGTTGGTCTTGGGGTAAGCACTTCTGGGATAAGGCCGCTTTCCAATTAGATGGCTCTTCTCTGCTCCACCTGCTCTGCTCTGGTGAGGTGTCTTCGGTGTTTCATCTCCAGCCAGGGAAAGGCAGCCTTTAGTCTAAGATGGAAAGGGAAAGTGTGCTGTCTGAGCCAGAGGGGAGCTGACATATAGAGAGAGGTCCCTGTCCATGGTCCTTGATTGACCTATATTCATGCAAGTGCGGACTCCAAATCCTCACAGTTCGATTGGTCCATAAAGCACTGTTCTAATTGGTCTTAAAGGAGCCTCTCTGATTAGACAGTGAAATGCCAATGTGGATATAGCTGCACGGCTCTGGTTGGACAGGGCAAGTCTTAGTCCTATTGGCTGTAGGCGGTTCAGTGTAGGAGGCAGACAGCTTAGTGCAGGCTTCTCCTTGAAGCCTGGTTTGCATGAGAGGCCCCATTTAGAAATGGCTACTAGCCTCTGTTTTGAACAAATTTGAACTTAGCCATGAGGAGCTCTTCTTGGTAGCTCTCCTCTTTCTCAGGGTTTTAAACCCTCTACACTATGTTCCAAAGTGTACTAAATATTTGTTAACGATTTGAACTGACTTGATGAGTTGTGTTGTGGATTTGTGTCTGCGGTAGACTAACACCTCACAAGAGAAATCAGCGCCTTAGGCATCTTCTTTGTGTCCTTCCCTGTGTCTTTTTTACTGTGTCTTTTTAAAAGGATTACCGTAGTAAGATACTCAGTACCTGTTTGTTGAAAGAATGAACCCATTTAAAAGGACCAATAATTAAGAAACTACTGTGGTCAGATGTGAGATAAGGTGGTGGCAATGAAGAGGTTAGAAATACTGTCCATAAGAGTTCTCCAGGAAAGAAAGGAAGGGGAGGAAGGCAGATCCTGTTACGAGTTAATAGTGTACTGTGTGCTAGACCACACTGACATTCCTTCTTATTGTAAAGGTGGTAAACCTTGGCTTCAGAGAGATTTCAGCAAGCTTCCCTGGTCACTCAGCAGTAAGTAGCAGAGCCTGGATTCGTGCTATGTCTCTATATGATTCTGTGCTAATACCTTTTTTTTTTTTTCCTGCTACCATTACAGCCTCCCATCCCCCTAAGCCTGTGTGAACTTTTTTTCTCTTTTTTTCTAGTTGGAGTCCGTGGATCGAATTTCAGGTGGTTTCTGAATTAAGCAAAGATGTCTTTTTGTAGGCATCTTTACATAAGTGGTCCAAAGCTTAAAGAGTTGGTGCTTAAAGATATAGATTAGGGAGTGTTCAATATGAAGGTAATAACTGAAACTGTTACAGTAGATGAGTTATCAAAAGATAAAAGTTTATAGGGAAATTCTCTTTTTACTGAAACAGCATATGTAATCTCACCAAATATGTAAATCTGTTAGAACCCAGAGGAACTGTCAGGAATATATGTTTTTTAGTTTTCAGAATTCAATATACATATACATCAGGTAAGTTAAAATTTACAGGTTTTCACACTTTTATTTTCATTTTTTTAGAAAAATGCATCAAAAGAGCAGTCAACTTTTTCTAAACTATTTATGTTTTAAGATTTTAAGAACTGTGCTCTTGTTCAGTTCTTCAGAGAACCAAGGAATCTTTTGAAAGAGAATATTCTCCTTCCTTTAAAAAGTGGAAACAGTTACCTTCCCCATATATTGAGCGCATCTGTGTTTGGTGGCTCAGACGATGGCGTAGTGCTCTGGTACCCTCTCAAAGGATTTGGAACATTCATAATAGTGTGGCACTTGTGGGATATTGGATATGTTCATATGGATGTTTATAGAAGTTTTATTTTGCTATGCAGTTATTCTGACTCATAATTTTGTTTCATTGTGTTTGAAAACTTAGGTAATAATTTCAAGATGCCAGGACGTTCCAGTTCAAATTCAGGTTCAACTGGTTTTATATCCTTCAGCAGTGTAGAATCTGCTCTTTCCTCCTTAAAAAACTTCCAATCCTGCATCAGCTCTGGAATGGACACAGCTTCCAGTGTTGCTTTGGATCTTGTGGAAACTCAGAGTAAGTAATAATTAAAACTCAGAGTAAGTAATTTTGTGTCTACTTTGAGGTAACATGTGTGGAGCATTACTCTAGGGACATGAGGTACTGCTCACCTTGTATGTATTTTTGAGATAGCCATTTAATCTCCCTGAGCATCTGTTTTCTCATCTTGTTCTACACAGCACATAGCAGTGTACTGAGGATGAGATGAAATTGACTCATTCACGTGTATTCAAACTGTTTTGTGTCACTAGAAACCCATACTAGAAATATACAGGCTAGAACATGAGGATTTCTGACTTCAGGCAGCATACAATCGAAAGTATGTGGCATATGTGAATTGTACAGTATTCATTTGATAAAGTTCTTTTCCAGTAGTTTAACTATATTTTGTTCATGCTTGATTACCTTATAGACAGACTAAGATTATACTACGGGTACTGCCAAAGGAAGGCCTCTATAAAGAGAGACAAATTCAGGTTTGATGAAAATTTTCTGATCAGAACCTCTACAAAAGTGTTATTTGCTTTCTTTGGATTAGAGTTTTTGTTTTGTTTTGTTTCATTTGTTTTGTTTTGGCGGCAGGGGAGAAACATGATCTTTTTAGTATCATTGGTTTTTAGCAAAGTGATTATGATGTGCCTTGGTGTAATTTTATTCTGTTTCTTCTTCCCACCTCTCCTTCTGGGACTCCAATTACATGTTTGTTAGACTGTTCAATTATTTCCCATAAGTCACTGATGATTGGTTGATTTTTTTTTCTTTTTTTCCTCCCTCTGGTTTCAGTTTGAGTAGTTTCTATAACTATGTCTTCAAGTTCATTAGTCTTATCTTCTTCAGTATCTAATCTGACATTAAGTCTGTTCAGTGAATTTTAATGTCAGGTATTGGATTTTTCAGCTCTAGAAGGCATGAAAAAGAATTAAATAGCACCTTATTTCTATCTTCCTTTTCTCTATTATTATTATGTTCATGTTTTCTTATATGTTCTTGAGTGTATGGAGTTACAATAGCCCTGTTAACATCCTCGTCTGCTAAAATTCTGTCATCTCAGTCGGTTCCTGCTTCTTAACGTGGACACTGTATATTGTGTTATTAAATATTTGGATTTTGCTGTCTTCCTTTAAAGAGTTTTGACATTTGCTTTGGCAAGCAGCTAAGTAATTTGTGGATTGAGTCGATCTTTTCCAGGCTTTTTGTTAATCTTTGTTACAGTGGATCTAGTGTAGCTTTACTTTAGGGCTGATTTAACCTTGTTAGAAAGCTTGGCCCTTCCGGAGTCTCAGGTGATTGCCTGAGGGTTCTGTGAGAGAGCTCTGCTCTGCTGGATGGAGCCCGAATGTCTTCCAGTCCCATGTGAATTCTGGGAATTGTTCACCTTGCAGCTCCCAGCAGTATTCCCCAGCAGCAGGCCCAATGGGATCCTTGTGCAGAGTCTGGGAGCGCTTTCTCTGCATAGCTCCCTCCTAGTGCTCTGTCTCGCAAAACTCTGCTGCCTCAGCCTCCCCAAACTCCAGTCTGCCCTCTCAGTCCTTGAGACTTCTGTGCTCTGCTTGGCTTCTTCCTCCTGGGCACAGGGAGGAGAGTGGGCACAGGACTTCTCTCACTTGTTTCCCTTCTTGCAGGTATCATAGTTCTGCTCTGCCTGTTGTTCCACTGTCTGAAAGCAGTTTTTCATAGATTTTATCCATCCTTCTAGTCACTCATGGTAGGAAGGCCAGTCCCATATAGTTATTCATTCATGGCTGGCAGCAGAAGTGACTCATCATCTTTGGTGGGTGGCCTCCAAAGTTCTTAACCCAGCCCGGCCGGATCTGTAGGCTGCTTTTGGATATTTGGCTTTGGTAAGTAGCTCTGGATAAAATTCATAATAAAATTGTAAATCATAAGAGAGAAAAGAAGGAAGATGATGCCTGGGAGTTAAATCTTTATCATTGAAGGGTTTAAAGTAGTGGGTCTAGTGTAGCTTTACTTTAGAGCTGACTTAACCTTTTGGAGGATTGCATCTCTTTGTTTTCAGGATTTGCTTTGAAGACTTCTGAGTGTTTTTGCAGATTTAGGAAGATAACCCTCATGGCAATCCTGAGGCTGCTGTGGAGGGCGGAGATACCTCAAGTGTCCAATGAGATTATTTCAGTAGCTCAGGTGAAAAGGAAAATAAATTCAACTAAGACAGTATATTATAGTTGGTTAGTATGCTTTGTATCTTACACCCACACTGTCATATAGGGAGGGTAGTGTAATGTAAGAGGGCAGGGCTCTTTGTGCAGAATGCTTAGGTTATCTCAGCTCCATCACTATTTTTCTGTAACCTCTGTCTTCGAGTTCTCATTTGTGAAAGGTATTATTATGGGGATTAGATGAGACAATACTTATAAATTACACAGCAATACTTGACACTTAATAAGTACTTAATAAGCGCTTAGAAAGTGTTAGCTATTATTGTAGTCATTTGGTTTGCATTGGAGTTGACTGTTTTGTTGGATGACAGTTAACATATTAGGAGAAGTCAAAGTGCAGAAGAACATGAGGGGAAGTTCATGAATTATCTTCAAAACAAATAGCCCCTTTTCCTCTTAGCCTTGTAAGGTTAGAAACACTTTTTTGTAGACCTTTTGGGTTGCCCAACTTCATCACTAAGTAGAAGGAATGAGCTTTGTCAATATAAGTGGTTGTGACTGCTCAGGTGATCACTCAGCTTTTTTCTCTTCGCACTGCAATTCTCTTGTCACTATATTATTAAATTATTGCTAAAGAGGATTCTTGCTCTCAAGAACTTGAGGGGTGGTGATGTATTCTGTTCTGTTTTCCGTTGGTTGCATGTTCCTGTACCGGGTGATTGTCCCTATACAGCTCTCTAGTGCTGAAATGAGCACCTTTACCCGTGTTTTGTTACTGGTGTGTGGTGTCTGGGCAATTAGACTCTACTGCCACCATGTGTCGTAGTTTTTCTTTAAATTTGTTGATATTCTAGTAATAGCTTCTTTATTTGGCCTGATTAGGAAGTGAAATTGGTTACATCAGGAGACTTTAGATAATTGAAACTTATTTTTCAGACTTTAAAATTTATTATGTACTTGTCTGTTTTCTTAAATAGAACATATTGACCTAATTTACCACAATTGTTGTTATTAACGTCATCCTTAGCAATTGAATTTTTATAAGCCCTTTAAGTTTAGTAACATGAATTTGAGAAATGGCCCTTCCCTAAAATGTTAATGTTCCTCAGAGCTGTGTCCTTCCTCTTTGTGTCTCTGCCAGGGAGGGTTGTCCTTGGAGTTCAGAGCTTCACTTAATGCTCAGCAATTCTGTGGAAAATGGACATGCATGAGGATCGAAAGCTTTTATCTGGTTCTTGCTGAATATCTGTGAGCAACATTTGGAAGAAAAAGATACATTTTAAATAGCTCAAGAGTCCAGTAGACGAGAAAACCTTATTGGAGGCTTCTTGATTTTTCTTTGTCTGTTGCTTTTCTTTCTATGACATGGCGGAGCTACAGGGCAGAAAGACTTTAGTTATCATGGTCAGGCAGGTCACTGGGTGTTTGCTGAACTATGAGCAAGGTATGGTGATGATGGCGATGATCGTAATGATAAAGATAACCGTAGATGACTTTGTTGCACATTCCCATGTGTGTAGGTGCTTTGCCTCTTTACATGTGAGATCTCGTTCAGTCCTGTGGTCTTGTGAACGGGGCCTGTTACCCCGCCGTCTACATGAGCAAACCGAGGACTAGAGAAGTCAGCACTCCTGGGGTCACAGAGTCAGTAAGCGCAGCAGGTAAGGTCTGAGCACACGTGGTCTCACGCCATAGCTTCTGCCCATCACTCTTACACTTTACTGAAAATTGACTGTGTCCATTTCATGGCATTCTCAGCAGTCAGATAATATGGAAATAATATTTAGTAATATTTAGCCCAGAAAATTTTATTTTGTTGAGGGTAACAGTATCTGATTTTTCTCCTCCCTTCCCCTCCCCTCTCCTTTCCTTTGCTCATTCCCAAGATGAGATTGCAATGTCTTTTTTGAAACATTAGCTTTTGTTTCTTTTGCTAGTGAAGTTCTTGATAACTTCCCTTGGACAGTCTCGCGCTCTGCAGGCAGAGATTGCCCACCCTTGGGTTCAGCCTCTTCTGTTTGTAAAGGCAGAGATGAACCTGCCTGGTCTGTCTGCCAGTGGACTTGTAATGGTGGGAAAAAGATAATTTCTTTTTGGTTAAGTGATGGCTGTTAGGTTTTTCTCTTTCATACAGCCAGTTGCAGTCCTAACTGACAAAAGTGATGTAGTGAATTGATTGAATGGTAGTCTATTCTTGCTTGTAGTCAGAATTTGTATTCTAGCTAAGAATCATCACTTTTTAAACCTGATTTCTTTTTTCTCACCTACTCTCCACCCAAGCAAGAAACGGTTTTCACTTAACACTAACCCTAACCCGAAACTTAACCCTAACCCTAACACTATCCATAACTCCAACTCTAACCTAATCCTAACACTAACCCTAATATTAACCCTAACCCTAACCCTAACCCTAACTGGTCCTCTAACCCTAATCGTATTCCTAACCCTAGCCCCTAACCCTAACCTGAACCCTAACCCTAATTTTAACCCTGACCCTAACTCTAACCCTATCACTAACCATAACCCAAACCCTAACCCCATTCCTAACCCTAACCCTAACCCTAACCCTAACCCTAACCCTAACCCTAACCCTAACCCTAACCCTAACCTTACCGTGACAGTTACTTCAGAGTTAATGATGAATAAAGAACTGCCATCACAGTTAAAAATTACATGGCCATGGACATTTCTGGTCCTTATGAAGAGCTAAACTTTCCAAATTTGCAATTGTTAAGCATTTCATTGAGTGGATAGTTAGTTCTAAGTCTGGGCGCTTGAGGGTAATATTCTAGGTTTACCCCTGATATAAGACATTCTAAAAATTTAATGGCTAGAGACAAAAATAAAAAAATTGTAATCACCCATATCACTCTATCACCCATCACCTTATTTTATGAAAAAGAAGTAATCATTTTACTTAACTCCCTTATGTTAAAAATGATAAAATTGTTTTGAAAATTACTTAAAGATCTGATAAGCCAGCCTGACATACTTAAGACTTATTTTCTTATGAAGATCCACATTGTGGATTTCCATTAGGTTGTAGTACATTTCTCCATCTAGGCCAGGGTTTGCCCAATCCCCAGTCCGCAGACCAATACCGGTCTGCAGTCTGTTAGGAACTGGGCCACACAGCAGGTGAGCGGCAGGCCAGCCAGCGAAGCTTCATCTGTATTTGCAGCTGCTCCCCAGCACCAGCATCACCACATCAGATCATCAGGCATCAGATTCTCATAGGTGCACGGGTCCCTGGTGACAAAAGGTTGCGACTGTTGACCCAGAGAACAGTTTCTTGTATGAGGGCTCTGCTTAATTGAGAAGGTTTCTTTTGGTCCTTCCTCCATAGCTATGTTATTCAATAGAAGCACTAATTAGAAGTAGAAGATGGTGGTGATCACAATGACAATAAAAATAACAATAACCATAAGAAACCGATGTTTGTATTTCTTATATAGCTTTTATAGCTGGAGTCAATCATAAAACAAAGCATTATTGCAACTTAAATAGATGAAGACAATTGGAAATATATACTTAATTTTGGTACCTATAGTGCTAAATGTATAAAAGCATTGCCTACAGTATATCAAAAATACAGCTCCATAGAAAAATTCATTCATTTTACTGGTACGATATTTCCCAGGTATCAGAAAAAACTCCACCTTCTCCTCTAGTGCTCGTAGAACTTGAGACCAAGTTCTCCTCTGAGACCTGAAGAGAAAATAAATAATTTCACAAGCAGATCTTCATCAGACCTGCTTTGCTCTTGATTACTGTATAACATAGTGGCACAGAGCAGATGTGTACAGGGAACTTTTGCCGTGGTGTCTATTATCATTAGGGTAGATGACTCTTAATTTAAAAACCACTAGTATTTTACCTCCTTGGCTTTTCATGTGTTTTCAGGGGAACTGCCCTCACTCTTAAGATATAGTGACATCATTCCTGATATTCTGACACCAGTTAGAGTTGATTCTTTGTTTCAGAAGGCTTTCTGCATTTATCATATTTTGGTTTTGTTAATGTGTCTGGTCTTCCCTTTGGACTGGTTTGTTCAGGGCAAAGATGTAAGGGTGCTCATCTCAGATTTCAGAGACTGGGACTTATTTTATGCTCATGAGGTGTTGAATGTATGCAAATATTTTAATAAGTGGCTTTTAAGACAGTTAATTAAATACAGATATTTGGATCCAGAATGTAGGAAAATGAATTGCTTTCCAAAATTAGAAATTTAGCACTTTTGTTGATTATGAGCCTAATTTTTTAAGACCTTCCACTTCATTTCTGTTTAAGGACTGATTAATCCATTGATTCTCAAATTCAAGGGTGCATCTTGTTAATATCCAGATCGCTGACCTCGCCACTATAATTTTAGTAGGTCTGGAATGACCCCAAGAATTTTCATGTCTGACAGGGACCACAGTTGGAGAACCCTGGTCTCATCTTTATTTCCCCTTTGAAAGGCAACGTATGCCACTAGGTGGCACTAGAACACTTCTTATGCAGCAGCCATCAGCTTATTGACCAGTTTGCTGATTGTAGGGTTTAGGATTGTGTAAAATCACTAAACTATTGGAATTTGGTGGCTTGGGACCTGAATTATTCCATTTGGCTTAAAAAAATGTGTTGACAATATAGACCATAGAAACTATAGCACTATTTTATGATGAACTCTTCGAAGAACGAGGAGTAAATCATATCCGCTGCTTTATTTTCAATTATCCAGGTTCCGCATCTATCCAATGATAAAGGTCCTGTTACAAAATAGAAATAGACATCTCATATTTATTATTTATTATTCTAAGTTAATGGGTCTTGATTTTGTTGTCGATTACATCTGAAAACCACTTTGAAAAGATCTATACCTACTCTTCACACAAGTATCACATCATTTTGTCCTACCAGTGGGCAACACTGTGTTGGGGACAGTTTTGGGATGAGCTTTCCTTTCCTACTGGCTTCCTTAGTCAGAAGTTGAGTAGTTTCCTTTTTTAAGAGCTCTGGAGGGGAAAGTTTTGGCTGCCGTTTGCCTCACCTCACCTCATGTTTACGTGCAGCCTCACCCCATAAATTTCCAACCATCCCAACACCTCTGGGTTGCTTGTCTTCCACTGACGGTACCAGCCTGCAAGTCGGCGTGGTTCTCCACATGGTGGAGCATGTGCAAATAATTGCTCGCTGTGCTCTCTCCTGTTAGCTAAGCTCTTTCATTCACACTGGGATACCACTTTTTGAAATAATAACTGAGTCATATTTTAGGTTTTAAAATAGAACATGTATAGTATCCGAATACCACCTGGGTTTTTCTAGACTCTTGAGAATAATCTTTGCCTTGATTCTACTTTTTTAATCTTTGGAGCAGAGGCATGGGATAGGTTCAGTGACCTAACAGAGCATGACAATGACTACTACAGAAAAAACTAAATTGGAGTCACTCCATCAGATTTTAAAATTAGACAAGCACTTTATTATGCATCTTTGATCATAAGACTAGATTAATGCTAGGCTAGGATGTCAACGCATGGCAGATGTAGAACAGCCTTTAGGATCATTTTTTTAAACATGGAGTTTCTTTTTAAAGACAAAGTTTTATCTTGTGATAAGCAGAAGAGGGCTTTTATTAGCTTGGTGATTAACAGTTGAAACCAATTGGATTATTCTATAGAGATTATTTTATTATCTAGACTTATTTCTCTTCTGTACTTTACAACTGAAATTACATATTTGTGTTCTATATAAATGTGCAGCATTATTTATATATAACAGTACTGTCCAATAAAAATACGATGTGAGCCACATGTGTCATTTAAAAATTCCTACTATCTTTATTACAAAGTTAAGAAGAGGCAAAATTAATTTTAGTAATGTTTTATCTAATTCAGTATAGCTAAAATATTTTTCAACACGTAGTCAATATAAAAATTATTAATGAGCTATTTTTACTTGCTAGTTCAGAATCTTACAGGGCATCTCAGTGTGGACCAGCCACATTCATGTGCTTAAGAGCCACATATGGCAAATGGCTACTGTACTAGGACAGCAGCAAGTACAGAAGGCATTGCACTTTTCCGTGACTATCAGAGGAGGGCAAGAAATCGTAAGGGTTTTTCCCTCAAATAGTTTTGCAGCTTTTTAGCGGTTTTGGTGAATATTCATATTGAACCAGCTGGTAAAACAAGATAATACTATCCATTGATTTTTTTTTTTTGGACTTGTCTCTCCTCTGCCACTGGTATGATCGATATTTTAGGTTTTCCCCCAAATTGTTTAACCAGCTTAAATTTACTTACTTCTGGGATCTTAAAAATATTTGCTTCTGTTTGAACTGTCATATGCTCCTTTGAAAGTACCTACATTGCTTTCATGTTTTGTAGCTGATGTGGTAAATTAGTTTCTCATGGTATTCTTATTGGGCAAGACAGAGAGGTTAAGCCTCTTCAACAGCCAGAATATACTCTAGCTGCTGTAAACAATTAGGCCTGTCAGCGATTGACCTTGGAAATGTTCTAATTTGCTTGTCCCTGGATGCTGCTTCGGGCACTGGTTTTCTCTTTGTGGGTGGGAGTTACGAACCCAATTTGGAGAAGCACTGGAGGCACTTGGGGCAAGCTCCAAACAGATGTGCTTCTTGCTTCATTCTTGCATGTGACCAAGTTGCAAGAGGCATTTTCCTTGCATGAAGTTTTTTGAATGCCTTGTAGAACCGGACACTTATGCCTAGACTAAAGTTGAGAAGAAGCTTCATTTACTTTTGGATCTACCCTTTTCTTTCATTCCGGCACCATCTGCCATAATGATGATCGAGTAAAAATGATTTCATCTCTGTTTTCTTAAATTTACTGGAAGAGGACATAGAAGGCATCTTTCACCAACCTCTTTGGTTTTATATTTACTGTTATAGTGTCAGATCCAGAAGAAGGTAGCTGAATAAGTGAAGAGAAAGACATGTTAGTTGGAAAAGTTATACATAGTGAGAAGTAATAGGCAATACTCAGTAGATAGGAGAGAACGCATGTTTGTAAAATTTAGTTACTGTCTCTAAACTGGTGGTGGCAGCAGTGGTGGCTTTTACTCCAAGACAAAGATTTAAATTTCTTTTTCTTTAGGGCAATACTTTTTCTTTACTGTACAATACTGATTCAAAACATTTGAGTTTTGTTGTTTTTCACTTTTGTTAGATAATTGTTAACACTTATGTTGATGAATGACCCATGCCCTCAAAAAGCTAATAATTTAGTTAGCAGATAAGACTAATACATGCAAATATCAGGAGAACTACATAGTCATAAATGATAGGTTTCAAATGAGGATGTTATGGCTCTATCTGTCCTATTTGTAACCTTTTACATTATGACCTAACAGTCTGATTTTATTTCCAGTTGGTACATACATTTTGTAGACTATACTTACTAGGCAACCTAACAATAGCAAATACACGGTGCTTTTTGCATATGTACTTGGCGTGTTTTAAATACCTTGTAAGCATTCATTCAATCCTGACAACATGTTGTAAGGTAGGCAGGTAAGTTAATTACTTGCTCTTTTACGTATGAGTAGACCGAGCCTTGAGGTTGACCGTGACAGAGCACCGTATCCCTGAAGGCGCTATTCTATCACAAAGCTTCTTTTAGATGGGAAATGCACATTTTGATTATTTACTGCTTGTAGATTCTTATCGCTTTGTCTTTGTAAGTATGCCGTTTTCCTTCTCAACAAGCTCTGAGATCAGTCCTCTTATCTACTCAGTACTGACAACACCTGTGCTCTTTGCTGAGCCCTGTCACCATTGTACCTGAAGATGAGAGTTCCCAGTGAAACAATTTGGAGAGTCCATTCGAGGCTAATGCTCATTATTGCCTTACAAGTTTCCCTTGCTGGACTTAAAAGGCGAGGGCTGTATTTCTATCTTGATCACCATGAGTTGTTGCTACTGTATAGATTATTCTTGTTTGATCATGTCTCTGGCCATGACCGAAACATCTAGTATTTATGCCCTGAAAAACGGTAGCTATTAATTTTGATATCCGTTTTAAACCGTTGAGCATCGTTTACAAGAATGTTCACGCTGTCACCCAGCTACACCCCTCCTTACGCCGTGTATACTGCAGTCAGACACTTGGGCCTAGCGTGCTCTGTAGAGTCTCCTCGCCTTTGTTCACGTGACTTCCTCTCCCAAGAATGCTGTCTCCCTGTTGACTGCTTGGAGGACGCCGATTCCTCTTTCAGGGCTGAGAGTATCGTCTCTTTTTCCTCCAGACATTCTTCCACCCAGACCAGGCTGCTCTGTTTGGTGCCTCTGTTTGGCTGTGCATTCATCCATCAAAACAATAGAGCACTTCTTTGCATAAAATTGTTTATAAGTCTTCATTCCCACCACCAGATACAAGTTTGAAAAGACCAGTTAATAATATCCTGTTTCCCAACCAAGTCCTGTCTCTGTTGCAACTACCAAACTCAGCTATAAACAAGGTATAAACAGATGGGTCTGATTAGACCAGTGGTGGGCTCTGCTTCTCAGAAAGTCATTCTGTGATAGTCTCTTTGCAGATATATAAGGCTAAGAATGGGTTAAATTTTATAAAATCAAAATATAAAGGGATGCCTAAAAAGGGATTATGGAGAAAATAGCATAACTAGTCTTACAAATAACCTTTCTTTTTGTTTTTTGTTTATTAAATTACTGGTAGAAAATCATTTTTAATTTCATGTGAAAGAGCATCATGCGAGCCTTGACAGCCTCTGTCTCGTGGGTTGGTGATAAATCTTACTTGAAAGTGCTTCGGAGTCGGGCATGTTCGTATTGAAGTCCATGTACTTAACTGTGTTTTTAGTTCCTCCTTTCTTAAGCCCTTTGCATTTTCCAAAGTTAGTTCCACAAACATTTATTTAGTGCCCGTTATCTGACAAGCACTGTGCTAGAAATACAGAGATGTGAAGATACCCACAGGAAATTTATAGATCTTGTTAACAGAGTTTTTTCTCTTAAAAATCATATGAAAATGAAGTAGGCATTTGACAGATGAGAGAGCCGAAGCTTAGAGGGGTTAAGTGATTTGTTTGAAGTCACAAAGTTTAGTTTGGATGGTATTTGAATCCAGGACAGCTTCTGCTATGCTAAGCTGAGTGTGAGTGTGCAAACTCACACACATACACACACACACACACACACACACACACACACACACACACACACACACACACACCAGTCTCACATACATCATCATGTCTTCTGCCAATCCTGATTGCTGTAGCTATTGAGTTTGGTGCACTGAGTAAGGAATCTCTCATTATCGGATGCAATTTTGCTGTATTGAAATTTATTTCATCAATTGAGTGTTTGCCACGTTAAATTTACGTCGGTGGGGTTTACTTAAGGTAACCCAGTTTCTGCTTTACTCCCTCCCAGTTAATCACTTCCTCTGAATTCTATTAGTTCTTTTATTCTTTTGTATGGTGCCTTTTAAAAACATAACAGCTTTTTGAGATATAATTCACATACCATATAATTCAAGTATTTAAAGTACAATGTAGTGATTTTTAGCATATTCGTAAGTGTGTGCAACCACATTCAAACATTTTCATTACCTCAAAAAAAGAAATCCTGTACCTTTAGCTATCACCTTTCTATTTTTCCCTATTATTCTCAGCCTTAAAGAACCATAAATCTACTTTCTATATATGTAGATTTGCCTAACTGTTCAGGTCCTTTGCCCATTCTCAAACTGAGTTACTCCTGTTTACAGTTTTGAGTTGTAAGAGCTCTTTATATATTTCAGATAGAAGTCCTCCATCAAACATATGATTTGCAAATGCTTTTTCCTGTTCTTGCGTTCTCTCTTTACTTTCTTGATAGTGTTCTTTGGAGCACAGAAATTTTTAATTTTGATGAAGTCCAATTATCTTATTTTTCTTTTGTTTCTGATGCTTTTGGTATCATGTCTACGAATCTGTTGCCAAATCTAAGGCCATGAAACTTTATCCCGATTTTTTTCTGAGTTTTATAGTTGTAGCTCTTAATTTTGAGCTAATTTTTGTATATGTTTGAGTTAGAGGTCAAATTTCATTCCTTTGCATGTGGCTATCCAGTTGTCCCCGCACTATTCTTTCCCCACTGGATGGTCTAGGTACCTTGTGGAAAACCAGTCGACCATAGACACATGTTTACTCTCTGACTCTTCATTCTGTTCTGTTATGGAATTCTGTACGCCTGTACTGCACTGTCTCATTGCTTTGTAGTAAGTTTTGAAATCCGGAACTGTAGTCTTCCAACTTTATTCTTCTTTTTCAAGACGATTTTGGATATTCAGGGCCCCTTGTAATGGTGTATGAATTCAGCATCAGCATATCCATTTCTACAAAGAAGACTGCTGGGCTTCTGACGCATGGATCTGTAGATCAATTTGGGATATGTTGCCATCTTAACAATATTGTCTTCCATTCCATGACCATAGCATTTTTTTTATATTTGTTTAGATTTTTAAATATTTATTTCAACAGTGTGTTCAGAGTATTAGTTTCATCCATTTTTGTTAATCCAAAACATTTTACTCTTTGCAATAGTATTATAAATGGAAGTTCCTTGATTTTATTTTCATATTATTCATTGCAAGTGTATAAAAATACAATTTTATATTTTGGTCTGTAATCCTGTAACTTTTCTGAACTTGTTAAATAGTTATAATATATACATACTTGCATATATATAAATATATATGTGTTTGTATATATATATAAGTGTGTGTATATGTATATATATGTATGTGTGTGTGTGTGTGTGTGTATATATATATATATATTTTTTTTTTTTTTGGTGAATAGAGATAGTTTGGTTTTTTTTTTTCAATCTGGTTGCTTTTTATTTATTTTTCTTGCCTAATTGCCCTGGCTAGAACCTGGCTAGAAGTGGTGAGAACTGACATTGTTATCTTGTGGCTGATCTTAGGGTAAAAGTACCTAATTTCATCATTAGGTACTGTATAAGGCTCCAGGAGAACTCCTCTCCTCCTGCACTGTCCTTCCCTCTGCTGAGAAAGCTTAACATTTGGCTCACTGTGAGAAGAAATGCTTAAAGCAATTTTATTCATTATCACAGAGTGTGTATTAAAAGATAAATTTTGAGCTGAAAGGCAATAAATTGGTTAACTGGCACAGCACATAAATAGTTAAGTGTACTAAAGCTTTAAAGGTGTGTGATAGAAACTTATGTTCAGGAAGCAGTGGGGGTTAGTAGGCAATTCTAGCTAAGGACCTTTAGGAGAAACTCCATACAGATGATGACAGAAAGATGAGCGGGTGTTCCTTCTAGAGTGGGAGAGGGTATTTCTTAGGGAAGCAAAGGTGAGAAGAGGTATGAGGAGCTTGATGTCAAGTTCTGTGAAGGGTCTAAGGTTTTACCCTGCTTGGAAGCTAACACGTTAGCCTTCAGTCTCATGGATGCTGGCAGAAGACAGAAGACTTCTGGATCAGAGAGGAAGGCCTTCTTTACTTGCTGCACATCAAGCAGAGTGAGATAACGTTCCTGTATGTTTACCTCGCTCAATCCTATCGCAGATCCTTACAGGGATGATGTGGAAGGGTCTAGAGCGATACTTCAGTCCGTTTGTGTCACAGCTTCGCAACCTTGAGCTTAGGGAACCTAGATTTCCATAACGGACGGTAAACCTGCCTGACTTTCACCCTGGAGGAAAACATTATCCTTATTTATACTGCCTTCTGCTGTGGAGGGAGACAGGATATGTTTCCCAAAGCTTTGTTCATTATACAAACATCCTCAAACAGACAGTCTGAAACAAAAGGAACCTGAATGCCTCTGTTTACGAAATGTGCAGGGATGTGTGAGACCCGTTAAGAATTGTTTCCCAACACCTGGCAGGTCAGGGAACAGCAAGTGCTTCAGATTGAACATTAACTTCACTTTGGGCCTCTCTGAGATTTTTGACCATGAAGCTTCAGCACTTAACTACATCAAGGAATTGTAGTTAGTACATCTCTTAATCTAGGGAGGTCTTGCTTGCTGCTGGCTTGCTTTCTTCTTTCCCTTTTGCCAAATAGGGCAGCACAGTGCTTTGGTTGGCAAGGAAGAATAACTTTGGACTTGAAGAAGCAGTTCTGGAATCAAGTAACCTGAGTTCAAAGTCAGCTCTGCCAGTTAACAGAATTATGACTTTAAGTAAGTTTTGCTTTCTTCCTTTGTAAAATGGGGTTAGTATTGTAAAATAGCAACTAATAACTGATCAATATTTAACTGTGTGCCCACAAACACCCCCTTTATTACCACTTTACTTAGGGTTGATATAAGAATTAAATAATGTGTGTAAAATGCTGCCCACTGGCACATAACACTGGTCAGTTATTTTGTTTTTGTTAATAATTATATTTGGGTGCATTGCAGCTGAGAGAGATGGATCTTGGTTTCTTGGCTCAGAATTAGTATTGTACAGAATTAATATTGTACAAATTCAATATTATATAGATAACTGTGAGTTAAAATGCAAGTTCTACTTTCTCCTGGCTGTGAGAGTTTGAACCAGTTAAGGTCACTTCTTTAGGCTTCATTTTCCTTGCATGTAAAATGTGGACAGTATCTTTTTTGCACGATTGTTCCTCGTCTGAAACAGGTTATATGCTTCGTGGAGCAGGATTTACTTCTTGTTGGCTGGGTCAGACTATAAATATTTGCTTTGGTTATAAAAACTAGGGGAAAAGCAACCTAAAGTGTACACCTTACTGTTGGGATGGAGAATGACACCTAGATGTGTGTTGAGTGGGGGTCAAGTGTGTGTGTGTGTGGGGGGATGGGCATTATTATAATAGGAAAAAAAGACACAATAAGGTCTAAGAAACAGAAACTTGCACTACTTTCAGAAAAATTAGTATGGGATTTAATTTCAAGCCAAAAAGGATCAGAGCTCCTGTGGGACAGACTAAAATAGACAGTTAAACCAGTTAACAAAGAAAGCTTATGTAATGTGTAACATAGAAGATGCAGTTTTTGTTAGTGCTCTCTGTTCTCTGGAAAATGGAACCTTCCCGAGTTCTAAGGTGGTTTTGGAGTTTGTCGAGTTGGAAGGAATTACCCTGTGTCTGCCTTGTCTTTGTTCTCCCGGTGCTGAATTTATGAAGGCATTTAGATCTTGGCTGGAACTTAGTAATATTGAATTGAAATGAGTAGTGTTGTTATCTGCAACTTGCTTTTAATTTTATAATTTCCAGGTGCACCATGCACCTGTGTTTAGGTTCTTAATAATTAGAAAGCAAAATGCAAGTCATAGTTTCTATAACGAACCCTACCAGAGTCATATATCAAATCCCTGCAATACCCAGAAATCTTCTCTTAGACTCAGGTGGATGTCAGAGATGACCTTGCAAAGTCTAAGAGATGTTTCAAGTGCTCAACTGTGAAGCACCTTTTTTCCTTTCCTCCTTTATTTGTTGGTTAACTGATTGTATGTTCCAGTAATTTACCTGTCACTCTTGTGTTTAACAAATATTTGCATCTTCACTCCACTGATACCATTTTGTTTCTTATCCTTAACACTCGGCCATATCACCAATGAAGGAAACTCTCAAAATATAAGCAAGATTTTTCACATAATCTGCCCCTCACATTTTAATGTATTTATAGCACAAGCAGAGCAAATGACTGCCAGATGAATGGGGATTTTAAAATACTTTCGTCCTATGTTTATTTAATGGTTTTGGTCGATCCCAGTCGAGTGCCATGGGAATAGATTTCTCAAAAGAACCTTGGAAACATATATGTTCCGAAATTTGGTTTTGTTTGTTAGAGTGTAACAGTTGGCTGATTCAGCTCCTCTTTTTCATTAAGAACACATTTTAAATCTAGATCTGGAAAAGAAGCGAGGTTTAAAAATAGGACAGGTACTCATGCGTTTATTAGAGGTATTGCGTACTTATCATGTGCTGTAGTAACTCCTCTCCAGTGATGGCCCCCGGCCAGGCGGCCCATCACTGTGCTTGCATGCTGTTCCTCACGTCAAGAGATGGAGCTTATTGGGGGAATTTGTTACTCCAGTATAGCAATAGTACCAATAGGTGGAATTGGTATCAAGAATTTGAACTTATGTTGGCATATGTCCATATTGCTGTGAAATAAACTACCTTAAAACTTAATGTTCTTAAACCACAAACTTTTTTTTTTTTTGATATCTCATGATTCAGTGCATTGACTGCCCAGGGCTGGGAGGTTCTCTCACACCTTGTGATGTCATGTCAGTCGAGGTGGCAGCCATCTGGGGGCTTCCCTGGGTTGGAACTTGCAAGATGGCTCCCTTACGTGGCTGGCAGTTGGTGCCGACTTTTGCCTGGATGCGCAGCTGGAATCGCTGACCAGGGCCTTGGGATCCTCCTGCGTGTGGTCTCTCCGTGTGGTCTGGACTTATCCCAGCATGGTGGCCCTTCCAAGAGGAAGGAAGCCGGAGCCGCCAGACCTGCTAAGACCTGGACGCAGAGGTTACAGAATATCACTTTCACTGCGTCCAGTTATTCAAAGCTGTCACAGGGCGAGCCTCAGTTCACGGATAAAGAAAATAAACTCTGCCTCTCGATGAGGGCGTAGCATTCATCTAGGGACCAAAAGAATTAATGGTGTAAATGTTTAGAAACCACTTACAGACTGTGCTGGATGGTGGCACTGCAGCAGGGACTAAAATAGCCGTGGCCGCTGTGCGCTGGCAGAGGCTGGGGGGACCGGGACGGGCTCGAGTGGGGAGGGCAGGCTCTCGCAGTCGGATGGAAGGCTTTGCACTTTACCTTTAGTGCCCTGAGGAGCTAGTAAAAGGTTTTTAAAAGAAGGATAAGATAATTTGTATTTTTCATACATTTTCTCGTTATAATGCGGGGAATGGCTCCGTAGGAATGAGCCCGGAGGTAGGCCAGCCAGTTGGCAGGCTGTTGCAGGAGTCCCCAGGCATTAGGTAATAGTGGCTTGGACTCGGAAGGTGGCTTTGGGTTGGTGAGAAGCAGACAGATTCCTAAGATACGTAGGAGGAATAACTGATGAAACTCGGTAATTCATTCAATATGGAAATTGAGAGAAGAAAGAAGTCAGTGGTAATATGCAGGTTTCTGACTTAACCGTCCACACTAGGGCTAGTTTTCTAACATGGTGTATCATTTTGCTATTGCTGTTGGAATAAATTACTACAAATTCAGTCGCTTAAACCAACACAAATTTATTCTGTTACAGAGCTTGAGGTTAGGAGTCTGAAATAGGCCTCACTGGGCTAAAATCCAGGTGTCGGTAGGGCCGTGTTCCTTTGTGCAGTCTCTAGGGGAGAAGCATTCTCTCGCCTTTTCCACCTTCCAGAGGCTGCTCGCATCCTTTCCATCTTCAGAGCCAGCAGTGGCTGGTCGCGTCTGCATCGTCGTGCATCCCTCTGACATGGGCTGTCCTGCTTTTCTTTCACTACTGCGGACCCTTGTAATTATATTAGCTTCACCCGGATAATCCAGAATAATTTGTCTCCCTGTCTCAAGGCCAGCTGATTAGCAACCTTATTTCCTCTTTCTATGTAACATGGCATACCAGTTCTGGGGATTAGGATGTGAACATCTTTGGGGGGCCATTATTTTAACTATCACAGATGGGAACCCAAGGACTAGTATAAGTGTTTTGGGGGAAGTGAATTCGGTTATAGACATGTCTCCAAGTGGGATGACCAGTAAGTGGTTGGTTTTTGAGCTGAGGACAAAGGAATATATAGGTTTGGAAATAGCCTGTACACGGGAATGGCAGGCATGGAATGCATACTATTTCTTGGGGGGAATATTACAGCAAAAAGAGGGCCTGGGCCAGCATTTTGAGGGGTTGGGTAATGTTGCCGACAGATGAGATTGAGAAAGAGCTATTGGTGGGTAGGAGGAAATTTAGAAGAATTCGGTTTCAAGGTTAGTAATCACCTTTGTAGACTACCGTATCTTTGCCCTGAAAGGTCCTTTAAAAGCTCTTTAAAACCTACTTCTGTTACGGATCAGAAAAGTGAGGCCCAGAGAGATGAAGTAACTGGCTTAAGATTGTGTAACTAGCTCATGGGTGTGCTTCTTGATTCCCACTGCAGTTTGCCAGCCTCCAACCTGAGTCCATTTAATCTTTTTATTTTGAAGATGGTATTGGGGAAAGATTTTGGCTCTGTGTGTGTGTGTGTGTGTGTGTGTGTATTTCATTAGTATTCTGAATGCTGGGAGAGGCAGTTCCTGGAATGATCTGACTAGTGACTTAGTTACTTGCAAATAAATTTCTTTCTACCAAAGAACAGAGTTAAGATTTTTTTTTGAAACTTGTAGACTTTTCTAAATGCAGCTTCTCTTCCTTTTTCAGTCTCTGTTTCACTTCATTTAGAAAAAAAAAAAAAGATTTTTTTGTTATGGAATAATTTTGGGTTGACAAAACATTGAGGATAGTGCAGAGAGTTCCCCTATATCCTCATCCAAGTCTCCAAATTGTTGAGATCTTCCATTACCACGATACATTTGCCAAAACTAGGAAACATCATCGGTATGTTACCATTGACTAAACTAAATGGTAAACTCCAGACTTTATTCGGATTTCACTAATGTCCTTTTTTAAGGCATCGTCTAGGATCCAGTCCAGGATACCATGTTGCATTTAGTCATCATCTCCTTAGTTGCTTCTTACTCTGTTTTTTTTTTTAATTAAATTTTGTTTTTATAACCTTGACAGTTTTGAGGAATCATAATTAGGTAGTCTATAGAATGTTCCTTAATTTTTGTCATGATTTGACTGGGGTTATGTATTTTTTGGAAAGAGGATCCCGGAGGTCAAGTGCCCTTCTGATCACATCATAGATGGCGTACATGTCATCAACATGACTTCCTGGTGATGGTGACCTTGATCACCTGGCTCCAGTAGGGTTTGCCAGGTTTCTTTTTGGAAGCAAACGACTAACACCACCCATACTCGAAAGGGAGGAATTAAGCTCCACCACCTGGAAGGATAAGTATCTATGTACATTTTTAAAATTCTTCTGTAAAGAATTGTGTTTTTCCTGTGCCAGTTCCAGAATCAGCTCTTTCTTATAACGGAAAGTGGTGCTTCAAAATTGCTATCTGCACTCTGGGTTTGCTTGTTGCTACCAGAATGTCCCTGTTTCTGGGCCCGTTCGGTGTCAGAGCTAGGAAGCATACGTGTTTACACTAACACATGTATACCCATGTATCTGTCATTGTTTTTGTATCTGTCCATCTGTATCTATATTATGGTAAACATGTTTGTACCGATGTCTTCAACTCTAACCTAGTGCCACATGGTCAAATTCCAATCTTCTTCTCTAGCTTATATATAACTTCCTCTCCAACATCAAGAAATGCAGCTGCCACTATCCATTTACTTGTTTGTTTGAGTCCAGTATTATGCATGTAGAGCAGTTTCAGAATTATTAACTCACACTCCATGACAAACAACGTTATCAGCTGGCATACGAAGTTTATATGTACAGTTCTTTTTGTCTTTAGTCTTACAGCGTGCAGTCAAAACACATTTCAAGGTTACATAGGTCAGCTCCCTTTTTTTCCCCTGCTCCCTTCAGTGATGTTATGTCAAACATTTATAAAACAGTTAAATTCCTTTGTTATAGTCAACATTCTATCCCAGGGTCCCCTGATCCCTGATTGTTGCTTTGTTGTTATTCTTGTTGCGTATATTAAAATTTCTGTGAGTTAAATTTATATGGGTTTTGACACATTGCAATCTCTGAAAATATATACCATACTGAATTCATACTGGGATGTTTGCTGGCAGCAGTGTTGGAAGTGCTATTCTGAGACCAGGACTATGAATGAGGTCATGGTCAGGTTTATAGGTCAGCAGTCAGGGTCAATAAACCTTCTGTGTTCAGAGTTCAGGAATAGCCCACATATCAAGAACTTTCAGGAGTTACAGGTTTGGAGGTGTTGGAGTTTGGAGGATTATTAGGCAGATCTCAAATACAAGGTGAAGAGTTGAGTTTTGTCATTGCATCAGCACATCAATCATGGAACTTAAAGTGATGGCAAACGGAATCTACATGAAAGGATCACACTGGGCATGTGTGGTACACAGCCCCCAGGAGCAGCACTGTGGTGGCTGCGGTGAGTTCTGAAATGGAAAAGAGCCTTGGAGATCGTAAGTACTTGAAGGGAGGGATTCTGTTTCTTTCAAATCCCTATGGAAATGTTCTCAGACAGCAACCCTCAATGGCCTGCCTTAGCAACATCTGCGATGTTTTTTAAAAAATTGCAGAGTTGGAGCTTCTAGAAACAGAGCCCAGGAATCTGCACTGAAACAAGCATACCAAATAATTCTGATATATTAGAAGTTGGAGAATCCCTGCTTTTAGAGTGAACGATGAGATGCCTTGCACAAAGGCTTTATTTACCCTGTGTGCTTACTAAATCGAATTACAGATTAGTTCTGAAATCTTCTGATAAGAGAGCCAACTTTGCAAGTAATATTAGTAAAGCCTAATGCTTATTGAAGGTTTAAAAGGTTAAGTAACCTGCCCAAGGTTACAGAAGTTCTTAAGTGGTAGATCCAGAGTCCATGGCAGTCGCCTCCAGAGTCCCTGTTGTTTATGACACTGCGGAAGCTTTGCTTTTGGGAGTTCGTGCCAGGTACTCTTATGGTTTCAGAGCTAAATTCACCAATCCAAGAAGGAATAAATAAGAGTCATCTACTCCAACTCCCTCTTACAAATGAAGAGACTGAGGCCAAGAAAAGCTGTTATTAATTTCAAGTCTCTGAGCAAATTATTGACAGTCCCAGATGTCTTCAGTTCAATACAATATTTTCACTTTCATTCTGTTTCTATCTTAAGTAGCTTTATGAAATAATTAAAAGATTTATAACTGGAATTATCTATTTAGATGAGCTGAATAAAAAGTTGCACAGATGTTCTCTGGAGGTGACAATCTGTGGCCAAAATTAGAAGCAAATCTAGAAAATTTAGAGGGAATCTGGGGTGTAGTCACAAAAATAGTTGTGAGTAAATCATTTGGGATATTTAAGTAGAAAAGTTGGTTTTGAAACAAAGGCTTTTGTAGAATACATTATTTATGGGACCTTACATTCAGTTTTCGTTTTCTAGCTTAACAAAAGGCCTAAAATAATTCAGGAGTATAAAAATAGGTAGACAGCTGGTTGAGCCCCAGATTTGTTGAGAATGTGGATTTGAAGTTAAGAGTTCCTTTTGTCTTAAAATTCTGTGAATTTAGAAAGAATCTCAGAGAAAAGGCAATTTATGATTTTAATTTTAAAACATACATAAGAATGGTGGGTCTGAAATTTGGCCCAACTTCGGCATCACCTGGAAGACTTGTTAAAATATGCATTGCTGGTCCCCACCCCAGAGTTTCAGAGTCAGGTGTCTGGCGGAGGGCCTGACAGTTTTTGCATTGCTGACAAGTTCCCAAGTGATGCTGATGCTGCTGGTCTGGTGACCACACTTTGAGAACCACTGGATTGGAGAAGACAAATTATAATAGAAAACAATCATACTCTTGTGAGGTAATTATAGACTAAAAGCTGGTTTCTTCGATATCTGTTACGTAAAACAATTTCTGTTGATCATGTTTCTGTACTTCATAATGATGACAAAGACATAATATTTGAAGTCCTTCTGAGTCATTATGATAAGATTAAATTATATTAAGTGTGATAAAGTACTTTTTTTAGTAATGTTGTTGTCTGAAACTTAGGAATCTGTGTGTGGAGTACATTAAGGTAGGTCTTTAGTCTCCCCATGTCCTAGCCAACACTCGATATGGACAGTCTTCTTAATTTTAGCCATCCTAATAGATATGCAGTGGTATCTTAGAGCGTTTAATTCCATTTCCTAGTGACCAATAATCTTGAATACCTTTTCCTGTGCCTGTCTGGCATTTGCCAGTTTAGTGAAGTTCTACCCAAAACTTGTTCCCCTCTGTTATTGAGCAATTTTTAAATTTTAATTGAATTTTGAAAGTTCTTTATGTATTCGGAATACAGTTCTTTGTCAAATATATGATTTGTGAGTATTCTCACCCAATTTGTGTGTTTAACAGGTTATTTTGAAGAGCAGAAGTTTTTTTAATTTTCATGATTTCCAGTTTATCAACTTGTTCTCTTATGGATGTGCTTTTGGTATTATATCAACAAGTCTTTCCTTAACCTAAGTTTCGAAAGATTTTCTTTATAATTTTCTCTAGAAGTTTTATAGTTTTATGTTTTATATTAATGTTTGTGATTCCATCTGACCCAGTTTTTGTACATGGCTCAAGGTAGAATAGATCTAAGTTGTTTTTGTTTTTGTTTTTGCATATGGTAGCTGATTATCCCAGCGCTGTTTGTTGTAAAGACTATCCTTTCTCCTCTAACCTACCTTTGCTCTTTTGTCAAATCATTTATCCATTTGTGTATGTTTGTACTCCCAGACTTCCTATTCAGTTTCTGTTGATCTGTTTGTCTTTACCTTAATACCACACTTTTAATTACGGAAACCTTCTAATAAATAAGTCTTGAAATCAGGTAGTGTTAGTCCTCCAACTTTTTCTTTTTCATGGTTATTTTGGCTATTCTGGAGCCTTCATATTTTTGTATGAATTTTAGAATCAGTTTGTCAGTTTCTACAAAAAATGCCCACTGAGATGTGGGTTGATATTTGTGCCTAGAAACTCTGTCAAGAGAGGAAGGTGCGGGGGCAGTCATAGGTCTCACCTCATATGTTTTCATTCTCCTTCCTCTTCCTTGCATGATGCCTAGTGTCTTGCAAAGCATTATTAATTTTTATTTTATTTTTTGTGGTTAAGGCAGGAGGATAAATTTGTCCCTGTTAGTCTCTCTTGGCCAGAAGAGGAAGTGCTTTAGGTTTTAGATAAATGAGATAAATGAGAAAGAATTGATAAGGGCAGAGAAGAAGGCTTAGAGGGAAAAGAGCTGAGAAAAGGAAATCAGTGAGGAAGCAAGTCAGTAATCTGAGGAAGAAACAATAAAGACTGGAAATAAGGCCATATAGTTGGAAAGGAGATGATAGTTGACTTGAGCAGGCTGAACTGATAGAACTTGGTGACTAGTTCGATGGGGAGGATGCTAAGAGGGAGGAGTTTTAAGATGACTGCAAGGTTCAGGTCTTGCCTACGGTCTGGTTCAGAAACTTGGTTTTGTTTTGCTGCAGAAACTTGGGTGCCTTCATGTGGGATGTGATTGATTGGAACCTCCCATTTTATAAATGCTGCTGCAGTGTTAGAGGACAGTGTTAGAGTGTTACTCATGGAATATTAATAGTTCTTTATTTCTTACTTTGAAGTTCATTATAATTGTCATCCGGAACAGATAACACTAGTGGGTGATAATTCCCATTACAGAAATAGCTTACTTCACCTAATAAGAGTTCTCTGAGCCATTTGTAATAGATTTAAGTGTTTATGGATCATTATTTCTTTGATAAGGAGGCTTTTGAAGAAGGTAAAACAAACAGTATTGGGAGTCATTACTGATTTATATCACTTAAAATTAAAATAAAACATCTTAAAAATGATAAATAATGAGAAAAAATAAGAATTATCTTATAAATCCCTCTGAAACATCTTTTCAGTAACTTTTGCTATATGGAGGTACAACTATCAGGAAATCTGCTGAATCTGATGGGGCAGTTATTATAATGTTTGTTAGATTTAATTTCTGGAGCTGTCAGCGATTTAAGTTTTAACAAGCTGAGATGCCATTGTTTTCATGAAATAAAATTATTTTACTTTCCAAAGATAATAAGCATAGAAATTATCCTCTAACAGATTAGCCATGTGAGATATAGTTGTTCCCTCCCTTCCACTCTTTCCTTAAACGTTTCTCAGAACAAAATGCTTCTCATTGAGACCGTCATCTGAGAGTGCAGAGTGCACTGTTCTCTGTTCGGGAGTGCACACCGAGGACTGAGGCCATGGTTGGGAGCGTGAGGCATTCTCAGAGTGGTGTCCCCTCAGGTCTGCCATTTTAAATCCTTATTTCTGCTGCTTCTATAGCATTTTAATTTCTGTAGTTTTTTTTTTTTTTTAAAGAGAATGCCTTATTAATAGAATATTTCCGTGAGATGATATTCCCAGGACCCTCGTGACAACGATTACCTCTGAGGAGCGAGTTTGGGGATTGGAAACATCACATTACTGTACTGTTTGGATTTTTCGGTCATACATTTAACTACTTTTTTTAACCATATGCTTTATTGATTTTTTTAAAAAGTGAGTGAAATGACTCCATGGCTCAGTACTAGCTGTGAAATAGAAGATTTGTGTCAGGGAATATTGCAAAGGACACTTGGTCAACAGCACAATAGGCTCTGTGACTGCGTGTTCAAGACGTCACATTGGGTGCTTTACCTACGTTTTCATTTAATTTTTGCAGTAATCTCAAGGTTTAAGTCTTACTTCTTTTTGTCTTTGTTGCCAGCAATTCATACCGGTGCTTTAGTGTTGAACCATAAGTCAAAGCCAGGCCCTGTTCTGTTTCTTAAGCTTCTTGGGTCTTCAGGCCTCATACTGTAGCTAGAACTTGGGCCCAGTCAGGAACTTGAAGACTAGAGAGAAATGGCAGTCATTGAAATTACATTGGCTGGGAAATGCTGCTGTGATTATTGTGCCTTGGATTCACAATTTCTTTCTAGTCTACCAGGGATTAGATAGGGAGAAATGGGCAAGAAGGGTCTAGAAAAAGAATTCCAGTCAATTAGAAAACATACTTGACCTTGAAGATTCAGGGACCTTATTTGAATTTACTTCAAGCAGAACTTTGAGTTATAGCTTTACCCTGGTAGTTTATAGAACATTAACTATTTGTTCTAAGGAAATATCTGTCTACATAATTAAAGATGGTCTCTGTTACTCTAAGATAGAACTGGTTAAGTCAGTCAGTCAGTCTTTCTTTTTCACTTTCTCTGAAAAGAAGTTAATGTTTAGAATTCCTTTAGCTAGAGAACCAATTATTCACTGCTCCGTGACTTCTGTGGGAAGCGTGACTTATTTACTTCTGGTTAGTAGTTCAGACACTGTAGCATGAGCCTTCCATGCAAACTTGAAGTCGCACATGAGGCCTCTCCAGACCCTACCATTTATTAACTAACAGTGTGACCTGAGGCAAATGATTTAGCCTCTTCGAGCATCAGTTCTCTTATCTCGAAATTATGTTTAATGATACGTAATTCGCACTGTTGTGACAAAGGTGAAGATGAGTAGTATGTTCAAAGAGCTGGCACGTAGTCAGCACTCAGCGCAGATTTTATCTGTGTCTCTCCTCATTTCATGCCCAGTGTTTTTGTTCGACCATTTAAACTAAACCAGCCTCCATAGAGAGGCATGAGGGCACTTGTTCAGCCTCTGTCCCAGTCTAGTGAGCATCTGGCACCCGTCTACTCATCCTTCACGACAGTGCAAATTGACCCTGTCCTGTTAAACCTCCCCACCTTCCGTGGGCAGTGTTCACTGCCCCTTCTTGCTTCAAAGTATTTTTCCCCTCCACCTGGCATGTATTAAGTGGTCCATAGCCATCTGCTAGGTAAATGAGTTTCCGGACATCAGGGTGGAGGGGTGTGGTTAGAAAGCTTCTCGGTGAGCATTGCATCGCCGTCTTGTGAGTTCAGCTTAGTGCTTTGGGCTCAAGTCGGTACACATAACTGGGTTAAGGAGGTGATACTCACTTGGTACTTTTTGATTCTAAGGACAGAATGCTTTCAACACTTAGCCTAATTACATTTGCAGGCTAGTTATCCATTCTGTCATAATTATAATGGCATGATATTTTGTTGTTATTTACTATGGGCCAGGCCCTGGGCTGGTCCTTTTACCTACATTTCCTCCTTTAGTCCTCGTATCGTGTTTATAATTTAGATACTATTATTGTACCCATTATACAGGAGAGGAATCTGAGACTCGAATAAACTGACTTGTCAGAGACTGCATATCTAGCAAGTAATACAGCCTAGATCTGAATGTAATCTGAGTCCAGAGCTGGCTTTTTGAATTACTCTATTAAAATTCTAAGAAAATGGTACGAATAGATAAAGATGTTTATAAAGGTCACTATTTCTTGAATATTTCCCCTATATTCACTGCTTCTAAATGGACAACTTGCTAACTAGTTTGTGCCATACACTGTTAGACTCTTCACTATTATTTCTGGTGAGAGGCAGTTATAAAATGTGGCTTCAGTTTTAATTTTACCACAGTAATATCTGTGGAGGAATAATTACGACTAAAGTACAGTGCAGTGAGAAGTAACTCAGTTTCTATTAAATATTGCTCAAGCAGTGAGTAAGTCATTAAACTCGACTCCAGATGAATATATAAGGATTGCTTAATGTCAGGCTGCCAGGAAAAACACACACACCCACTCACAGAGGTAGGTGTGTGTGTAGATATGTGTTGCTAGAGATAGTTGGAGCTATATTTTCAGAGAGGAAGGGGTTTTTTTGTGGAGGGAGGGAAGGCGGGAGAGTTTATACTGCCATTTATTTGACTTTATCCAAAGAGAAACTTCTTGCTTGCAAAACATACAAGAATCAAGTTTTAATTTGAAGACATTAGGAAATATCTATTCTCTGTTTCAGAAAACAGAATTTCTGTACTATATATCCCATCTATTTTAGGAAATTGATAATATAATCAAGCAATTTCCTGCCTCCTGTTTTTCCTTCCTGCTCGCCAGAATGGACATATGTACTTTATGGCATTGAATATTAATCAGGTCCTCTGAGTGTATGATTCATGTTGAATTGGAGTCAGCAATTCCATGAGAACACTAAATGGCTGTTTTGTCTTAGTGTGATATTTACTAATAAAATCAGTGCATAACCAACTCTTTGTAATCGATATTGTTCCCATCCAGACATTCTTGTGCATGACTTTGTAGAAAAAAATAATAAACACCTGATTCTGCCATTTTTATTTGTTTGGGACAACATTTTAGCAAATAGCTTGGCCTTGGGCAAAACCGTGCAGTTGAATCTGGGACAAAAAGTTGGAAAGGATAAGTAGGTAAAATTTGTCTTGAGGGTGTGCCTCCATAACATACACATATGCACACGTGTCCCGTGGTAAAGGTAAAGAAGCTTTGTGGGTTTGTAAGACATGAAGCACTTGGTAGTATTCTGAACATTAGGGAGGATTCTGGAAAAGGACCTGTGGCTGAGATCATAAGTAGCATAGAGGTAGCGCAGAGATGCATGTGGACTGGCAGGCGAGGGGAAGGGGGCGGGTGAGTGTTATTTTCATGTTGGTTTCACCGGAAGTACTTCTCCTGAAGACCTGGGGGATGATGAGGGAACTTACTTGGCTCTGGGTACTGTGAGTTCCAGGACCTCGGGGCTGGGCCCTGAAGGGGAAGAGTTTATTTCTCTCTTGTGCTGGCCTTAGGCTGCAGCTATTGGACAGCTGTGGCTAGGGAGGGTCCTAATTGGAATAACTGGTCATAGAGCCACATCTCTTAGCTACATCACTTCCCTTCCGTTCTTGTTGAACCGGTCGCTGGTCTGAAACGCGAGCTCGATTGTTCTGTAGACCATGTCCACCTGGACTTGGGGAAGCCAAGGTGAAGAATCTTCTGCTCCCCCATTTTTAACCAGTGGCCTAGAAAAGGACATTATATTAAACAAACAGGATGCGAATAGACCCTAGACAATCTTGGAACTCACTGCGGATAAACTCTCATGTGTTCATGCTGGGCTGCATGAGAATTACATTGCTGCAAGCTTACTTACTACCCACGTCCTTTAGTCAAAAGACCTAGAATTCGTCTTCCTTGAGTCTACATCTATAAAAACACCGAGTTTGTCTCCTCCCTGCCTTCCATTCGCAGACCTGTCTCTTCTCCCTCATTTGCTCCAACCTTTCATGTTCAAGATAACCAGCACTGATTACTATTTTGCTTTCATGCTTATTCCTGTTTCAGCCATCATCTTGCTCTCTTTGAATTCTCCTGAATTTTAAGTTGTATTTGATTGCAGCACTAAATCACCTATTTCTGCTTAACGTTCTACTGATCATGTAATATACCTGTTCAACACTTCAAAAAGAATAGCAATAGTTATAATACTGCTGTTAGTGCATTTTGACATTGAGTAAGAGACAACGTGTCTAATGACTAGCATAGCTGCTTAGATTGCATAATTATAGGTTTGTTTAGCTCTAGAAAAATTATATGCAGGCCAACTTCATCCATTCACATACTTGTTTTATTGTATAAATATCAGAGCACTTCAGCCTAAAAAGAAGCCCTCCTTTAGTGATTATTTTTTACTTTTCTGGAATTTGCCACTGGACAGGAAAAAAAATGAAACAGAAACCATTTTTAAAGAATGGGTTTAATGCAAAGCCTTTCCTGGTCTAAATAAAGTTCTTCAGGTGCTAGTAGCAGTCCATAGACCTGGATCACTGGTACAGACACAGATTAGGAGGAGAACAGCCTTTGTGCTGGTACCCTAACAAAAGCAGTTATAATTTTATAATGTAAATCAGGTGTCTCTGTACCCCCTGGACTTGATTTGCTGGGGTAGTGGGACGTATTTCAGCTCATTATTGTACTAACTTCTTAACAGTTTCTCCGTTAGTGTGCCAGATGTGTTAACGCATGTCTCCCCGTCACTGAGTTCTCCCCATGAGTCTTGCCCATGTAATTATTGGCTTGTCAACCAGTGTTCAAGTATGTCGCTTTTGTTCATTTGATTAACACAAGGGTTGGCTGTAATAAACGCATACTCATAGAATAGCACATCCAAGAAATAGGACTCTCCCTGGACTCCCGAGACCTTGCTTGGCTGGAGGAAGGCAGTTAAAGACGTGAAGAAAATAAAATGGTTTGGACGCTGGCCTCCACTCAGTGTATCTCTGCAACGTGGAGCCTTCCAAGACTCTCCCTGCCCCTTGAATGTCCCCCCTACATCCCCGCTGCCCTTCATTTGCTGCTGGGTAGTCAGTCCATGGCTGCTGCTTCATCTCTGTTGCTGCTGTGCTCCCAGACGAGTACAAGTCTGACTTCTTAGCAGCACGGGTTGGCTTAGTTATTCTCCATTCAATGGATAACTTGGTTGCTTTTATAGTACCTCTTGTCAGCCTTGCTGATGTAGAAGGTCAGTCTTCACCAGTGTCAAAACTTAGTACAGGTTACCCTTGAATACTGTGGTAGCAAGGGGGACCAATCCACTGCACAGGTGAAAATCTGAGTATAACCTTGGACTCCCTAATAACCCACTGTTGACCGGCAGCCTTACTGATAACATAGTCGATTAACATATATTTTTTATGTTATGTGTATTATGTACTGTATTCTTAAAGTAAGCTAGCAAAAAGGAAATGTTATTAAAATCATAAGAAAAAGAAAATACATTTATAGTATTTATTGAAAAAAAAATCTATGTATAAGTGGACCTGTGAAGTTCAAACTCGAGTTGTTCAAGGTCAACTGTAATCTTCAAAAAGAGGAAAATCATTTTCTTTTTATCAGTTTCCTCTACTTAAGGAGTTTGGCAAAGCTTTTTCAGGGGCCAGGTCCTATAGCATCTGAGTGGCGTTGCCTGGTGTTCTGCTTGGAATGGATCACCAGGGAGCTCGGGTGAAGCTCGGGGCTATGGCTTTCACCCTCCTGATGGTTTGTCCACTGGATATTCACGGAGGCCCTGGAAGCGCTCGTCCTTCTCCGCCTGTCTCAGCAGCTTTTAGCGCAGCTGGGCAGGTGTACCAACTCTGCAGCGGGAAGCATGAGTTGGAGGCCTGCTTTGCCTCGGGCAAGTTACTTCAGCTGCTTAGTGCTTCAGTTTTCTCATATATAAAGTGGTGATAAAACTACCTATCTCTTAATGTTGCCATGAGGTTTAATGTAAATATGGTGATCTCGGTACAGTCTTGGCACATAATAAAGTGTTTGCTAATTGTTAGCTACAGCTACTATTATTATATACTTTTTTCATCATTGTCATTACTTTCCATGCTTTATCATCTGCACCAATTTTCTCTAATGCCAACCTTGCAGAGGTGTGGTACAGTATAACTTTCCTCTCTGGGACTGTCATTCTGTGAATTTTAACATCTTTTCTGGGATTCTCTTTCTCCCTACTCCACTCCACCCCACACTCCCTACCTTACTGGTGCCAACCTGTTTCCTATGGAAAAATCACAATGAAAATATGACAGGCAAATGAACTTCTATCACGTCTTCTTTATGTTTTAATCCAGTTGAACATCTGAGGCAAGACAATTTGTAGTTTGGTGAAAGTTTAATTTTCAAATTTATTAAATAATGGCCATATAAGAATATTGAAGGAAGAGTTACTGTAATCCTTTGTTGGATTCTAAGAACACCAAAGCATCATTCTTGCCCACAAATGGGTTAAAATCTGTTTGGAGAAATGAGACAAATGCATATAAGAAGACAAGATTGTTTCTGGTTAAAAGTGCCAAAAGATATCAAGTGCAGTTGTTGAGAAATTAAGTGAGATCCTTCTAGGCTGGTGTAGTTTAAAAGCAGGTAGGGCTTGAGCTGAGCCCTTGAAGGATGTGTGGAGTTTGGCGGGTGTGGATTTCGGGGAAGGGCTTTTCCCTGTAAGAGTGGGAGGCCTTCGACGGTGGGATTCCATAGTGTGGAATAATGGAGCAGGGAACCTCTGCTCAGTCCCTCCACACCTACCCCATCCCCCAGCCACGTTGCAGTCAGCAGCCACGTTCCTGTTTATTTGGTTACCCCTTTTGTTCCTCCCTGTTCTTAAATTCTTCAGGGATCTGTTTGGCCCTTTGCCTGTTTCATGCAACACTATGCTCTTCTTTGCCCACTTCAATTCTTTAATAGAAAAAAAACACAGGCTCCCCATGTCTTCCCTAGCCTAGGGTTTCTGAAACATGAACCCAAATAATATTTCAAAAAAGAGGTTATTCAACAATAAGAGAAATAAAGGCTAACAAGAAGAGCAAAAGAATTACAAAAATTATCTTAAAACAGCTGTGGGAGGTGGCAGCTAGATACGCACATTGTCGTGGCCTGTCCTCCAGGTTCCATTATGGTGTCTCCGCTACTTCTTGCCTTCTATCTCGGATCTCTCTCTCCAACCCTTTCCTGCAACAGACCGAGAGAGACACTGACTTCAGCGCTTATCTGACGGAGCATCACTCCCAGGTGTGGTGTGGTTCTCAGTTCTTTTCTGGACTAGCTTCCTGATCTCTTCTGGTGTCTTTCCCTGTGTTGCCTTGGGCTGCACTGTTCGTCACTCAGATTCTTCAGCTTGTCCCAGCATTCTTGGATCCAGGAGCTTCACTGAGGCTGCCTGTATGCCTGGGCCAGCGACCTCCCCAGGTTCTTTCCTTAGGCTTCGTGCCATCAAGCACTGACTTGGCCGTCACTCACTTTCTCCTCTACAGGGAATGTCTCTTTGGCCTTCTCCTTTGAAATTGCTATCTGATTCAAGTCTTGCTATTATTATCCACGGGGCCTTGATAATGAGAACCATCATCCTGTGTTATTTTATTTTGCAAACCCTTTCATAGCATTTTTCATGTCGAAGGCACAGTTCTGAATGCTTTTAAAAATTAATTCACTTAATCTCAGAGGGAGGTTGCCAACATTCTATCAATTCCCACTGATTTAAGCTCCTAACAAACTTTTATTTCTTAAAATTCAAAGACTTTGCTCCCCTATAAATTCTTTAGTGGATTCCTGTTTAGTTTGAAGATGCCTCTAATTATTGGATTTTTGATATAGCAGTTTATACTCGCTTATAGTCTTTGCTCAGCCTACCAGCTTCACCCACTTTTTGACTGATCCAAGAGTTAGGATCCAGTATCCATAAAATACACTGATTCCACTAAGTAAAGAAAAAAACAACCACCATAATTTCTTTTAACTGGGTAAGGCTTATGTGAAACCAGGAGTCTATTTTTCCTTATTTTAAATGGGAAAAAATAAAGTACAGGTCTACCTAAAACCTCCTAGCCAGTTTACTGAAACGTAAGTGTATACAGTCAAATGCCTAGATTTAAGTCTCAAACTATCATGTGAGGATATAAATTGTTTAAAATTCTGTTCCTGATCACCAAACAGTTAATATGATTTTTCACAAGCACTTGCGGAATATGTAGCCATTAGGTACACTAAGTGCCACCAGTAACAAAGGATGTTTGGACATCTTCAGAACGCCAGCCTGTGATGGATGGCCTAACAGTGTTATTTGGAATTTGACTTGAGACCTTTCTCATATACTATTTTGTTTAAAATGTATTTAATTTGCAGAATATAAATATGATTTTTCTCATGTAAATACTTCCCTTTTCCTCCCTCCTCAAAAAAAACTTTCATTCTGTAAAGTCCGGATGTTATAAGCCAAGAGGTATTCTTCCAGAAGCAGGTTAACTTGAGCTGTTTTATGGAACATGTTTATAATTAACTATTGTAAAATTAAAGCATAATTTTAAAATCTAGGAAAATCATTTTTAAAGCTAAATGTAAGTGGATTTTACATTATTTCATGCTTTGAGATGATCTGCCATATTATTCTTCAGAGTAGATAAATACATTTGTCTAAGTATTTCAATGAAGACTCTTTGCATGATTTAAGTAAATTGGCTTTATTTTCATTTCATTCAGCTTTTTTTAATGTTAACATTTTTATTTTTCTCTGTTCTCTATTTTTTCCTAATCTATGAAATTGTATTTAGAGCTCAAAAAAAGTTTTAAAACATTTTTAAGAAAATTATCTTGCCTTTCCAATCTATTGGTCACTTTTTATAGTCTCCTGATTCCTGAGGGTATTTTAACTTTTTATACATAGTAAGAGTAGTTGCTTCATATTCTGACTGATAGATAATCTCAGTATCTGAAACATTTGTAGATCTGTTTCTGCTGATTCTTGCTCTTGCTGGCTTCTTTTCTTGTGTTATTTAGTGTAAAGTTTTCTTGTTATTTTAATTTTTAAAATGTTTTCCCCTCTTATCTGCTCATTATCCTTAACGATTATTTGTTGGAATTATTTGAGGCACAGGATGAGAGTATCTTCTCCAGAGGGAAGTACATGTGGGCACCTTCAGGGAGAGACTGTCTCACAACAAGGTCATAAGTTCTTAGGTTCACAACAAGGTCATAAGTTCTTAGGTTCCTGGACCACTCAGGTGAGGGGAGGGAAGCCCAGGTGGCACGTCTGGGAGGCCTGGCTTGTGGCCAGGTTTGTTTTCTCTCTCTCTTCCCTCCATTCTGCTCAGGGGCCAAGGCCAACCTCTCCGCATCCTGGAGGAATCGGATGAGACTACTTCTGGTTCCTCTTTATTCTGAGGAAGGGGTCCCAGCTGACTGTGTGACTTTGTGTTTGATGCTCTGCTTCTCTTTTTCGTTTTTCCCTGGATTTTGCCCTGGTCGTTTCTTACTATCTTGTGACTCTTTTGTTTTTAAGGAGATTTACTTTTTTCCAGTTGTTTTAGGTGTCCTCAGTAGGAGGATTGGTCCACAAAAGCCAAGCTGCTGTTACTAGAAATAGAAATCTTCCTGACTTGATCTTTAGCAGTCCCATGAGGTTCAAGTGCAGATAGATGATGGGGAGAAGTGCAGCAATCGACTTAAGATCGTACAAGCAAGTGGCAGAGCCCGGAACTTCTGAGTCTGAGTCCACATTTGAGCCTTTTCAACTGGGTGTATTTTTAGAATTTCAAATGAAGCAGTCCTATGTTGAGAAAGTTTTAAAAAATATGTAATACCTTTACAAAATCATTTAAACCATTGACTGATTGATATAGGGTGTGCTGGTGCAACTTTTTCAGATATGGCATTTTAAATGAAAAATAATAATTGCTTTTTTTCTCTTTCAGCTGAAGTGAATAGTGAATACAGTATGGACAAGGCAATGGTTGAATTTGCCATGATGGATCGAGAACTAAACCACTACGTAAAGGCTGTTCAGTCTGCAATAAATCATGTAAGTTTACCCCACTCACCTGGTTATATATGGTTATAACTCTGATCTAAAAATAAAAACACAAAATCAAAATTCTTTCCTAACCTTTAATATTTCCTTATTCTTACTAAAGCAGCTATTAATTTCTTCTTAATCAGGAAGTTCATAGAATAGGAATCTTAAATATTTTCCCAGCTAGGCCACCTAGTTTTAATTAGGATGTTACATGATAAATCTATTTTAGATTTCTTGCTTTTTTTTTTGGTCTCAGAATTTTTAGTCTAAGCATCCTTCAATATGAGATTGTTATAAAATGCTAAAAATCGCATAGAAATTGTTTTTATTGTCTTATGTGCTTAAGCATACATTTTAGGCCAGGTTTAGTTACTCATTCTCTAGCTATAATTAATATGCAGCTATTGCACAAGTCATAGAATCAGATAATATAGAGGAGTTTCAGAGCAAGTGTAAAAAATAAAGAAGGTTGGCATTTGGTTTTTCCAGAAGCCGTAGTTATCTTTGTTGACTCCAGCTGTCACAGGAACGGAGAGGCAGTTAAGGTGGGAACATAGCAACATCCTTTTCAGCAGGGCCCTGTTGAGTAAGAAGTGAACAATACAGTTGCAGTAATGTTTCTGGGAAGTCCTTTGTCCTCCTCTAAGCAGTGGAAACTCCCCTTTGAACTGATTTCAGATACCTGTGTCATAGGATGTCTTGTACTTCTGGTTTCTTTATTTGCCTTTTCTTACCTACATCTATGGGAAAATTCCAAAAATCAAATATTTTACGAGGTTGGCTACTTTTCATTGGAAGATAAATGATTAAATACAGTTAATACTTAAACCATACTTAAATGAGCATTACATAACTGTATGTGCATAGTTATGAAGTTTTTAAAATTTTTTAATGTTTTTTTCTGGTTTGAAGTTTTTTCTGAGTTTTTTTTTTTTTTTAGTATTTAAGTGTATCATTTGTGACTAACTTAAAAATATCTGCTTATATTCAAGTAATAAACTCATTCAGCTTGTAAATTCTGATATTTCTAACCATTGTAGCTATGAATATTTATTCCACAGGGAAATATGAAAATGACATTAATTTGGGGCATTTGAAACTGGCCACCAGAGCCCTCAGACCAGCAGTTTTCAGTTGCAGCTGACCCCTAGAACCAGCCGGACTCTGCTCTGGAGAGATTCTGATTTCTTTGTTGTGGAGCAGGGTGGCGGCACTAGTATTTTTATTTTAAAAATGCATTCTAACGTGTATCCAGGGTTGCACATGACTGACTTAAAAGAACAAAGTTGACTTTACAAAGAATGAAGAGTTTGGTACCAAAGCTCAGAATTGGGCCTGTTGGATCAGCCCTGCTTGGGCCCTTACATCCTGTGGAGGCTGTTCAGTGGGCGCTTTCTAGCTTTGAAGTTACGAAACAGCATGCATTGGAGAGAAGTTAAAGAACTTAACATGGATTTTTTTCCTGTTAAACTGTAGGATTCACAGATGTGTAAGGTATTTTTGCATAAAGACTTGAACTCTACCCCCTTCAAAAAACTGAGCCACTCATAAAAAAAAAAAGTCGTAGACAAAGAAACCCTTACCCTCACCCACAGTCAGCAGTTAACAGCGTTTCTTTCATCTTGAGGCCTCATCCCATGCCCCCGACCCTGCTCAACAGGAAAGATTGTGCACCGAGTTGTGTCCCACTTTTTAGCTCTAACCTCACACTAGTCTGTGGAACAACTGGATTAGTGACTCCCGTGCTTGTCAGAAAGGTCCCTGGTCTTTCATAAGAAGAGAAGATATGTTTATTGTTCTTTTCTGAGGCAAAGTTGTGCTCTATGTAAGCTTGATACAAGACCAAGAATAGTAAACTGTAAGGTGTCTGAGGCCTAAAACCATATGGGGACACAGTGGGAATATGGCCATTATTTCGAGGGAGATATTTTATGCCTTGTAACATACTATGCACTCTTTAAGTTGTGGACATTGCTATCTTATTGCTTGTTTTCGTGAGGAATAAAGAGCAGCTTGAGAGAAACCAGAATGGTAAAGCTCTTTAGAAACAGCAATTATCTAGGGATCGGAAACTCTTCCAACCCTAGCTCTTCCATTTTCTAAGTTATGATCCTGAGTCAAGCAATGCAGCCTCTTGGAACCTCATGTTCTTCATCTATAAAATCCTTGGCCTCCCTATTTCACAAGATTATTATATGAGTCAGATTAGAATACTGTGTATCAAACAGTTTGACATTCATAAAATTTGATGCAGATGTAAGATACTATGTTATTGCAAATCTAGATTGCCAAACATATTCCTTAAAAAGATGCAACAAAATCTTTCTTAAAAACACTTTGCTCACTATATTTCAAGACTTAGAAATAAAACTTTTATTGGCTTTGACCTCTCTTAGTCTAGAATTCAGGAATTATAGGGTTAGATAAAAGCTTAGTTAAGTTATAATATGGGGTGTTTATGATCTCCAAACAAAGAAATTGTTTTATGTCAGATTACTAAGAAAGAAGACAGATACTAGGAACCCGTGTGAGTCGCTGTGTAACTGGCTGCAATACTTTCATTACTGCTTCATTTGCCCAGATTCTTTAAAAAAAAAAAAATTTTTTTTTAAGTTTTATTTGTCCAGATTCTGATCCATCCTGTGGTTTTTCTGTTTATGAATTTTCATACAGTCACAGAACAGTAAAATTTTTTTTAATCATCAAAGCGCTTTTCTTTATTATTTAAAGAAGTGTCTCTCTCCTGCTCTCACCTTCACAGAACTCTGAAAGAGTTTAGAAGTTTGCTTTGGAACCGTAGAGGTGTAGGTCAGTTTACCATCCATCTGTGGGAAGTCCCTGTCAGCAGAAGTGCTCAGATTGCCTTTCTTTGTCCTCGGAGAAAGTAGAGCGACATTATTTTACAATGCCTGAAGATTTTCTTTGGAGTCGGTATTTATTTCAGTGCTCCCCAAGTAGGACTTCATCTCACATAATTTGTAGAGGGAATGTTATGCTATGAATGCTAAAAAAAATTCCCAAAGAGTCTATAAGTCATTTATAAAAACTTTCAGGATAAGGGGGTTGTATACCTGTTACAACTCTTAATCATGCATTTTGGACCACAACGAGTTCTGTATGAATTTTTGGAGATTTTCAGCCATGAGACCACACATGTGATGAAAGTGTTTTGAAACTATGAAATGCACACAGATTCTTCTTTTGTATGGTACAGTTACTTCTTTTATAACTGTTGCTGCCAGAGAATAGCTTTTCTCAGTTTCACGTTGAAACAGAGTGAAGTTCTGAACACTAGACTCGATGACCTCATATTAACTCCTTCATATGATTTCTAAGCTTTTATAATTTCAGTATATTGAAGGGGCACCGTTGGCTGGCTTTTTGTCTCATTCAGTGAGTAAATATTTATTATGTGCCAGGTACTTCTTGGTGCAAAGCCCACCTCAGGTTGTCCGAAGACTGGAGAGGGAGATAAATTTTTTCACAGAACAGTACAGACGTTCTTTACTAACTGTTGTGGGAAAACAGAGCATTCAAGGAGAGTAAATAACATGGGGCATAATATTTTCTGGGGTTTGGGGGAACTCCTTCCTGAGGAAGTGATATTTAAGCTGAAAGTCAAATGAGCCTCAGCAAGGGGATCGTGATATGTCACTTCTCTAGGTGACTTTTGCATGAAGTGGAAGCATCTTTTTTCTGATTTTCTCGATGTCAGAGTTTCAGAGTATCTTGATCAATTCAAAGATTTAATTTGAGAAAATCAGCACAGAGAAAGCCTGCTTTTGTATTTAGGAGTATAAAGTTTATAGAGTAGGTTTATAGTCAATAACCTACCCAAGCTTGGCCAGTTATTCATTCACAGATGTGAGTGTCTGTTGTGTGCCAGGAGCTGTGCCTAAGTCGTGTGGGTCATGGCCACAGTTGGTTTCAGAAAAATTTCCTTACTGATATTTTGCCTCTCAGACCACTTCACTAGTCATCTGTAGGTTTATCCCTTTCGAAATGAGACTTTTTATCCCATATCAAGTATACAGTAGTAATGCTGCGTGTTTCTGAATCTGTGTTTACGTGATTGTGTAAAACTAAACCTGTGGTTTCATCCTGTGGGCCTCACATTCCAGGGCCAGGGCTCCAGTTTTGATCAAGGAATCCTCAGATCCACTTTCGGGGGTGCATTTCCTCAAATGAGACACGGTAAAGAGTCCGGTCCCTATCGTGTGGCAATCTGGGCAACTTTTTCATACTCTGATTCTCATAGTGAAAAAGGATGGAACTAGGAAGCTACATGATGAACAGCCGAGGTTCGGATTCGTTTCACCTGTCATTAGTAGTCAGTGACAAAATACATACCTTCTGTGCTTTTTGGTGAGCAGCCTAGTCCTAGAATTTAATACAAGTAACTAAAGCTTGAGATTCACATTACATGTTGGCATTTACATCTCAAAAGAATGTTAGGTTTTACCTGTATATTGTTCTTTTAGTATATGCTGCTTCAGCATGTAAACTTATTGGAAAATTGAGAGTGTTTTATTTTCTTCACTTTTCTACTCTCTCTGGTGCTATATGCATCTTATAGATTATGTAAGATTTGAAAGCATTTAAATCGGATTGTCACCACATATTTGTTTCTGTTTTCTTTAAGTCATTGTTTTATAATAATTCCTACCAAAAGCCTGAGGAAGGAGAGTTATTTTTTTCCTTAACCTAACAGGAGCAATTGAAAGCTCGTTTGATAGACTTGTGTTGTTTCTTATAAATCTGTTCATGGATCATGTCCTGTGTCTTGTGGTTTTTACCCGGTAAGCAAGCTCAGACATTTAATCTGCCTTTTAAAATGAATGTGTTGGGAGTTAGACATGTGGAAATATACCTCATGTAAACTGTTGAAACCAACACAATCTTAGGTATAATAAAAGAACAAGGTGGGTCAAAGGTATAGCTTACCTCAGCCTTGTCATTATGCAACTAGTTTCGAATATTTTTGACATATCACTTCCCTCTGCCTCCTCACCTTTCACCCTCCATCTACTAGCCAGCTTTGCCTTTTCTAAATCTTAAAGTTATCTTAACATCCACTACTTGAACGTGAGATCTTATGGGAAGGAGTCACTATTTAGTTAAGCCAGATTTGGGGAGCATTTCTCACTTCGAAAGCTAATGATATGTAGTATCTGAAGGAAGGTCCAGGCCAGAGAATATGATTTATTAGCTCTGATCATCTACTGGCTGAGTGTGACAGTGCAGCCCGCATTGTGAATCATCGACAGAAGAGGAAGGAGGAGAAAATGAGGGAGCTATAAAATTTGAAGACAGAAGACTCCTGAGCATGAGAGAAATTACTGTTGTCAGCAGAATAGCAGGAAAGTGAGCGATGACGGTGGAATTAGTGAAAATCTCTTGGAGCCAGATGGGAAAGTACTGGAGAATGACCCTTCTCCGCCTCATGCCCCCCTACTTGACATTCCATAGCAACGTGTCGTCTCTGAACACCTTTCTTGTCAAAAGTTTACGTGTTCTTTATATCAGTTTTGTCGTCTATAGGAATATTGCCCATCCATGGCTGTTAACCAGAAAACAAAGTCGACCTTGGGTATTCGCTCTTCAGCTGCTTGGCCCAGGATGGGCTGTTTCGATGATCACTGGTAGTTAATTTCTATTCCAGCGCTTTAGAATTTCCTCTGCAGTTCTTTCCAAATGAAGGTTGTATTTGGTAGCAATTTGTCTAATATACAGGGAGAGTTAGGTCCGGATACAGTGTTTCACCAATCGAGTTGCCTCTATAGGACCCAAGAATCTAGATATACATCTCTTAGGCTGCCAAGTAATGTCACTGCTAATGGGTGAAAATTCTGGTCTACGCTGTGTTGAGACTGATTTTCATGGGTAGTTTATAGAAGTCCATCTTCGTGCTTTGTAGGTATTAAGTGTTGGATTTTATTCAGAATTATAAAATATTTTCACTCTACTGGGCCTTAGTGGGCCTCTAGTGCAGCATTTTCAAAAGTTGCCCCATAGTGCTAAGTAACCAGGATGTGAATAAGTGCATTAGGAGAAAAGGATTTTGTGGTCAAATAAGTTTGGGGAATGCTTGGTTAAAAGAATTTCCTTAAAACTAAATCCTTTAATATGCTTTTCTGCATGCGATCCTCCAAAGGAAGCTCTTTGGAAATTTCCTATACTTATTTAACTCTAAAACCTCTTTGGGGAAGGACTGTCAACTCTACAGAACCCACTTTGGGAAATGTCTCAACCCCTTTATATTACAGAGGTGACTAAGAGATGGGTCCAGAAGTTGTGTGTGTGTGTGTGTGTGTGTGTGTGTGTGTGTGTGTGTGTGTGTGTGTTTATTTTTAATCTATGGGGAGCTGGAGAGTGCATCAAATTTCTACCTGAAATGGCCTAAGAGGTATTTCTTCATAGGACATCAGGAAAGGTCCAGGCATCTGAGAAGACTGCATTATTCCAACGATGAAAAAGTGAAAGGAAGAAAATGTTAAAAACATGCAGTGATTGCTTGGCTGTCAAAGTCTTACATTTGAAGCAAACAAGACCTCTGTGTGGAGAGGAGGGAAGGAAGAGAGGGGGCACGTGGAGGCAGGAGGGGCGCAGCAGCAGTGTGGGCGGGGGAAGCTCACAGACGTCCAGAGGCCTTGTTCACCACAGCGCTCCAGTTAGGCACTGGGGCGCCTCCTGCCATTGAATGCCTTGTCCTCTGGAGCACCAGACAATTCTGGCAGCTGATTACTTGAATTATTTAAATGAGGTGAATATTTTTTAATATAGCAAACTCCTGCTTGTTTATGACATTGAGCAGAGTCTATATGTAAGAGCATCAAACCCTTACTTTAGATAGTGACCTCCTTCCGTAGTACACTTTCCACCACAATTGATAGGTATAAAAGAGCTTGAGATTTAGGCCTTTCTCTCCATAGAAGAGAGATGAAGAAAGTGGTTGGACAGGGGAATGGACCGCCAAGTGTTAAGGTTCACGGGCGTATGAATGCCTTTTCAGAGAGTCAAAAGCAGTGGTTTAGTCTGCTGAGTAGTCTGCTTAGTCTAATGAAGATGCAAAAGCCTCTCAACGTATGTACACAAAACAACATTCACAGAGAAATTAGATGGACACCGACAATTAAAATGTGCTTAGGAAATTCCGAGTAAGGGAAAAGAGCATTTGCTTCAATTCTGCCTTTTCTTCACTCCAACTCTGAGCCCCAGTTTCTTCTTAAAGTGGGGATCATAGTGCAGGTCGTAGAGTTCTGGTAATGTTGAGAAGGATGGCATGAAAGCACCTACAACAGTTCTGTCCCACTCATTCACAAAGTCGCCCAGAGAGTTCTGTAAAGGAGAAGTCATCTCCTGTGATCAAATGTAAATAGTATCTGAAAGGGAATTTTGAGTTAAAATTTGGAGAGTGGACTAGGCAGCAGGTAGCCATTGGGAAAGGCCAAAGAGGATGGTCCTTGAGAGGCTGAAGGAAAGGACCTCTTTCCTTAGAACACGTCTTCTGGTATTGGGGGCTGAGGGGTTTTGTGGAGTAGGGGCGGGAGGGGACTCAAGGCTCGTGATGTTGTAACTGGGAAGGACTGGGCAGGTTCTAGGAGACCAGTTCAGAGGCCAGTGGACAGCATGGCATTCGGCCAGTTGGATATGAAGATCAGTAAGTCTATTTGTGTTTGTATGATGAGAAAAAGATTGTGTCTTTTATCATATGCTGATTAATAGTGGAAGGGGTCATACTAGAGGTAAGAACCAGATGACTAAGTGAAAACTTCGGTAATTCAGGAATAGCCTCTGATGTTGTCTTAGATAAAGTAAACAAAAATTACTTAAAGATGCAGGCAAGGTAGTTCAGTAAATAGCATAATTATATAGTCACATGCACAGAAATATTTCTTGAGCTACATTTCTGTCTTTAAGTGATTCTTGTTTATTATAGCATGCATTTGAAAACTATTGAGAGAAAAATCTACTGGATTTATTCTTCTAAATATCATATGCAAGTTGTCAGCTATATTTCAAACATGTGGTCTTTGTTAATTGTTGACAAGGACAAGAATAGAAAGAGTATAAATGTAGAGCATATCGGTGGATTTTACTTTTTCAAGTCCTGTGTGCGCTGCAGTTGTACTCATAGGGACAGTTCTTCTATTCTGAAGCAGAGCCAGTGCACAGTGAACTGTCACTGAGAAAGTGGAGAGGGTTTCTTTACCTTCTCTTTTTCTCAAAGATTAAGCTTCTGGCAGTAGTGACACTTTACTCTGTTGTTTTGTGTCGTGGCCAACCTGATATTTTAACCACTGAAGTTTTTTTATTTTTATTTTTTTTTCTCGGCTTTTTTTTTTTTCCAAAGAAAATTTATGTCACATTATGTAGCATTCTTTAAAATAGTGAAAATCATTATGTTTGTCTCTCATGGGCTAGAGTAATACAGTATGTTATTTTGGACAGTTTTTAATTCAATTACTTCTACCCTTTATTTTAGATTAAAATAATCATTTCATTATCTTCTAATAGGAAGAGGTATTTAGGAAGACCAGGTCAGTGTCACTTAAAATTGGAAACCATAACGACAATTAGATTAATATCATTGCATTACATGATTGATTTGCAGACATCCTGACTTGCTAGCTTTTTACCTTCCCCTTGACTGACATGCAGGGGTCTCACCTGCTTCACTGGCTGCCTTCCAGGTGCCTCAGCTATTTGTGGTTCTTGCAGTATTATTGGTACGAAGAGGTGCTGTCACCTTGAGGTTTATTTTAACCCCCAACCTGAAAGAGAAGCCAAAAATGGCACATGAAACACTAAATCGGGACTCTAAATGGACTAAATCCTGGGTGTGCTGAGAGCATTCCTCTTGCAAAATCAGACATTAAATTTGATGCATAAGGTTACACTGTGTTTTTAAAAGTCTCAGCACAAACACCTGATACTTAGTTTTTTCTTACCACTTCTTAAGACACGACATAAGACACCTATAAATAATATAGATGGCATTAGAATATGTCATACAACCTTTTCTATTATAGTAATGAAATTACTCTGCCAAAATATGGATTTAAAGTGCTTTGCAATATAAAGTGTGTATGACCCCATCGTAGTAGTAAATTATGTGATGTTGACATTCAATTTAATCATTGAATCATCTTCTGTACCTGTCTACGGAATGTCCGTGTGACCTTAAGCAAGTACACAGACTGAACATAGTTATATCGGCCCATATCTCTCTCAGAGTGATTTCTTGATTATAAAATGAGATAACTTATGTGAAAGCACATGAGAGGTAAAAGTGCCATATGAAGGCAAGGCCTTAGGGTTCTGTCTTGTTAACTTTCAATGTCTTTCTCTTACCACGGAAATGTCTACCGCATGCCGATTTAAATTGGTGAACTCTTTTACACCAACTGGAATAAATGATAATAGGTGACTTGTGTCTTGTTTTCTTATATTCATTTTTCCATCTCACAGCTTAAAGTGGGAGGAAAAACCTGTAAGTTTTACATTCACTTTTTTGTCCTTAATTTAGTCATCTTTTTGGTAAATGTTTATTTCTGTCTCCCGCCCACCTCCCAAGAGTTTTACATAAATCCCATGTAACAGTTCAACAAGTGACTAATGTAGATTGGACTTGCTTAGTCCCTGAGTCACTTTATTATGAAACTCTTAAAAGTTGAACATCTATATATAACAATGAGGAAATAATTTAAAACAGTTTATACTTTCTGATCTGATGGCTTTAGTGACTAACTCATCAGGCAACAATAAAGAAGGGAATTAATGAAAATTCTCAAAGCCAGACAAAATTAGTTTAAAAATGAAGTCCAAATAAATCACAGTCATCTTTACTTCCTTCCCCGCTTTTCTAAGCGATAAGAGAGAGCATTGGGCTGGGAAATAAAGATCTGGCTTCCGGTCCTCATTTTGGTAGGCTCTGACCTTGGACAAGTCATGTAACTTTTGTACTTCAGTTTCCTTGTTTCTGAAATGGGAGTAATAACAGTGTTTGTCCTATGAACCTCGCTGGCAGTTGTAGATAGAAGGATTATAAATAGGAATGTGTTGTGACAAAGGGAAAAAAAAAGTGAGAGGTGGTAATACAGTTATTACCACCTGGCAGTCCACTGCCGTCACATGTCTGAATGGCCATGGGAGGAAGAGGGAGGGGGATCAGAAGCAGGGGGTCTCTGCGAGCTCCTGGACCCAGAAAGAGAACAGAGACATTCCCAGTATTTGGATTTGTAAAGTGAATCATGGAATACAGTTTCCCGTAGAAATAGTGCTCAGTGGCTAGGTTTCCAAGCTAAACTTAAAAACAGTTTTTGAAAATTAATTTAATCATAGACTATTCCTTGTAATCCAATTTTTATAAAACGAACAAAGCCGGTTTGTAGTATAGGTATCAGCATGGTGTTTAAAATGATCTGGAGGACGTATCCTCCATCTGGATGGTAGTGATTCTCTTCTCTTCCCTGGTTTTGGATATTTGCCTAGCGCCATGGGCCGATGGCTTAAACCAGATTTGGAAATGTCATCAGTTTCTCCTTCAGTCCCCTGGCCTTTTAACCAAGAGTCTGAAAAACACTTTCTTGGTGCTTGGTAAGGGGCGAGGGGCCCTCTCAGATCCCTGGCCTCTCTGGTGACCACAGTAAACTTCCAAATTGGGGACAGTAGATATGGTGAACTCCAGCCTCAGGAAGGTCAAGGGACATGCTCAGTCTCAAGCAGTGGAACCTTGAGCCTTGGTTTTCTGACGTGTAATTCAAGGTTGTTTTCAGGCCATCTCCATGCCTCAGGACTGATAGAGTTTGTTGAATTTCTTTTCAGCTGGGAGCAAGAATGCTTTTGTCTAGTCTCAGTTATAAAGTATGCGTATGATCTTTTACACGGCTTACTGAAACTGTCCCAGAGGTGAAGGTTTGGGACATTTAGTCTAAAGGAAAAGTGCCTCCTGACTCTGATTTATCACACAAAAGGGAGGGATTCTGAGTATTCAAGAAAGAATGTTGTGCATGGACCTGTTATCTTAGAAGGAGCCAGCGTCGTTGCCCCGTGAGAACCTTTTGTTCGTGGTTTATTTTAAAAGTAGCTGTGGCCTAAATTTTAGGGAATTGAAGTAAAATAAAAAGAAATCTTTTTTCTAGTTTTAATGTAATGCTTTTTGTTTATGTTTATTAAAATATTTAGTCCTTTCCATAATAATAGGAAGCCTGGCTAACATTTTTCTAGTGCTTGCTCTGTGCCAGGCAGTATCTAACTTGTATTTCATTAACTCGGGTCGAGTAACTTCTCTCGTCTTTCCAGTTTAGCCTACAGATTTGTTCATGGTCAGTGTTTAAAAGCAGCGAGGGGAGCAAGGAGTGATATGGTCAGTACGTGATATTTTGTGGGATATACAAAGAACGTTTCACTGGAATAGCAGGAAGAACGCTGCATTTGGACTCAGTGACTTGTCCCCTTAAAATCTTCAGTTTCTTTATCTATGAAAAGAGGACAATATCAAACGGGGCTGTTGCAAGGATTAAATGAGATGATGTAAATCAAGTGCTTGACTTCGTGCCTTCACAGGAAGTGAGGCTTCACCATAGTGGGCATTGAGAAAATAGTAACTGCCTCTTTTAATCTCCATGCACAAGGTGTTTGTGAAATTAAATTGGAGAACAGAATATGAAAGCTGGTTTATACGTTTTTAAAATATCGTTCCAGTTTAGGATGGTATTTTTCACTGAGTGCTGCCTTCTTTTGCACTTTGGGGTAAAACGAATTGAGGAATCAAGAGAAATAGGTTATGGCGAGATCTGGATTTTACAAGATGGCCACCAAGCCTGGAACTGTAGGTGAATACACAATGGGTGGCTTAGTGATACAATATTACAGTGCGTTATGAAATAGTATTACCTGTGCTTTCAGACTTGGTGGCCACCTTGTAACTCTGTCACCTATTTGGTATTTGGTTCAAGGAAGTTGTTTAATCTCGCTGGGCAATGAGAATCAAATTATATAAATTATTCTAGAAAGCTTTCTATAAACTATGAAGCACCTGACCTGTTTTTGTTTTGTCTATTGTCTTAACTCTCTTGTGGTACAGTGGTTTTTGATTTAGTGATGGATAGAATTCATTTTTATTTAGTTAGGAACCCTTTTTCATAGGAAATGAATTAGAAGGCGAAAGGCAATTTGGTAGCATTAGTCGTGAAGAGTAATTTCAAATATGAGGAAGCCATATATTAATTATAGAGAAGGTAACATCCCAGAACTTGATAGGCTGCTAGACAGGAGTGAATGGAGCAGGCACAGGATAAGGGGCATTAATAAACTGCTGGAGTATCAGTAATTCCATGGTCCTATTGTGTTAACTAAGATGTGGTAACTGAGGGAAAGATCCAGCCTCGTATCCTCGGGATGCATTACTCCGTGCTGTAGACATGCCGTCTGCGATAAATACCAGGGAATTGACTCACTACCTACCAGAATCCTTAAGAATGTTAGAAGTTAACTTATAAATCTAGAGAAAAATAGAGTATGCCCAGAGTAGTTTGCTTTTATTTATTTATTTATTTACTTACTTACTTATCTATCTATCTATCTATCTATTTATTTATTTTCAGTTTTTGGAGTCATATTAAACAGATTTTCTGATGGCTACTTAGCAAGAACAGAAGGAAGAAAACAATTAGCGTATCCCTTCCTGTTCGGTTACAGCAGAAACGGTGAATTCCTTCTTTTGGTTATTAGGATCGTCTGGTTCATGTAGGGTATGACCGGCAGTCCCAGGGAAGACATGGAATGTGGGAAAGAAGCTCTTCCAGCCCTCACGTCAGCTTCCGTGTGGTGGCTGGGGTGCTCCCTGGCGGCCCCAGATGTAGAAGCCGGATCTTTCTGGTCCAAAATGCTCCGAAAGAACGGGCTTCCGTGAGACTTGGCATTGCTCTCGTCTCCTCTCAAATCTCTTTCTTTCTTCAGAATGGTTTGGACCAGGCGTGTATATTCCCCTTCCCCACATACTCACACAAAGACTGGAGCAAGAAATATTTCTCTCACTGTTTAAATTCTAAAGTAGGATGCTGCTTTACCAGCAGATAAGCTTTCCTGTCACCAGCCACTGCCCAGTTGTGTGGAAAAGAGAATTTTATCTAAATGAGTATAAGAAAATCGGGATCCCCATTCGTTAGGACTTTTCTAGGAACCTTGACTTTAATGGATGTCACAGAATAAGCAGGTATAGGCTTCGTGTATTGAGAGTTGGGTTTCATAGGCAAAAAGCCTATGGAAAAAAATTATGCTAGGATGGGAATAGTTTAGGTTAAACGAGAAAAAAAATCAGTGGAATCCTTTTATATAAAATACGTTTTGTACATTACAGAAGCAAGCATTGGACGGTTTTCCATGTTTTTGAGGAGGTGAAAGCAAGAAAGGGTGGAACCTTTTTTAATCCTTACTAGGAAAGTATCTGCCATGGGGACACTTCTCTGTGACTGTCGTTGTGCCACTCTTGAAACTAACCTAAGAGTCAGTTTGGTTTTTAAAAGGTCTCCTTAATCATGTACGTGGAATATTTCATTTGTTAAAACATTACCTGGCTTATCGTTTCAAAACCGTTGGAATGATTTTTGAAATCACTCATCAATAGATTAATTTCTACAAACATTTATTTTGTTTGTTTGTGGGCTATTCGTAAGTCTAAGGTGCCCTTCTTAAGAGTGTAACATCTGTATCACAAACGCATGATCACTACAGATGCCTGCACAGAATTCTTCGTGTAGATAGCAAGGTGTGCTTCGAAGGTCCCTTCGACAGGCTCCTGCCATTACAAACTGCATTTAGAAGACAGCATCTATGCTTATAACTTGACTTACTGTCTTTATGTTGTTGAGAAAGGAGACACTGGGAAAGAGGCGGAAGAAAAGGAAAAAGGTATCATTCTTTTCTCCCAGGTGCTCTTTTTTCAAAACTCCACGGCTGCTGATTCCATGTAGCTTCATGCTCAGCCCCAGTTCTCATTATGTGGTAATAAAAGTAGAGTATTTTTTGTGCCTAGTGTGTCTAACACGTATTAGGTCTTTTACAGATGTTACCACGTATCCTCACGACAACAGGGTGCAGTAGCTAATGTAACATCCTTGCATAGATGAGGAAGCTAAGGAGCAGTGATGGGAATTGCCCGAGGTTACATACCTGGTAAAAAACCCACAGGATCTCGTTTAGTCGTTCTCTTCCGTGGCTTCGCTGCTGTTAGTAACTCCCTCCTTTCTGAGCTGTTATGTTCTCTTGATTTTGACTTTTATAACAACACGTCTGATTTTACTTCTAGCTTCTGGCCACTCACTCTCTGTAGTTTCCTTGGTGAACCCTGCTTCACCTTTTCACCCATGAAACCTTGGTATCCCACCCTGTTCTTTGATGCCTTTCTCACACTGCATTCTCCTCCCGAGAGACAGCATCTATGCTTATAACTTGACTTTCTGTCTTTATGTTGCTGAGTCCCGCCCAGATCCTTCTGTTCCAGATCACTTGTCTGAGAATCACACACATGAATTCAGATACCTGTTTGACATTTCTCCTTAAGTGTGCTCTTTAAATCCATCCTGTCCCCAGAGGGAAGTTTTCCCCTTTGATTTTTTTTTTTTTTTTTCTAGAACCCTCTAACTTAGTAAGTGGCAATATCATCCACCCAGTTTCCCACATCAGAAATCTGGTCATCATCCTTACTCCTCCTAGCTCCTCATCTCCCTCATTCCATCACTGAATTAGTTTGCCTCCCTCATTTTCACAGTCTGAAGTCTCCTATGTCAGGTTTGCTACGTGAAGTTTTGTTTTCTTCTAATGTTTTCTAGTTCCCAAGAGACATTTCTAGATCGGAAATTTGATGATTTGGCCTGTCTTTTTCACAGTTTTATCTTTTTCAGATATTCTTTTTACTCTTGGGATTAAATTCATACTTCTTCACCTGGCATATAACCTTTTTTAACTCTGTAGTCTCATTTTGTACAATTTTTCTTTGCTAGTTCTTGGGATGTTCTCTTGCCTCTGGCCTTGGCACACATTATTTTTTCTCCCGAGAGTACCCTTCTTTCACTGTCCAATAGTTAACCCTTTCTTACCCTTCACAAACTTAGTGTAGCCTCTTTTTTAATAGCTCCCCACCGACATCCCTCAGTGTCCTTCTGCCAAGTATATACTCCATGTGCTCTTGTCATGCTGTGTACTTATATCACTTTTCATAGCATTTTTTCATAGCTCTATCATGTCTTCTCTCCAAGTCTCAAAAATACAACTGTCTTCTTTTCATTTCCACTGCATTTCATCCCCATGGGCATTTCACATTTCACCTTTCAAAACTAAACTCTTGCTTTTCTTTTTCTCCAAAACCAGCTGTTCCTTCAGACTTCTCTACCTCAGAAAATGGCATCTGTACTAATTCATTGAGTCAGGCCAAACCAGTTGTCCTACGTTCCTCGTTTCACAGCCCACATCCAGCCCGCCGATAAACCCTATTGTTTCTGCCTTTAAAACCTGACTGCCTCTTGCTGCTTCTGCTGTCACCTTGATTCATGCCATCCTCACCTTTTTGCCTAGATGACAGCAGTAGCCCGCTAACTGGTTTCCTGCTTCGAAATGGTCTCCTTTCTCCCCACAAAATCTATTCTCGGTCGTGACAGCCAGAGTGATCCTTCAAAAAAGAAGGGCAGATCTTTTCACTGCTCTGCTCAAAACCTTCCCATCTCTCTTGGAGTGGAGGCCAGAGGCCACACGTTGTCCTCCACAGTCTGTCCCGCCCTCACTCCGTCTTCACTTCTGAGCCCATCTCTTCATTCCCCAGCCCTTTTGAATCTTCAGGTCTTTTTTTAAATGTCAGCTTTTCAGTGAAGCCTTCTCTGGCCATCCATCACAGAAGAGCTCCCCTACCCCTGCCTTGTTTAATTATTGCCTACAGCACTTACTACCATCCGGCTAATTATATGTTTTCTTATCGTTCTTCTCAACTCGAATGCAGGTTCCGTGAGGGCAGAGGTCTCCTTGGTCGACTGCTGTGTTCCCGGCCCCGGGAGCAGTGCACGACCCCTCGTGAGCCCTCGGGAAAGACCTGGTGGTGCCAGGGGAGTTTACCAGGCCTGCCAGTGCGTGTCGCACGCAGCTCCAGCTCTGAGCAGCATTCAGCCACTTGCGGTTCGGCCACTCCCGAGCTTTGACTTTTTAAACTGTGGTGTAGGAATCTATTAGTTCTTTTTAGGCTGTTATTTTGCGAACGATTAAATAAAATAATCCACTCGAAGTGCTTAGTTTAGTAACTTGCCCCCAATAAACTCTACATTGAGAGTAGCTGTTGCTTTTGCTGCTGCTGCTAATTTTTATCAGGCTCCATATAATTACTTTTTACTTGCCCATCTCCTCCACCGGATTTTAAAATCCAGCTATGTTTACACTTACTATTATAATAACAATGATGATAATGTGTTTGCCAGAGGGGAGGGGAAGGAATTGGGCTAAGGTGGTCAAAGGCACCAACTTCTAGATAAAAGATAAATGAGTTCTGAGGATGTAATGTAAAACAATAATAATGATAACAATACTAGTAATAATAATAGTAGCAATTACCATCTGAGTGCCAGGAAGTATTTTGTAAGTCAACACTTTGCAGTAGAACTTTGTCTTACTATTTGCACTTTTGAAAGGTAGCCACTAGCTGTGTGTGGCTATTGAGCACTTGAAATGTGACAGTAATACTGGGGAACTAAATTTTAATTTTATTTCATTTTAATTAATTTAGATTTAAATACCCACGTGTGGCTAGTGGCTACTGCATTTGAATTTCAAAGCTCTAAACTCTTTGCAGATATTAATTCCGTTAACATTCACAGCAACCCTATGATTTGGGTGGAGTTATCGATGAGGAAATCAAGTTTCTGAGAGGTTAAATAACTTTCCCAAGATTGCACAGCTGGTATAAAGTAGAATTGGGTTTTAAAGGTTAAATCTCTTGGTAATGTGGTTGCAGAGGTTCTATTGGCACCTTCTATACTGCAGTCCCACAGCCCCTGTGGCAAAGGGCCAAGGTGACATGTCTATATTCTTGCTGCAAGGGAGGCTAGAAGTAGATTTCTGGTTCCTGTCCCAAGGAGGCACCGCTCACCAGGTGGGAAATTCCCCCTGCATTGGGAAGGTGTTCGGAAGATTCTCGACCACTGGATGCGGCTGCTCAAACTCTGTAGTATACGCTTTTCTTCCAGACTTAAATCTGTAAACAGTGGCAACAACAAAATGCTTGCTGCTAACTTTGCAAGCTATCTCTCATAAAAGCGAAAACATGTTTTCTCTTTGCCCCAAAGCAGGAAGGATATAACATCTGCTCCCAAGCCTAGGATATTTGGACCAAATTTATTACTTTTGTTACTGTTCCATATGGCACTCTGTAATTGAAGAGCCACCAAATCACTTTTTATAACGTATTAGGCAAAAGGGAAAGGGAGAAATTAGTTAAAAACGTAAATACGTACGGATCAAACCAAGGCAGAAATACGAGTGGATACTTCGGCCTTAGCTTTTGCTGTTGGTCCTGAGCACAGAGTTGGTATTTTTAACTCCCTTCCTGCACTAGCCATTTCCTGTTCTCTTTGCTGTCAGCCGATTCTGAGCTGACGTAGGTTTTGTTTAGCTGTAACACCTTAAACTTTCAGTCGTGAGTATCTGTGCTCTTGATGGTCCTGTCTGTGTGGACTGGTTTCCTATTTCCATTCCCATTCAGCAGTAGAAATGGCAAAATTGAGAGGCATTCCTGGTTCCAGACACACATGTCCCTTTCTTCACTGTGTAGCTGCAATCCCATTTACCCTTCAGAGTCAGGATTCACTGTTCTAACTGAAACTGTAACCTCACTTTTTGTCTGTGCAATGTCATGAGCAGCTCAAAATTGCTAGGTTGTAGTTTAAGCTTTCACATCAGTGGAGGCATTGTTGAGTGCCTTAGTGAAATCATTCTTCTCCTGGGCACAGAGACTGTTAAACCAGCAGAACAAGAGTTGCAGCCATGGGGGGAAAATGCAAGTCGGTCATTAGGCGTGATGGGAGGGAGGAGAAGATGTGTAGCTAATTCTTCTTTTGTCCCTTGGTTTCTAGGCCATGTGTTCTGGCTGTTGGAAAAAACAATGTCACATATTATTCACTGGTTACAAGCATCCTATGGGACATCACTCTAACCTCATGAGGTGGTGTCTCCCAGGTCGCACTGGAGCTGACTCTCCTTCAGAGGATGAGTTAGCATTCTGAAAGGTCGTCTTTCTGGGTAGTAGGATACTTGGTAAGACCAGTTAATCCCTCCAGCATCAACCCATTGCTGTACTTTTCCACTGCAAAATCTTGAGTGAGACACCATAATGATGAATAAACTTTTAGTAATTCTGTGGATGACAGAGGCATGGTGCAAGGGAAAGGCAATTTCAAATTTAGAATAAGTGTCTTTTAACCTAAGAACAAAAAAAGGTTGAGGACATATGCCTGAAATCAAGCATGCTTTTATAAAATTAAGAGGGGGTATAAAGGTTCATTCTGGGTTGTTATTCAGAGGCATGTGCAAAGCAAAATGAAGTTGAAAGGGAGTTTGAATGAGTTGAAACCATCTGTCACTGACTCAGTATGACCTTAGGCAAGACGCTTAACTACTGTGAGCTGCCCATTCCTTACATCTGTAAAATGGGGTTAATGGTTTTTGTGTATGTAAGGCTTTGAACCGCTCAGATGAAAGGTGCTGTACAAGTGCGAAGTCTTAATAACAACAGTAATAAGCCTGACCTCATCCTCCCCTCAGTCTGACCCTAGTTTTTAGATTGAACTGTGCTTGAAAGGGTTGCCTATGAAACGATGTGCTCAATATCTATGTTGTGACATGCTCTCCTAGCATCTGATATGCTTCCTTCCCAGCACTTATCACAGTTGGTGGTAATATATTTGCTTGACTATTTGAGTAACGCCAGATCCCAAACCCCACGAGAACAGAGGCTAAGGCAGTCTGTTTACGATTGCAGCTCTGATGCCTAGCACAGTGCCTGTGTGTGGTAGGCTTTCAGTAAATATTTATTAAATGGATGACTAAATAAGTAATGCACATGTCTGTGAATTCTGCCCCCCAACAAAAGAAAAAAGAAAAAAAACCCTGGAGAAGCAGTGTAGGCACGTTGTTCCCCACCCCACCCTAACACCCACATGGGAGCCCTAATGCTGCATTCTTTGTAAATAGGTGATTCCTGTTTGTCATAATCGTACAGTGGGAGTGGTGCCATGAGAAACTTATTGGAATAATTCTCAATAGCATCAATGTTTAGTAACAGATGCACATCGATGGCAGATTGCCTCATTTCACTGCCATCTGCTCGACAACTGCCTCTTCTAACAGGACTGGGCCATTCGAACTAGACCAGTAACACTCTCACGCATGTTTAAGTTTATTCATTTTTGAAATTTTTTCTGAAAGCCTCAAAGAAGGAAAGATGTGTCCATGTCTGGCTGGCCACTGCTCCGTCATGGTGCATCACAAAACCTTGGCAAACTACAAAGGCCAGTTGACGTGTCATAATGCTTACCAAGGAAGTATCCTCTCTTAAGTGTTTTGTCAGAAGTCAAACTAAATAATGGAACTAGGAAACTCACTTAACTACAAATAATTAGGTCCCACAGGGTTCAGTGAGATTGTATAATGGACAACAGAAAGAGGCGTGAGACGAAGGGCATAGTCCATGCTGGTCATCATTTGAACAGGGCAAAGGCACTGTAGTAAACCCTGGAGAAGGTGCAATGTGTCTCCATACGCACATGCAGTTAGGTTATAGCCAGTGAAAGCGTGATTCTTAGCCCGGACATGCCTTTCAATAAAACTTTACCAAGCTTTTTGGCTCTATAAAGGTAGAGACAGTTTTGGCCTATGTAAATTTATCTTGATATGACCAGTTGGGTCGGTGGTGTGTCATAAGTCTGGGCCAGCTCCCAAAGATGTCTGAGTGCTTAGCATCATGCCTGGTACCCAGTTGAGCCTCAGTAAATATTTGTTGAATGGATGTTCCAGGACCAACTGAGGCAATGCCTTCTGGATTCACAGAATGAAAGCGGGTCCCATCGCCTTAGAGCTAGAGCAGGCTGACTGTGACTTAGAACTTGGCATACTTAATGTACTGAGCAGAACACAAAGCAAATTAGTTATTACTGTTTTGTACTTGTTATAAACTTCTAAAGGCTGTGTGATTTCCAAAATGTAAATCATTAGGTGTATGTTATTTTGGTAGCCAGACATCTAACAGTGGCTGTTTTGGAGAGAGTAAATCCATCTGAGTCTTGGTTCGGTTACAAGAATGACTAATTTTATACTAGATTCTCACATGATTCAAAAGTGTGTGAATGACTCAGCCCATTAATACCCTTCGCTCCTGTGATCTCCTCTCCCAGTGAGATGATGGCTATAAGGCAATAATGATAATTGGAGGAGGAGACCTTGACTTTGCCCTGTGGCAATAAAATGACACACTTTGAGTAATTGCGTGTGAGTACAATCTTGTTTGAAAGAAGTAAGATGTATTATCATCATATAAATATTTAAAATTTTAGGTTAAAGCATGTTGAAAATAATATATAGTTTCACTGTGTTGAAAGTAATAGTTTCACTATGGGCGAGGGCCGACTTCTACCTTTTGTTTCTGCCATTATCTTTTTGCCTGAAACAACCAGGGACAGAGCCGCCGGAGGCCTGACTTAGTTGTTGACAGTCAGCTCATTGCTGACATTCCCCTGCTGACAGGAGAGAAATATTGCGGTCACTGGAGTAGTGAGTTACAAGGAAATGCAGCTAAACATTTACGAGTGATTTTGAGCCGAAACTGAGCAGTTGGAGAATCCTTGGAACTTTGGGAGATTCATGTGTTTCTTTCAGTCACTGTTCCATCTTCTTGAAACAGTTCATCAGCAAAGATCCGAGTATTTCGGAGTCAGCACTTTGTGCGTATCTCTGCTCCTGCTAAAGTCCACAGTGACCCAGTCACCGAGTCCCGTGGACACTTCTCGGTCCTTATTCGGCTTGACTTCGCCTCCGCTTTTGACAGGCCTTGCCATTTACTTCCTAGACTTTTGGAACACTTTCTTTGGGCTGACTTCTTGGCTCTTGAACTTTTTTCTTTTTAGACTCTCTTAGCTGCTCCATAAATACAGTGTTCTCCAGAGCTCGGTCCGTGGTCCTTTTCTGGTTTCTGTGTATTCACTTCCCTTGGTAATCCTGTTCATGTCCACAGTTTCCATGAAAATCTACACAAAGACCGATGTCCTCCATGTGAGTGTTTCCATGTCAGTCTGCTGAGCTGCAGACCTGTATATTCAGGCAGCCTGGCGATATATATATAATGATAACAACAGTAACAAGCTACTCTTTACTGAATATCCTCTGTCACGGACAGCTCAGTGCTTTACTGCCTCATTTCATCTCTTCTCAGCAACACTATTATTGTTATTTTCTATTTTTACAAGTGAAGAAATTAAGGTTTATACATTTATTCACTTTTCTAAGGTCATTCGGTTAGGAGCAGGACCTTATTTTTAATCTTCATCTTAAATCCAGATCCCAAGGTTTAATCATAAATACTATAGATTAGCGAGTCAAAATGGAATCTGTCTTGCTTGAAAAGACCACATTTTATCCCTAAAGCAGAAGTCTGGGAATTGTATTAAACCTCCCAAATGCAGTGGATCACAAAAGTACTTTTAGTTTTATGTCCAAAATATGTTGTTTGCATTAAACAGGTTTCACATTCATGGCATTCAGGCTAAGGTATTGCTTGGACTATACATTGTTTTTAAAAAACACAAAAATCTAGATTTCTAACTCTTCTTTAAAAACGTGACGTGCTCTCTCACGAGGCAGCAGTCATCTGGAGCTGTGCAGCAGCTTCCTCTCACCTGGGGCTTGTCCTGTCTGCTCAGTGCAGCCCTCACCACTTCCTGTTGTCCTGCACGTTGGGGTGTTTCTCAGATCCTCACAGCCTAGCCCTGACACCTGCTGAAGACTCTTGTGCCTCCCCAGCTGGTCGTATTCTTTCTTCCCTTGTTTTGCCCTACTACTTGAATGGTTTTCTCCAATGAGATCTGGTACTGGTTTTCTCTTAGTGTTCTTGATTTACGTTTCCCCATTGGCTTCTTCTCAGTCCACAGACATGTTAAAGGCTCTGTGCTAAAGATGGAAGGAGAAGAATAAAAATTTTTTCAGATCTGTGCTATGCCAGAGGTAAACACACACATGATTTCATTGAGTCTTCGCAGCATTGAAGTAGGCATTCCCGCATCCTTATTTAAGAGGCAAGAGAAAGCCGAGGCCTGGAAGGAGTGTCTTAAGAACCACGCATTGGGTGGATCGAGATCTGTCTGATCCCGAGGTCCACGTTCTTTCTTCTCCATCACATCAGCTTCATTTCAGGCAGTTGTTACCCGCTATGCAAATACCAGTCTCTTAGCCATGATTGCCTTCCCACCTCTCTCTCCTTCCTTTGGCACCAGGCTTTAATCACTGTTCACGCAGAACTCCCTTCATCTTTTTTCTCAGAGCAGCATAATTTGGCCCCACTGTAACTCTTTCATCAGCATCATTTGAGTACCTACTATATACCAGGCAGTGCTCTAAACACCAGTGAAACAGCCCTCACCTGAGGGCAGCTAGTAGTTTGAGACAGATGAATAGTTTCAGTGCAGTGGACCAAGTGCCTAGGAATTAAATCTAGTGGTCTCTTTTTAGACCTTATCTTATTTTAGCTCTCTCGTATCATTTTTCCCAAAGGACAAACATCTCTCTTAAGGAAAATTTCTCTGTTTCTTTCACTGTGGCATTCCTCATTTCTGGTTTTCTTGGCTCATTTTAGAGTATTTTGAATCTCTGTTGATTAAGCCACCCAGCCTGTGGGACTTTTTTCTTGACAGCCTTAGCAAACTAATACACCCTGTGCTTTTTTATCACTGAGGTTTTAAGTCCGTATCTAGGTATTTTATCCTTAGGGAAGGGATGGACTAGAATCTAATGGATTCTCTCCTCCCATCTCAAAATTCTTTGAGGTGTTTTAAATTCGTCCGAGGAAAAGAGAGTCGGTTTTCTTCCCTTTTTCAGACCGGATAACTTATGATGAGCTACACAACGGATGGCTATTTTTCTTTCCTTTTTGGGATTATGTTTCTCTTTCTCTTGAAGATAGAAACAAAGCAGGAAACCATTAAAGATATAGTTAATCCCCACTTACTGTATTGATTTAAACAAATATTGAATTTGATATTTTCCAGGCTCTCATTTTGATAGCTGGGGTACAGTAAGTTCTCTTTGCTATGGATAGCTATGCCAGCCGCAGCATCCGATTTCCAGAAGCCGTGAATTTATATGCTTTGTAGCAGTGCTCTTGAGGCTGTGGGGAATAAAAGTACTCTGAATCACTAAATTTGGTTTATTCAGGTATCCTAGTCATATTTTAGGTTGCCATGTTGTCAACCTCAGAATGTCTGTTCCCTCCATTCCCCTCTCCCCATCCCATGCTTTCTAACTCCTCAGCAGTAGTTGTATTTGAACTAGAGAAACTAAGTGTGTTCTAATATTCATTGGAAAAGAATATTTGCTGACCATCTGCTCAGACCAGATCTTTTTCTGATGGTCCCGGATGTAGTAATGATTTCCTACTCATTGAAGACCTCGGGCAAGTTCATCTGTGGGCCTGCCTGTCATGTTATCATTAATATCTCAGGCAGACGTGAAAAGTCGATTTTATTTTCTAAATCTAGAGACTATAATTCTTTTCTAAGAACTCATAATTTATTTTCTGTATCTGTTCTGAACTCTCCATGCTACCATCTTGAATTTGTTTCATCTTGTTCTGTCCTGTGGAGAGGTAAAGGATAGCTAGCTAGTCACCATGAATAATAGCTCTTATTCTTGAGACATAAGACCTTGTTAAATTGCCTTTCTACCTTCTTTTTTCCCCTTTGTTTTAAACTGAGCTTTATTGGTTCTTTTGCCTTACAGGGCTTATTTTAAATTTTTAATTATGTATAAGACCTGGCATTAAAGCCTCTCCATTTTTCACAACTGCCTTTGATGATAGATCCAGCGCTGGTTGAGTTTCATCAGTATAGTGAGAACACAGTCAGTTTCTTCACTCTAATATAAGTATAAATTTAGGCATGCTGGTTTTATGCTTAATTTTCACTTTTGATTGAGCTAGTTCAAATGCATGACAATTAAGCAAAAGATTATACAATTCTTATCTCCATGACAAAGGGTAATCTAAGCATATCAATTGATATGCTTTGCTATGCATTGATACCCAGATTCAGAGAGATCAGAACTATATCCCACTGACCAGAACCAAAAACAAAATTTTTTATATCTATCTTATAGTCTTAGCACTTCCTCTAACTAGATGATCGTAGATAAGTCATTTAACTTCTTTCTATATCATTTTATTTATGAAACTGGAGAAAATAGATATTAAGACTAGATGATCACTAAGTTGTTTTCCAGCTTAGAAATTGTATTTTGCGCTCTACTAATAACAGTTGATAAATTATGAGTTTTAAAGGGTAAGTATATTTGGAGCAAATAAGATAAATTTTTTTGAAATACATTGAGTGCATATAGAGTGCATACCTTCTATGTATGTGGTGCTGGCAACACAGTGATAAATCAGACACCTTTCAGAGTTTACATTGTATTAGGGGAAAGAAATTTAAAAATAAGTGCAATTGAGTATTACTGGGGTTGTGGAAGAAATCTCTCTAAGACATATTGGGGCACATGGGAGACTTTGGTGAATTTTGCCTAGTGGCAGAAGCATCAGGAAGAGGCCAGTGATTCAAGGGACTCATTATGAATTCCTAAAACGTGCGGTTGCAGTGAAGTGGAAGGGCCAGCAGCTTAATTGTATTGGCTAAGGACTGATGATGAGGAAGTAGAAGCAGTGGGTATAGATGACTTTTTTCCCTGAGGGGCTGGACTATAAGGAAGAAAATACCTGAAGGGAGTGGGCAGAGATTAAAGACATTGATTCCTAAATATGAGAGTAAAGAGCCAAATTAAAGGTTTTGGGGAAAAGAGTTTGGGCGAGGGAAATTTTGTTCTGAAGGAGATGAAGAAGAGGGATTTAAGAACAAACTTAAAAAACAAGGTTTAGGTTGGTTGGAGGGACAGATAGATGAATAGATACATGATAAAGCAGACATAGCAAAATGTTAATCCTGGCATCTAGGAGTGGGTGAATAGTAAAATACAATTCTTTCCACTTTCCGCATGTTTGAAAATTTTCTAATAAAATATTGGGAGGAAGAACATAAGAATATAGATCGAGAGTTTAGCTTGGAACAGAATAGAGGGCACTTATTCCTTGTTGTGGCAGCAGATGGTGAAGTTCAAGGTTAAAGTCTCAACTTCTATTGTGAAGATGAAGCCACTCGTAACCTGCTGAGGTAGTGGGTAGAGCTGAGGAGTGATGAGAATGAATGATGGAATAACCATGTGGGGAAGAGGAGAAGGGTCTGAGCAGCCCTGGGTTCAAGGAAGAAGTAGTGGTGGTGAAGTGAAGGGCCCAAGAGTTTAGCTGGTATGAGGTTTTTCTCCAGTAGTTGTCAGGAGGCAGCAAGTTGCTAGGGCATCGAAGGGGCAGTTTGAGACAGCGATGGGCGGAAGGGGCGAATGAGTCCCTCCCTCCATTATTCACCAGCACTCAGTTCTGGAACCAGTCCCGTCCTCTTTGGCTCTCTATTGGGAGGATTCTGTTTTCTACCTCATTATATATTTATTTGCATGAAACGAGATAAAAATAATGTTGCGAAACTGTGTTATTTAACTATTAAACATTTCACTAATATAGTTTTATTATTATCTTTCTCAGGTAAAAGAGGAACGCCCAGAAAAAATACCAGATCTGAAATTATTAGTGGAGAGGAAATTCTTGGCTTTGCAGAGTAAGAATTCTGATGCAGACTTCCAAAATAATGAAAAATTTGTGCAATTTAAACAACAGCTGAAAGAACTAAAGAAGCAATGTAAGTCAGCATGCTTTGCTTTGCTTTGGCTTTTTGAAATGAGGGAGCCGACTTGAAACAGTCCCAGAGAGTTGGTGATGTAAAGTGTGCTTATCTGCTTGGCTTGATCCTCTTTCTAGATGGCTTTTTATGGTTGTTGCAATTCTGTGTTTTGTCTAACCTTTGGTTCAAATCAGCCTGTTTGTTTCTGAAAGCCAACAGTTTCCACAAAGTGCTAAGAAAATTCCCCACCAACTACAGGAAGTTACACTGTGTTGTCCTACTGCTGGGGAGGGGAATTGGGAAAATAAAAGAAAACTGAAAATTATTTTATTAAAATAAAAACGGTGTTTTTCAAATTTTAAACTGCTGTGCCAAGCTTTAAAATAACCATATTTTTATTCTGATTTTGTTGCTTTGGAATAGCAGGAATAATGTTTTCTTAGAGTATATTTTTGCCCTCTTAGATATGGATCAGAGTTCTCTAAATCCCTTCTGTCTTTTTCTTTCAATTATAGTTGGCATTCATATTATTTTATATTAGTTTCAGGTTTACAGCATAGTTGGTTAGACATTTATATCATTTATGAATCCCTTCGATATTTATAGTATAAATTATATATGATTTTAAAATTTTGCCTTCCTCATCGACTTTATTATACTCAGATTTTTTAATGAACATACTTTTGATTTAAAAATGAGAGTAGGGAAAATGATTAATTATACAAAAAGAATTTTGTATACAGTATCTGCCAAAAATAACTTATCTTTTCTGCATAGTGAAGTACACATTTTTTCTTTTTTCATGTAGTTCACATAACAATCATGTAATTTGCTTCTTTTACCTTCACATCAATTGTCATTCTTTTTTTTCAATTCAAGATTCTTTTATTGCTTAAAGAATTAAATAATGAAGCAGATAACTTTTGTTTTTAACTTAAGTTTCACATCACCTTCATTTGAATACACATGGAACAGAAGGAATGTTGCGTGATATGAGATACAAATTTATTTTATGTCCTTATTTGTACTTAGTATAGAGATTCGTATTTTGAAATAGGCTTTATTTTAAATATAAGCATTTTCTTTGAATTGATGCTGAGATCTCAAAAATAACTGAGGAAGCTGCTTTATTTCTGTCTATTTTACAAATTAAGTTTCACAATTTGGAATGTTTTGCAATCGTGGTGAGACTTTTTCTTTTACTGTAGATTTAAACAGTAAGCACTTTCTCCACATTTTAACTCTATGTTCTGTTCTTCATCAAACATCACAGCTGCCAAAATCTTTCTAATATAATTTTCACTGTTCTCTCAAATGGGTAATAATCCCCCAAACAGGTAATATTTGCTAGTAGCTTTCTGAGCTCAAAGATGCTAGTAAATTTCAGTTTTGATGTTGGTCAAAGTAGTCAAATGTGTTTTATTTTATTACTTGGAGACAGTTAATCATAAATTATAGCAGATTTAGCTTCCGACCATAATTTCTGATATTTTATGTATTTTATAATACAGATTGAAGAATACATATCCAAAATATAAATTTTTTTCTTCCTCTATTATTCTTTATAAATTTATTATCCTATAAGAGACAACTGTAAAGATATTTAAAATCACATACTCATGGGGAAAACACTTCCTAATTAATAATATATAATTCAACAAAATGATAAATATTGGAAATCATAGCTATTGTCTAGTTCTCACTAAAATTGTGCAGGCAGGGGACAGAATTAACATTTAGAATTAATATTAACCCAGGCCAGCAGTACACATTATTGGGCTAGACAGTTAAATTTATGACAAAGTAAACTTATATTGAAAGAAATGCTTTCTTATATAAAGTTTCTCTATATATGGTAACACTGAAATTCAAGACTTTTCTTTTTTTTCCCTCTTAAAATAGTCTTTTTAAAAGATTTTAAATCTTAAATAATAAGTGAAATAGTAATACTGTCTTAAAGATGTGTATTCCTCACTTGCAAAATGTAATTTTTAGTGCATTATTATTAGCACTGCCAACTAAATTTGCACCATGTCTAGTAGACTTTACTTCCTTAGATTTAATGCAGCTGTGAGGGTGCCGACAGTGTTTGTGGAGGCAGGTTCAAGGGACCGTGACTTATAAAGGAGCCACTGTAATCTGTTTGTTTGAGGTGTGTTCTCATGGAGGCAGGGAATAACAATAATTTTTTTTTAATTGGAAAATATTAGCCAAGGAGAGATACTTGTTTCAAGTTGCCTGTTTTGGCAAAGAAAGGTCCGAAGTGTTTTTATGGTCTGCGCGTATCTGAAGGGTTGACCCCTTCCCCTCCCCCCATGGAAATAACCATCATGTCTTCACCAGATTTATTATGCAAGAACATAAATGGCATGAGATTAAATTTTACCAAATCAGAATCGAATCAGAGAAACGTCACGAAGCTCTTAGGTGGTGAAAAGGCAAGATATAGGTTGAGATCAGGTGGTCTGTCCGGTGGGCCTGAGGAGGGTCCCCGCCTGCCGCCTGGGTGCTCTCAGTGGGCGGGAATGGGTCAGTCCAGCTGTCGTCGGCCGCTAGCTCTCAAACTGTCTCCTCTCAAGATCCCGCTACATTTTTTAAATTTACTTAGGGCCTCCAGAGGACTTGTTCGCATGGGTTATAGCTGTCGACATTTATCATATTAGAAATCAACACTTGAGGAATTTAAAAAATATTAATCCACTTAAAAATCCATAATAAGTTCATTACATGTTATGAAATACAAGAATTGCATTGTGAAATACAAGAATATATTTTCAAAACATAAAGAAAAATTAGTGAGAAGATTGGCATTGTTTTACATTTTTGCCAGTCTCCTCAATTTCTGCCTTAATAGAAGACAGCTGAATCTTCGCATTTGCTTCTGTATTCGGTTTCTTATAACACATTGTTTTGGTTGAAGTACATGAAGAAAATCTGGCCTCACGCTTAGGAAGTTGGACTTGCTGAAAGGATCTCGCAGACCACCAGAAATTCTCGCTTCGAGAACCACAGATCTAGGCCAGAGATAGTAAACTGGGTCCTGTGAGCCAAATTCAGTCTGCCTCTTCTTTTTCTATGGCCTGCAAATGAAGAATGGCTTTTATAATTTTTAATTGTTGCGGGGAGAAAGATCAAGAGAAGAGCAATCTTCTGTGCCATGTGAAAATTATATAAAATTCAGATTTCAGTGTCTATTTAGTTGTATTGGATGTTAGACATGCTTTTTCAGTTGCATATTGCCAGTAGGTGTTTACACTGCAATGGCAGAGGTGAGTGGTGCATCAGAGACCATCTGACCTGCAAAGCTTATAACACTTGTTATCTGGCTCTTTACAGAAAAGTTTACTAACCTCCTGGTCCAAACCATAATCAGAAACAAGGGCAGTTTTTTTGTTTTTTTAACTTGAGGTTTTTTTTCTTTTTTTTTTGTTTGCTTGCTTGCTTGCTTGCTTGCTTTCTTCTTCTTTTTTTTTTTTTTACTAAGTCTCATACATTTGTCTCAGGTATGTTCAGAACACTATGAGTGCCTACTGTATACGAATCATTACAGTTGGTGATCTGAGATGAATAAAAGGCAGAGTCCCGGTACTTGGAGAAGACAATACATACAAACACAAAATAACGTGAGAACCATTACTAGCAAATGTGAAATCTAAAGCAAAGAATGTCAGAAACAAATATTCTACAACGTGGGACCTAAACGAAGCATCAGAATAGGAATGCAGATTTCATCTGGGTGACAAATATTGCCAGTCAATGAACAGGGGCCGCCTGGAGCTGTATGTTCAAGAAGGTTCTGAGGTTGGGTCCAGGCCCAGCAGGTGAGAGTGTGCGAAGGATTGTGGGGGGAAAGAGGCAGTACATTAGAACTTAATGAGAATGTGCAGACACCTCCATGTAGACACTTTCTCAAGTCATCAAGCCTGTTATCTCATTAGCAGGCCTCAGAAGTTTTAGTGCAGGTTAGCAAGGCAGAAATTGAGGGCGTTAGGCAAGAAAGAATTGGTTCTTAGGAACTTTCAAAACATAAGGGCTTCACTTCATGGTCAGAAATAGAATTGACTGAATCTGAGATCTTCAGTGTTGGGATAATCTAATATACAATGTAATTTTGTTGGTACAGTTAAATGTTAAGCATAAAGGAGAGCATGTCTATTTCTTTAAGGGCAAGTTTGCTAATCTGAGAATATTCATCACAGATGTAATAGTATGTTTAGGTCAGATGTGAAATATGCAGAAAATGAGATGGAGATATTTGTCACTGAAACTGATTTCTCAGTTTCAGTGACAGTGACATATGCATTCAAGATATGTGTATATGAATTTACACCGTAATCTTGTAATTATATGGAGTCACAAAATAACTGTGTACCTTTCCTTTAAGCATGCTCCGTCTGGATCTCAAAACTGAAAACAGGGAGTGGCCATTCACGTCACTCACACTGAATAGGGAGTTCCACGGGAACATTAGACACCTTGACTCCACTGTACCTAGTGGTTGATTTTCCCTCTCGTTCAGCATCTGTTTCACACCGCAGTGTAGTTCCACGAGAGCAGGGACTTGCGTTTTGCTTACTGCTGTATTCCTCGAGCTCCTCCAGCATGAGGTCTGGGCACTTGGTATCTATAGCCCAGGTCCTTGACGGTCACCAGTCTTCAGAAGAACCTTCAGAGACATGAGATCTTACGCCCTATCCGAAGGAGGTACCAGCCACCTGTGCCGGCCTGTCGCTGCCATGAGTGAGCGGGACCCCGTGTTGCCAGCTGCTTTTGGAAAATTCGGAAATCTTGCAGATTATGTATTCATTATTAGAATTTTAAAAGACCGTGCAAACAAAAGTACCAGTTTGTGACCTTTGATTTTGCCTTCTCATACCGTTTTTTGGTGTTGGACCTAATGAGAGACATCAGTATTAGTTTGGCCGGTTACCAGTGGATTGAGCATGGAGGGCTATATTGAAAAGCAGATGGAGGTTTTGTAGTGAGGAGCCAGGTATGGGAGCCCCTAACCCAGATGCAGGTGAACCGTGGGGTTTATAGAGAAGATTAAGAAGGTGTGTGTGAGTTTTGAAACCTAGAAAGAAAGAGATGAGGAAGAAACAAAGGTGGTGCCAAGAGGGAAGTGTTTGGCTTTGCCTAGAAATACGTTGACTGCATTTAAACCACGCAGTGTGGACTGGCCTGACTTAATCCTGACACCCCTCAGCATGTAAATCTCTTCGTCATAAGATGTAACTGTCTATCCAAATAGTGCGTATTTATGGCCTGCGAACAACCGAAGCCCCAAACCATTTAAGACAGGAATAATTTCTTAGTCATCTCTGTGTGTCTTTCATTCCTCACATAATCAGAGCTCAGGTAATGTTAACAGAACAGAATTACTCAACTAGGAGAGGATCAGAACCTAGTTAGGGCGAGTCTGATGATAAAACTCCCTTTCCCTTCAATAATGTGTCATCGGTAGAGAAGAGAATGAGAAAGGAAATGAACATTTTTCTAGGGTTGGGATCGAAAATCAGCAGCAAAGGTTAACAACTTACATGGTCTTTGAAAATCCTTTAAATTGCTCCAAAAAGTCAGTAGATATGATTTTGTGTATATAACCCTTTACAGTGACATGTTGGTAAAATATAGTTCTTAATACCGTAGTGGCATCATGCTCAGGAATTAAGTATCACTTACTTTTAAGTGTCACTACTTAGAATATATAAGCAAATTTATGAAAAATTAAGTTTTCTGGCTCTTCTGTAGACAATTTTATCATCTCCATGGCCCTCAGTTACCCTTCGTTTTTTCCATGGTAACGTAGATAAAGCCATCACCATTCACTGGCTGGGTGACCACTGATTGTTGGGAAATGCTAAAAATCATAAGTTTCCTAGCAGAGACTGACTTTCTTAGTCTGAATTACATCTCTGGCCTGGAGATTTATGCTCATTGGATGAAATTTCTGCCCTATGCAAATTTTTATTTCTTAGTATATTTGCTTCTCTTCCTCTTCCTCTTCTCTGAATCCGTATCTTTCTGATTTTTTGTGTCTCTTTCCTCCCTTCTGCTTTCTTCGTGTGCCCCACCCCATGCAGTTTCTCTTTCCTGTATGTCTTTATTTACATCATTGAAGCGAAATGGTACTATTCCCATCTTAATGATGAGGTGGCTTCAGAGAAGTCTGGTGATATGCCCAAGGCTATGAAGCCGGTAGACAGAAGACAGAGATGCCAGGCCAGCAAGAGGGCATTGGGGAGAGTTATGATGATCCTCCCTCTTCTGTTTTATAAAGTTGTTACTTTCCATAAATATTTACATTTTCAAGCAGATTGGGGTACCAAATAATAATTGAATAAGTGGAGGAAAAAGATTAATTCTGATTCGATTGACTCTGCCATGCTGGAATTTTAGTCAAGGCTGTAATCCACCAGGGAGCTCTTTCGTAGCGGGAAATGAGCGTTTCTGCATGCCCTAGTGAGCAGTGAAGATGTCCATCTTCTCTGCCTTCGCCTGCGGTCTGTGTTAGTCCTTTAAGAAAGTAGTAATAATAAAGGTAATAGCCAGGCTTTGTATGGTGCCTCGTACATCTTACTGAAGTAATGAGTAACTACAGGCGTTGTTTGCTTGAGTGCCTACCTATGCACAGGGTCCGGTACTTACATCCTTTACATACATTACTGTTGACTTCTCGGAACTCTATGGGATAACTAGACCCATTTTATGGATTAGAAAATCTGCAGAGAGAGTTCATATATCTTCCCTAAGATCATAAGTGCTGAAATTCCAAGCCCGGTTTGGGTGACACCAAAGCACATGTTGTTTTCCCTACATACTGTGACATCTCTTGAAAACACTCCTGTGGTCTTTTTTTTTTATATCTCAATTCAAGTATGTCATGCATCTCTTGAAAAACTGATTAGTCGTAGGACGCGTGAGTAGTAGACAATTTGTTTGAGTATCCCTTAGATCTGCACTGATGTGCTCCAGTGACACTAGGGTGTCTGCTGTACCTAGCTGAGAGAGAGTCTCGTGTGGGGTGCTTCCATTCAGAGACCAGGGAATAGGAATTAGATCAGAGGTTATTTAGCAGTTTATGTGTGCTTCATCTTGCCTTCTGAGTAGCCACTAGAAAAACATGTAGTTGTAATCCTGTTTTATAGATAAAGAAGTGAGACTCATAAAAGCTAAGTGGTTTGCTCAGGGTCACAAAGTAAGTTACAGGGGGAAACTTAAAACCACGTCTTCCTTTTCCAGATTCCATGGTGCTGGCAGTACCAAAAAATTCAATAAATAGTGCCTAAGAATGCTGTTTCTGGTATGAATAGTTGCTATGATATGGCAGACAGGAGCGGCATATTCATTGCATTACAAGTTTAGAACAAATTCCATGAAGTTTATTTCAAGCGTAACAGCAATAATCCCATGCACATACATCATCTCTCTCAGTGTTCCCAACATCCACGTGCAGGGGAGGAATGCATGAAAAATGCAGGTTCTCTTTTTAGCAGACTGAATCTTGGAGGTGACATATTTACTCAGTGTCTCACAGTCATGAGGTCACAAGGACAACAAACATGTTCCCGAGAAAAGGGGAAGCTTTAGAATGAGAGATGGCTATAATTAAAGTTATTGGGAAAGAAAGGTTCAGTTATCAAGGAAGAAATGAGTCAGCGGCAAGTTTGAACACAAACTGTGAGCTATGGGTGTTTCTCTCATGGTGACTTATTTTGAGAGAGTGTGATGCCATCTGTGCTCAGAAAGCAGCCTGAACCTAGAATAGGAAGACCAAATCATAGGTATCCTGGGGACGATGTACATCACACTTAAGAAAGTAATTATCTTGTCAAGTTACTCATTTCTGAGGTTGGAATGCTTTAAATTTTATAGTTGCTAGATGTATATAATGGGTGCCCTGCGGAGCCAACACCTCCCTCATTTCCAGTCCCTGCCAACCACTGTTTTATTTTCTCCATAGTTTTAACTTTTCCAGAATGTTGCATACTTGGAATCGTACAGTATGTAGCTTTTTAAGTGGCTTCTTTCACTGAGCAGAATTCGTTTGAGATTCATCCATCGTGTTGCTAATATCATCAGCTTGTTGCATTGTGTTGCTGAGTAGTATTGCATTCCATCCTATGGATGTATCATAGTTTATTTATCCAGTCACCAGCCAAAGGACATTTTAGTAGTTTCCTGCTTAGGGTCATTATGAATGAAGCTGTTATAAACAGTCACGTACAGGTTTTTATGTGAATGTATGTTTTTATTTCTCTTGGATACTTTTCCAGGTATGAATGGGATGGGGTTGCTGGCTCCTAAGGTAAGTATATGTTTAACTTACAAGAAACTGACAGACTGTTTTGCACTGTGGCATACCACTTTGCTTTCCCATCAGCCGTGTATGAGAGTGGTAGGTGCTGGGCCCCCTCACCATCACTTGGGCATTTTGATTTTGCTTTTAATTTTAACCATTCTAGTACGTATGCGACGGTATCTCATCGTGGGTTTAATTTACATTTTCCTAATGACCAGTAATGTTGAGCATGAAGTTCATTTTTTATATTTAAATTTTTCATATAATGTTCATGTTTTTCTATTCGTGTGTCTCCTACATCTATTGTTTCATTCATTCGAGAAACATTGTAGATGGTCTGAAACAGTGGTTCTCAAAGTGTGGTTCCTGCACCAGCAGCATTATCATCATCTGGAAACTGACTGAAAATGCAGATTTTCAGGGCTCCCCCAAACCTACTGAATCCGAGGCTGCGGGAGTGGGGCTGAATTTTAACAAGCCCTCCAGGTGATTCTCTGGTACACCAGAGTTTGAAAACCATTGGTTTACAGTAGTGGCACTCTCTCATTACTGGATATCAGTGTCAATGTAAACCTTAAAAGTAAAATCAGAGCTCCATCCCCAGCCCCAGAGATTCAGAATTAATTGGTGTCTGATAGGATTAAGTTCCTCAGTTTATGCTAATGTACATTCAGGGTTGAAAATAACTAATCTATGCAAAGTTATCTAACTAGGCATTCTAGAGGATACAAATCTGACTCTAATTCCAATCTCATGCAGTCGATTATCTAAGAGAGAAGATCCATATGTACGTGGCATAATTATAGGCATGTTACTCAATAATTCCCTAAAGAATTCACCTGTACTTAGTGTCTTAGGTTTTAATACAGACTAACTTTATTCTCCTATGTCTGAGAGCCTCTTTTTTATAGTCCATGTTGTACTTATAATTCATTCAACAAGTGTTTATCGGGTGTGCTAGGAGTACAGGAGTGAACAGAATTCGCACATCCTGTGCTCAGGGAGCTGACATTTTGACCTTTGGCACACCTAGTTAGCATCTACTCACTTTGCTTTACTTAAGTGGAAACGTGGTATGTTTCTTAAGAGTTCTAAAACAAAGGTATTTAGTCATACGCATATTTGACAGCCTCGATAATAATTATATGTGTGCATTTGTTATCTTCAAGTACTGTCCTTCAGAGTTGTCTGCCTTGTATTTGTTAAAATTTATATTAGTCATGAAATCCTATTTTCTTGATCTTTTTTTAAATTCATTTATGTAATCACAGAGATATTTTCATAACAGTGTTAAAAGATAGAGACTGTCTAAGCCGTGGAAAGATCCTGAAATTTGGAATCCGAATATACAAGTGCAGATTCTGGCTCATCAAGTAGCAGTTTGTGGGTTTTTGATCACATCAATGGAATTTTACTTTTCACTAAAGGAAATCTTCTGTAAATCTTTATCCAGTTAACAAGTTATGCTACTTAACCCACAGAGTCGTGTAAGGATTAAATCGGATCGTTAAAAAGGAAAAGTGAAAGTGTTTTCTAAATGGTAGCATACTCCCAACCATTAGTTACCTCATCTTTTTTAACTTGCTTAAAGGCATTTAATTCTTTTTACTTCAAAGAACATACATTTTATAAGTTATTAACAGTTGGCATAAATTCTCAAGTGCAAGGAAACAACCTCAGTGTTTTAGTTTTTTTTAAAGCATTAAGAGATTTTTAGTGAAGGATAAAGTATGACTAGACTGTCACATAGGTATGAAATGTTCTTTCTTGAACAGGGCATGAACAAAAAAATGTCAATGAGGTAACAAATCATTTTTCAGTATAATATAAAAGGGTTGGGTAACCTTTTCTTGATAGGAAATCAGAGAATGAAGTGTCAGGAATAGCACTGTTCACATAATGAACCATCCTGTGGTGAAGTATATTTATTATGAGCAAATGTCATGGGACAGAATGTAATGGAGCTGTGTTTGTCACTATAAGCTGTTTGGGTCTTTACTATATTAGGGTTTCTCTTACATACACTAGATTTAATTGGAGAGAAGCAACTCTGCTGTTTCAGCCCAGCTATTTAATTAGATTTTTTTTTTTCTAATCGCCTGATGACTTATTTCCAATTACATTTTGTCATGAACAGTTACTTCCTATATGCAGAGCACTGTGCTCGGCTCAAGGAACATAGGCAGGTGATTGATGTCTTGAGAGCGAGAGAAACAGGATACTGGTCCCTTGAGATTGCAGGGTCTTCAAATTTACCGTGCAGAGTTTGGAGAAGAAATGAGAGTATGGGCTGAGGGTTGATAGAAGGTATTGAGTAGAGTTTTCCAAAGTAAATGTAGGGAATTTGTTTTGAAAAATGAAATATTTTAATCAAGTTTCCACAGTCAGATAAATTAATTAGTTTCTTTACTGTGGGATCGCTTAGTCTTTATTATGTAGTTTGCATTTGGCTAGAATGTCAGTTCAGGAGCTTGTCTGCCTTGGGCAATACCGTCCGCAGTGCCTAGAATAGCACCTGGCGTGGGACCGGTGCGTCATACAATTAGGGGGATGAATGGAAGACTACAAAAGGGGATGAAAACCTAGTTTCTGGAATCTTTGTTTTTTGTTTTTGTTTTTGTTTTTTTTATGGGACAACTATTCCATGGCAGATAGTTGGACACACACCAGCCCTGGAAATGAGAGGGTAGGGTAAGGCATCGTGCCCTCACTCGGGCAGACCTGGGAAGCGACCATGTGCTAAATACAGATGTGGCTGCCAATCGGCTGGAGGTGGTTCCCAGACTTTCTGGCACTTCCTTGCCCAGGTCGAGCCTTGGGTGCTTACTGATGAAAGTACTTCCTTCCTCTTTCCCTAGGGGGACACTATTCGGTGACTTCATTTGGATTGCCTAAAGCAGGACACGTACAAGTCGGACTCAGTAATTTTTCATTCCTCCCCACAACCATCTGCCTTAACAATCTCCATCTCTCCTGTTACGTGGTAGCATTGATTCCCCCACCCCGAAGTAGCCACTTGAAAATACATCTTACACTTGATAGTATTATAAGTCAAAAAAATAGAGTAGTAGCTTATTTATGTATGTTTTCCTCTGCTTCAGAGCACAGTGGCTTTACTTTACATTTATCAAAAGCAAAAAGCTATTTTCCTACAAAGAGATGAGTAAGACTCTTCAGCCATTTAACGAGATCTGCCGTCCATTCCCAAACACCTCTCCCAATCCCTTCTCCGTTTCCTTCTCCTCCCACTGCTACTGCCGCTCCATCTGCAGTTTTATCCTTAGCCTCCTACGTGCTTCCGGCTCCAGCCTTGCCTCCCGCCACTTCCTGCCAGAGGGACTGATCATTCTCCAGTACGTCTGGTCACGCTTGCCCACCACATGGCCTTTCCGGGGCTTCCCAACGCCTCCTGGAACAAGCCATTCTGGCACTCGGCTTCTTTTTCGCTTTCTCACAGCTCCCCTCTCTAGCCCCTCGATGCAGACACTAGTAATTCCCCAAAGGTGTGTTCTCTTTGACTTCCAGACTCTCACACTTGCCGATCTCTCTGTGTAACATGCTGCTTGCTCCTTCTCGCACTTCACCTGGTTCGGCATTTCCATCTTTCTGCCTTAACAGAGCTGTCACTGACTTCAGGGAGTCTTCCCTGCGGTGGATAAGTGTGCATCTGTAATGTGGGACCTTTAAGGAGTTTAAGTTCGGAGAGCATATCTGATAGCAGAGATTAGGAAGATTGCTGTGTAAAGTGGTTTGGCAGGAGAAGGAATTTGAGGCACAGTTTATGGTAGCTTTATAATAATTATTTTTTTTATTTCTAATGAGAAATATGCTAATTATTTTGTTTCATTAGTGTGCAAAATGGAAACCAATACTGACATATCCAATGTATAGTCTGATAGTTGAACATGTATTAACACTGTCCTTTAAAATATTCTTGTCCACTGGTTTTCATGCCAGCATAGGCATACTGTCTGAAATATATTAACTCTCTCATCTTGACTGATTTGACTCGAATAGCAAATTCCCCATGACCCCACCTCTAAAAATAAAAAGTATGTTATTATGTTTTCAGAATCCCAAGCTTTGAGAAGCAGTGAGCTATTTTTTGTTTTTGCTCTGACGGCCACTGGCCTGCAGCTGAATTCTGGTAATTGCATGGACTAGCCGAGGGGTGGGAGAAACATGTCAGAAGTATAGGTTATAAGTACCAACGTTGTCGTTCATAAAATCTACCAACTGTATCTGAGGGTCAAGCTTTATCTTTGAGAATATGCTGATAACTTAGGATAACTGTAATTCACTGAACATTACAGATACGGGATGTGTACCATGACTCTTAAAATGTTTCCCTGATATAATTGCACTTCGGGGAAAAATTCTCATAAAATAGTGCAAAATGCAAATACAAAGATGTTTCTCAGTGATATTCAATAGGAAAATTTGCAAACAACAGATTTGTGAAAATCATTTATCAAAAAAATGATATGTTTAGAAATTGCTTTATCATATAATGTTAAATTTTAAAGCAGTGCAGATATCGTGTGTGTGCTCCTAATGCCACTACTGAGTAAGGAGATGCTGTGAGCCGTGACCGTGGAAGTGAAAATAAGGCACAGGACATGAGAACCAACAAGTTAGGTCATAAAGACATCAGGTGAGATTACAAAGGTGAGTTGGGACAGATTTATGGAGCAATGTGTTGCCTTGAACAGGACAGTTTAATTAGTAAGTTATGGGAACACTATCGTTTTCATTAGGTGAGCCATCTGATTAGTTTGAACTTTCAGATGATAAATCTGGTTGTGTTATGTAGGATAAATGGGGGTGGGAAGAGGTCTTGCTACCGTGTTCCAGTCAAGTACCGATGATATCCTGAGTTACGATGGCGGGATTGGAAAAGAGAGAACGAATGCAAGAGGTGTTGTCCATTTGTTTAAAACAACAGTAGACACAGGAGAACAAGGAGTTGAAGGGGGCCCTGAGGTTTCCAGTTGGACTGACTGGGGAAAAAAGCAATACCATTAAAAGCAGTGTGATGTCTCACGGAAGAGCTGGTCCTCGGGTGAGGGGGACGACCTTAATGTCACGTGTATCGAATTTAAGATGCTGGACTCAGGCATAGATCCTCAACGATGGCTGGAGATGAGGAAAGCTTTGGTGCAAGACCGTGGCTGAAGAGAGGGAGAGAGGCTCTTCATTGTTCCCAGGTGATCGCTGGGGCCGTGGGAGTAGATGCCGACCAAGGGGCAGAGTGCAAGAGGGTCTGAAGCAGAGGAAGACGAGGAGGGGCCAGCAGGTAGTGCCGAGGGGGCCGGAAGGAGGACCAAGAGTGGTTGGGCCAATAACACTGATGGAGAGTTTGTCTTAGTATCATTTTCTTATTTTACTTGAATTTCCTGCACAGACTTTTCAGTCCTACACTGATATTACTCATATTTTATATATTTTGGAATTCATAAACTAATTTTCATAACGTAATGAAATGGAAGGCATTAAAATTAGCTATTTATTTTGATTTTCTATGTTTCTACTCGGCAGTATTGATTAAGAGTTTGCTTCACTGCTTATGTTGACCCTCCAGATCTGGGTATTTAAAGCAATGAAGAGCAGCAGTCACATCAGACGTCAAGCAAGAAACACATTGTGTAGTTAAAAAAAATTCTCATGGTGCATACGGGATAGGCATGAGGTGTACTCATTTATTAGATAATAAACAGGCTTTTAGAAAAATTGATCAAAAAGCTAGCAGTTACTTTTTATCTAGTAATTGTGTTTTAATCATAATTAGACTATTTTATTAAATTAGAATATTTAATCACAATTAGATTTTTTAAGATTATTTAAAAGTAAACATTAAACATTGTGCAATGATTTTCATTGGCCATAAAGTTCAAAACTGCTGTGGAATAGAGATTAGTACTATGACGCCATGTAAGTGTTCTGTTTTAAATTTAAATGGTGATGGGTTTCTAGCTCTCCCAGTTAACTTTTGTGGTAGAACAAACCACCTCAAAACTAAGTGACTTAAAACAGCCACCATTCATTTGGCTCGTACGTCCATGGATTGCCCACGTGGACTGGGTTGAGCTGGCTGATTCCTCTGCTGGACCGGCGAGGCCCACCCACACATTTGCACTCAGCTGCCCGACTGGCCTGGGATTCTTGGTCTAGGACACGCTCAGTTGAGACAGCTCGTCCCCACTCCATGTGGTCATCCTCCAGCAGACTAGTTGAAGTTTGTTCACATCATGACAGAAGGGAGATAAGAGGCTCAAGAGCAAAAGCAGACGATCTCTTGGGGCCTCAGCTTGGAATTGCTCAGTGTAGCTTTTGCCAGACTTTATTGGTTTGAGTCCTCAAAAGGCCGCTCAGATTCAAGGGGGTGGGAGAATGCAGTCTGCCTCTCGGCGGGCGGGGGTAGTAAGTGTGCAGCCAGGTTTTCAGTCCACCACCATATCAGTTTTTAACTAGAGAAACAGCACCGGTGCAGGTGTGTGTCTGTGCGTGTGTGTGTGTGTGTGTGTGTGTGTGTGTGTGTGTGTGTATGTGTATGTGAGAGAGAGAGAGATTAACTCTCACTTCTCAATGTGGAACCCTCAAAAGCAATGGGTATTTCAAGTTACCTCATTTTTCGAGTCATCCGTTTGATCAAGGACATGTTTATTCAGATACCAAAGCAACTGAAGAGATAATTTAGCATAAGTAAAACTAAACCACAACTGGTTTATTTATACAGTATCTGTTGAATGTCTTTGAGTGGCTTTTTTTGTGCTGGGCACTGAACTTGGTACTTAAGAATAGAGAAATAAGAAATGTGGCCTATTCTTTTCTTTCAGAAAGTTTGTATTCTTCTAGATGAGCAAAATTTCTGTCCATTGAATCTAGAAAGCACACATTATTGCCGTGTCAAGGACGGGGCTTTAAGCAAAGATAGTACACAGATAGACGTGACTTAGGCCTTTGAGTGGAGCAGAGAAACAGATATGTAAAAATAACCGTAATTCAGAGTAAAGTAATAAGTGCCATGAGAGAAATATAAACTGAGCGCTATTGAATTAGAAAGAGACTCAAGAGGCAAATGATCAGCTGCCAGAATATATGATTCATATAATTAAAGCCTGAGAAGGGAGAGATCTTTGAAACCAGAGGGTGATGGCTTCAGAGAGAATATGCATTGTGTATAAGACTTTGAAGAAGAGGTAGAATTTGGGTAAGTGAAGAGGTGAGAGTCCTACTGAATTTAGGAGTGAGCCGTGTCTTCCCAAGAAGTTAATTATTAATTAAAGAGAGATTCCTTTAAAGTGGCAAATATTAAAGAGCATGAGATAATACTGTAGAAACACTCTGTAGAGAACATTATGCTGGGAAGGTGGCTGGCAGTGTTGGAACCAAGGCTTTATTATTTTTTGTAACCAGATATTTGTGTGCTTTCGTTGGAAAATGGAGTCGAGAATATTTATTTTACTTTATAAGGGAAGTGCACATTTCACTTTCATTGAGTGGTTTCTCTTTAGTCATATATTGATTCAAAAAAAGAGAAACAGGGTAATGTAAAATCAACAAAAGTAAGAAAATCCCCATTGAGTGATGTCAGCCGGTACCTTCTACAGTGTTATCTCCAGATCTATTTCAGAGCTAAGTTTGTGGAAGGAAATTGGGGGATTTCCTTTCCTAAATTTGACAGGTAAATTTGCTTTTCAAACGTTCTTTTCTAGCTTGTTCTGTTCAAACAGTTGAACCTACTTTGAGAAGTAGAGAATTAAGATGCATTTTATTTTAATGCTAACTGAATAGTATAATACTTAAACATATGCCAGTTGTCAGAGTGCTCAATATAACTATAATTAATAGAATATAAGAATCATAATTTTTATTTTAGTAAGTCAAAGGCATTATTTCGCTGTTTAAACAGCATTTGCAATATGCAAATCCCATTATCTAGTTCGTCTCATTGCCTTTCCTATGAAAGCAGAGATGCTCGACTAATATTGACTAACTCGAATGTTACCAGGTGATGAATTTCTGTAGCATTCTTTGAGAGAAACTTTTCTACTGCTTCAGTTATTTTCAGTAATGGGAATTTCAAGAATTTATCATTGTTTTTATTATTTCACTTATTGTGGTAAGCGAAACGAATGTGTATTCATTTCAAAGCGAATGGATCACAAGGCGATTATAAATTGAAAATGAGATAACGTGAACGTATTTTGTAAACTGCGAAGTCATATTCAAATGAATGTAACGTCGTATTATTATTCTGAGATCGGCCCTGGTTCCTCAGGGGCACTAGTAGTGGTTCATAGCTTAGTCCCAGAGCCACACTTTTTTGAGTCCAAGTCTGGGTCCAGCCCCTTACTCGCTGTGTAACTATGGATCGGTTTAAAAAAAAAAAATACTCCGTGCCTCAGTTTCTCCATGTATTAAAAGGGTATGGTAATAGTATGCCTACTTCATAGGGTAGTGGTGAAGATTAAATGAATTAATTTGCGAAAGTGACTAGAGCCGTGTCTTGGCACTCGGTACATGTTCGCTGTTGTTTTTGTCACTACCACCATCATTACCGCATCCTGTAGAACAGATGGATGATTGCTCTTGGATACGTGTCAGTCAGGTTTTTTTCTATGGAAGTCTTATTCTGCTTTCCTAGTGTTGCACTTCTCTCACACAGAGAGCTCACTGAGGACGAGGACCGAGTCCCACTGGTTTTTATGTCCTTAGCATCCAGCTGAGCACCTAGCTCATAACAGGCATTCGGTGAGTGAATGGATGGATTACCTTGTACGTTCATTCACATGCCCTGTTAGGAGAGAAGCACAAGAAAGTGTGACAAAAGGAGTAGCATTCAGTGTCCTCATGATGTTAGTCTCTCTTTCTAATCCACCCTGTCTTTGCAGACGAAAAATCGCTTTTTCTTGGCAGCCATCTCCCCGAGGCTGGTTTCACTCAGGCACCTTCTGTGGGGAGCCTTCGTGAGCCACTCCTGCTTTACACAGTCTCTTCCTTTCTGTAGAACTTCACCTATGAATATATGTCTATTTGATTTGGTGATATATGCACATAGTATAAAATTTACAAAGTACAGAATGCTGTGTTGTGAAAAGTAAGGTCTTTGCATCCCTGAAGGCAGTTACTGTTGCTGGTATCTTATGTACATCTGAACATCTGTGTGTGTGTGTGTGTGTGTGTGTGTGTGTGTGTGTGTGTTGATAATAGCATATCAGACACACTGTTCTTTGCCTTTTACTTATTATATGTTGGATATTGTCCCTTATCAGTACATGTAGGGCTTCCTCATTCTTTTTAATCTATATAGTAGCTCATTTTTTTTCACAATTATTACATTGTATTTAAAGGTTTTAGAAGATGAGTGGCAGAACTCAAAAAAGTTACCTGAATCATTAAAAGTAGCTCATGATTTTTAACCCTGAAGGTGGCGATAATAATTCTTTGACTGTTACCGACATTGCTACAATAAATATTCTTACACATACAAAATTCTACACAAGTAAGTCGTATCTGTAAGGTAAATTCTGGTGAAACTGCTGAGGCAAAGCATATGTGAATTTTTAAGTTGTACCGTGAGAGACAAATTGCCCTCTGTAAAGATTATATTAATTTAAATTCCCATCAACAGTGTATGGGAGAGCGCATTTCCTCAGCACTGGCCAACTTAGGTGCTGTTAAACCTTTTGGTCTTTGCCAGTTACATGTCCCAGACAAGGTGCTCTTAGTCTGTGTGTTTTTTTTATTATTATTTGTTAGCCTTTAGAAAGTTTTCATCTATTTCCTTTACATTATCAGCTCTTTGCCATTGTGGATAATCTGAGATTTTCATTAACTTTATATTCCTTAACTTTAAAGAAAAGTTCTAGTTTTGCTGTTCTCTTTCACTGGCGTGTCCTCACCAGACCGCGCATCCTGAGTTTTGATGTGAAACACAGTCGTTCTGTTACACATTATTTACATTGTTTCCCCCAGTCAGTCACTTACATGTCATAGTGCTCTGTGAATGTTAATGGATTGATTATCCTTCGGGGCAGAATCAATCTAGTTATGTAATTTTGAAAAAAAAAGAGGGCTGTAGCTTTCTAAATATTTTATGCTAGCTCCTGCCCTTGCGTTAAATATTTTAAATAACATCATTAGTGTCTGTTATATCTATGAGTCATTCTCCGTGTTCAGACTTACCCTCTCTGCCACTGACTTTCACCTTGTTAGAGATGCTAGCACAAACTCTCGAAGATGCCAATAAGATTTTGTGACTTGTTTCTTAGTGGCCCTAGATAGAGCCTTTCTGGGTCTCCTGTGCAGAACTGGGTGAGTTCGGTGGGAAGAATCTTATAAAAGACGTCACTCTGGGTAATGCCGAAGCTCAGGGCCTCGGGTGAGCTGACGGATGCCCCGCAGAGCTGAGGCAGTTAGAACCGGCCAGCTGTGCAAGGAGCCTAGTTCACAGCCGGGTTATACTGTGCACCTCCCCAGACAGCTAGGTGAGTGGGGTGGGCAGTGAAGTTGTTAGCCACGTTCAAGTTGTTTGAGGGCAGGTAAGAGTCAAGTAAGTGGTTCGATATCAAACCATGGAAAGGCATTGCCAGGGTGTGAATCATTTTGACATCTTAAATAGTTTATAAATTTAGAATGGTTGATCAGGTGAAGAGACCTGGTGGGCTGGAAAGTACTGACTCCCAGAATCTAAGTAATTACTTTATTAAAATAACTTCTCACAGCTCTGGGGTAGGCGGGGTCCACCGTACACAGGTGTGCAGTTTGTGATGCACTACACGAAAGCACCTGGCCGGGGAGGCAAGGCCGGACTTAATGGTGGCCCATGTTCTGATCACCAAGGTGTGCACCTAGTTTGCCTGGAGGAAGGTGTGCCTTCTTCTCACTCACTTGCTAATTCAAACACTTAGAGTAGGTTCTCCCTGGTATTTTAATAAATAAACACGCGTATGGAGTGATTTAGTTCAAATTTAACGTCATAAACAGTAGAATCTACATTAGGCGCTCATGCTTCTCCCTCCCCTCCCTTCTCTTCCCCTCCTTTCTTTTTTTAACATACCAGCTCACAGAGAGGCCTGGACGTCTATAAGCCACGTTAGCCTAAAACTTGAGTTTTCTGTGGCTCACACAGTGTTGGGATCTGTGGTTTTAATTGCATTTAGGTAAGAGTTATGCAGCCACTATTCTGACCATTTTTTTAGTCTTATATCTGGTACACCTGAACTGTCTATCCCTATAGCCGTTCAAGTTTGCAAGGCAGGGAGTTAGAAGGTAGAATAAAATCCTGCTCCTAAGAGCCTTATAAACAAGCATTTTATATTGAATAAGAAACTCTTTTATTTCCCGTTTTAAGACATGTTTTCCAGTATTATTTTGTGCCAGTATCACTCCCACAAGCACTCTTCATATTAGGCTGGGCTGGGCCTTACAGCAAGATAAATACAAGGTTGGTAGACAGAATTAGGGAACTGTATCAAAGTTTAGAGTACCAAGGGTCAGCAGTAGGCCAATCCCTTCCAGCCCAAATATGTACAAACAGTGAGGTCAAGACAGGTCATAAGTCAGAGCAAGGTTGACAGACTGGGAACAGTAATAGCGTCCAGGGCCATGTGAACAGGGAATACAGAATCCGGGCTTCTAGGAGCCGGACAACATGGACATGGAAGAGAGGAGATCAGAATGGGCAGGAAAGGAAGCTGTGTGGCGGGGGCCCAGGGGTCAGACAAGGGCGTCAAGGGACCCGGGTAAGGAAAGGGGCCACCAGGGAGTCGGTACAGGGCACTGCACGAAAGAAAGGGAGTTGCTACAGAGAAACCTCCTTTGGTTATTAGACTTATTTTTTTTTTAATGAATAGACTTTATTTTTTTAGAGCAGTTTTAGGTTTACAGAAAAATTGAGCCCATAGCACAGAGATGTCTAATGCTCCCACTTCCCCTGTTTGTAACATCTTACATGTTAGTGTGGTGTATTTGTTACAGTGGATGAATGAATATTAAGACACTGTTAACTCAAGTTTGTTTACATAGAGTTCACTCTTTGTATTCTGCTGTTCTGTGTGGGTTTGGTGGTAAAACATGCAGAACATGAAATTGACCGTCTCAACGCCTGCGGTTCGGCGGCGTTAAGCACACTCACTGTCGTGCAGCATCACCACTGACATCTCCAGCACCTTTCACCATCCCACACTGGAACTCCGTGCCCGTGAAACACGAACTTCTCTTTCCTCTTCCCCTCAGCCCCGGGAAGCTACCGTGCCACTTTCTGTCTCTGTGTCTACATGTGAGTGGAATTATACAATATCTGTCCTTTCGCATCTGGCTCATTTCACCTAACACAGTGTCTTTAAGGGCCATCCATGATGTGGCATGTATCAGAACTTCATGCCTTTTTAAGGCCAAGTAATATTTCATTGTGGGTATAGACCATTTGTTTATCCACTTATCTGTCCATCGACACCTGGGTGGTTTCCAACTTGTGGCTGTAATGCTGCTAATCAGCTTTGGAATACAGATATCTGTTCAAGTCCCTGCTTTCAGTTCTCTATACCCACAAGTGGAATTACTGTATCAGGTGTTTTTTTAAAAAAACACATGATGTCATGTTTCACCAGAATAATGTACGGAATAGTTTCACTGCCCTAAAAAAAAAAAAAAAAAAAAAAAAAATCTCATGCTTCAGCTCTTCATCCCTCCCCATCCTTGCCTCTGCTTAGATTTTAATATGTTTCTTCTTTGAAGATTTAACTACTGTTTATACTCCTCTAATATGAAACTTTCAGTCAAGGTGAGTAGGATCCTTAAACTGTTTGTAAAGATAGTAAAATCAGTGATTGAGGGAATCCGAAAGCAAGAAATTCTGATCAATAGTTTATAGTTCCTTAGGTTTTCAAGTTCTGAAAATTACCTATAAAATAAACATATAGATAGCAAATATAGAGCTTTAGAATGTGTGGGTTTCAAATAAGATGTTTGGCGAGTGTTCAGCGTGTCTGCCACAGAGGTTTATTAAGCACCTACTATGTGCCCAGTCCTGTGTTAGATGTTCTCCATGGAATCAGAGACTCCATTCAAGCAAGTAGAGACCATTTCTGGAGCTTCTGCCTCGTGCACCAGCATGCTACCCCCCTCACAGCTGTTCCCTAGGAGCCGTGTGTTTTGAAAGACGTCTGTTCTGTAACTACTCTTGGGCTAGGCTTTCCCGGTTCGTTGAAAATAGCTTTTGAGCCTCCATGATAATCTTCAAGGAGTCCTGACGGTCTGGGGGTCCTGAGAAGAGAACGGGTCAGTTCTTTATTCAGAGCATGGGTCTTCAGCGGGGCTGGCCCATGTGACTGGCGCTGTGTCCAGCGCTGTCATTCCAGCGGGGCCAAGGTACTTCGTGTGGCTGTTTCCCAGTCTTGCCTCGCTCAGATTACCGTTCCTCTGTCTTCTCCAGTTGCTTGCTGACCTAGCCTTTTCCACTCAACTTCCTTTGTGCCAGTGACCATTTGAGTGTAAAAAAACACATTGTACTAGGATAGAACAGGAAGCGAAGGCTCCTGTCCTTCAGGAGGCTATGTTCATTGAAGCAGTGGTCTCCCCAAGTTTTGACTGTTCTTCCTCATCAGTAGGCGCATATGCCTTTCGATGTTTTGTTTACTCATATTTATACATGTTCTGCATGATGTCACTATTGACATTATTAGTGAAACTTAATTTTTTTGTTAAAAGTTAATTATCAATAGAAGCTTTAAGGTTTTATATACACTTGGAGGTGCATGCATCCTACTTGGAATACATGTGCTGGCATATCTAGCTTTAATATTTTTTCCTGAGCTAAATATGGAACCACTGTATGCAACTGTTGCATAGATTCTGTAGCTAATGCTGAGGCTTCTAACAGTTATAAACAGACAGGTAGATTTAATTAAGGGAAAGCCCTAGCATCTATATCTAATTCACTGTGCTACCTCAAGTGTAAGAACTCTATGCATTTGGAATAGAAAGCACATTGAAAAATTGAGGGGTTTTTTTTGTTTTTGTTTGTTTAGATCAGTTTGATTCTGGCCATTCGTCTCCCAAAACCAGTATCTTTGAACACTGTCTGAGTGTTTATATTACTACATTACCAGCCTCTGACCATGCACTGTACTTGATATTGTAGAAGGCTTCCATTTGGAATCTGCAGTCACATTTTCAACTGTTTTTGCTGTTTTTAAAGCATTTTAGTCTCCTATGGCTACACGATCAGAGAAATGTGAGTGGTTGTGATTCTTATTAGAGAGCCAGATAAATCCATGAGTAACAGTCTACTGGAGGCACTTTAATGGTGCAGACATTTAGATGGATTATTAATACTGTACTGTCTACCTCTTTGCTCTTTGGGGTCTGGAGGGCCAGAGAGACAGAGGAGATGGAAGAAGAGCCTAAATCGTGTTTAGTGTTTCCACTGTTCCCAAGCCTGGATATAAATGAAAGATGAGCATTTCTACTTAATTTATCTGGCTGGATCCCTGTGCCAAATGGCTACATATATACCATAAACACTGTGAAGAAGCAACCATGGAAACACTTGTTTTCTTGTTGGGCTAAATTTACTCTGGGTTGAATATTAACACAGTGCCTGGCAGTACTTTAAAAGCAAAAATAGCTTAAGCGTGACTCACTCTGAGTCATTTTCTGCTAGTGCTGCTATACTGCCTAGAGCTTGACATTGAACAAGTTGGCAGCCTGTATTGCTACATTTTTTCTAGGAACTCTGAACACATTTCATTCTTGCGAATTCGCTTGTGCAATGATATTAAATAGAGTAATATGTTTATTTTGTTTCAAAGTCAAATGAATTTGAGAATGGTGAAACCGAAGTATTTTTCTTGGGCTTTCTGGAAAAACTAGATTCTCAGAATTCTCCTGTGGTTAAAAGACTTGCTTTATTCTATAAAGAATTAATAAAATGTCACAGAGGTTTTGTTTTAGAGGCGTGGGCTTTTCTGATCAAAAACATCATGCTGCTTGAAAATCGTTGTAAAAACGAGCCATGTAATACTACCAAGTAGGATTAATTAATTTTCCACCAACCTGACAAGATGGACTGTGCCATTCAGAAAGGTTTTTTTTTTTTCTTTCTCCTTTTTTTTTAATGCAGTGAGACATGCAACACGGCCTGCCTTGTAGTTAAGTTGGGTGTAGGACTTGTAAACTTCTCTCTTGTTATTAAAGGTTATATAATGAGAAGTTCATTGGTTTTGAAAGGCAGGCCAAACCCACCCACTGGATTTCTTATTGGCCCTTTAAATGCATTGCATGCCTTTCCCTGAGTAACCGGTGTGGCTGAGGAGGGAGTGAGTAGCTTGTTGGCTGACTGTAGCAAAACCTCTGAAGGATCAGTTGATCTCATCTGGGCTGGGGTCAGGAATGGCTGAGAGTCTAAAACTGTATATATGAGGATGGTTTTCCCTGGATGTTGCAATCTTTATTGTAACATGTTTTTGTGTTTAGTTTTTAGAGTTGCCTAACAATATCATTTCAATTGAGGCTCAGTTGCAACTCTTTTATTATAAACTGTAGGGAACATGATTTTTTAAAAAAATTACTTAAAGGCACTATCATGTTGCCTTAGGATTTCAGTGATTTGTATAGAAAGAGTTTTCCTGTGACAGCTTAAAACCAAAATGAGCCTAACCCAGTGCTTGATATGATTTTGAAATTGTTTTACCATAAAATTCTTTCATTAGAAGTGTAACTCTGGCAGAGAATTTCAACATACTTGCATAAATTGTGTTTCATATTACAACTTGTTCTCTGCTTGACTTCATTGAAATTAATAAAAGGGCTCTTTCAGAAGGATCTGGTGAGTTAGCATCATCATTTAAAAAAAAAAAGTAAAGAACTTACTCATAATGTATCCTGTGTTGCTAAGTTTGCAAAGCCAGCTATCTCAGCCACACCCAAAAGCCCTTTCGGAAGACTGAAATCCACTTATTCATGTACCCTGGCTCAGAATTTACTTCCCAATAAAGTAAAAAGTAAGAGCTGAGATCGATAGGAATTTTCCCTGAGATATATGATGATTTCATGAAAAACCAACATTTGGAAATTGAGTTGCTGCCAAATCTTGAATGTAACATGTAGTTCCTTGTTCTGTGGTTAGAGAGATCCTTTAAAGCAAAACTTCCTGACTTGGGCCGTGGGTGCTAAAAACACCCCAAGGTGCTTTTTATATCCGAAAGGGGTACCGTCACCCTGCCCTAGATCTGGAGGAGAGAATGCCAGTCCCTGAGCCGTGGTCATGCAGACCCTTGCTGCCACATTTTGGAATCATATGAATGAGTTATTTGTATGGCCTCAAAATTAACTTAGCAAGATTTAGTTAACCCACCCGTTTCCGCTTCAGGTTGTGAACTGAGAGGCTCATCTAAATGAGTCTCTGCATTGCCCAGTAGACGTTCCATTATTACTGAAGTTACACAGATGTGTCTGGTCTGCATAAACGTATGAGGATAACAAAAAGGCTTCAGACAGGGCCTAACAACATAAAATAAGCACCCAGTAAAAGCTCATTCAATTTGAATTGATTTGTATGACAAATATGACAACTGCTCACCTTATTTGGTTTGTAAAGTTTCGTTCTTTTGCTTTCATTTTGCCTTTCAGCATTTATTATTATATGCCTGAAACAAAGATATTTGAGATGAAAATTTATTAAGCCTTTACGAAGTACATTCTTAACTTGGAGAGGCCAATGTGCAAAATCACTAGATACATTAATTATATGATTTAAAAAAAAAAAAATCTCCAGGTACCAGGATGTCATGCCTTGCAGTACTGGTAACATTTTTTTTTTTTTTAACCAGTAACAACTGTTGACCTTCTTTAAGCACTTCCTGTGTATCAGTTATGCTCAAGGTGGTGTGAAGTAGGTGGTGGAAACCCATGTTACAAAGGAGGATAATGAGGCTCACAGAGGTTAAGCAATTTGCCCAACTTTATATGCACGATTCAAACCCAGGAAATCTGGCTGCAGAATCCTTGTCCTTAACCATGGCATGAACTGCCTCTCTCTCCTCCACTGGCTTTGTTGAGGAAAAAGAAAGAACTCTTAGAAGTAAGAGAAAGTGGGAAGTCAGTACACGGGTGATAATATGATCTCTTTTGTGGAAGATGAGGTTTTTGGTTTTTTTTAATGAGTGATGATTTTGGAGGACTTTTGTTAAAATCTGAGTTGCTGAAACAGCGTGGCTTCATAAGTGGACTACTTCTGAGGGTGATTTGCCACATATCCAGCATATCTTTCTCAAGCTACATGTGCTAATCCCCCAAATGAGGTAAGCCTGGGAACGTAGTGTTCTCACACATTACCTCAGAGCCTAAAATCGGCTCCTCAACCAGCGCTGGGCTCTGCCATTCAGAGAGGCGCTGCGGGGCCGTGCCTGGAAACAGCGCAGCGCAAAGTAAAGCTTTTCTTCCGTGGAGGGCAGGCCTTATTTCATCTTGTGACTCTTTTAAGCTCTCTAACAACCTCTTTCTGTCCTTTCTGCTCCATTCACCTCAAACCCAACCGTGCTTTTTTTTATAGTCAACACTACCAAACAGTGATTCAGAGCCCTGAAGCTCGTGTTTCTTTCTTGGCTTTGTCCAAATTCCTGAGAGTTCCAAGCGGAAGAAGTGAAAATCATCAGCCCACCCTGTTCCGGGGGCCTGCTGCCTGCCAGCACCCTGTCAGGAGCAGGGGCTGAAGGTTCAGTGAGCAGATGAGTTCCAGGGAGGTCCCCAGCAGTGTGTATTGTGCTTTGGGGTGCTCCCTACTTAGTTCTTGGTATATTTTCCCCCAAAAAAAGTATTTTCTCTTAACACTTATTTGCTGAACAAAGTTGTCTGCAAGGATATTTTAGTTTGCACTGCAGGCAGCACAGATTTTGGCCGTGGTAGACAAATTCTCATAACTGTTTGCTGAGGTATAAAATAACGCACGTTAACTCGAGAATGAATGCATTTCCAAGTTCACTGTTAGCATTTTCTCATTCTCCAAGTAATGATGTCCGAAAGATGAGTTTTTAATAGACTCATTACAGCTTCATGGAAGTGTATCATCGGTCTCTGAAATTGCCCTCACTCAACACCCACACACGTAACACCTGCCAATTATTTACACTTCTGATTCAATATGTCATTATATTTATTTGTAAAAAAAACAGTGCATGCATTTTTCTTCAGGAAAGCCAGAAGCGAGCATTTAGTCTTCATCCTTTTCTTGGCATATGAAACCGACATTGGGAGGCACTATGGAGATGAGTGTGCCCACCCTGAGGACATTATGGCTTTTGACCGAGTATTCTCGTGGCCCGGTCTTTGTGTGGATTTTCTTTTAAACATGTCCAATCCTGACATTTCAAAATATCATTTTCTAAATTTGCCAGAAAAGGAAGGTGACCATACAATGATCAGATGGTCAATTCTAATCATGGGACATTCGCGTGGGTCATTTGTAATTGAAGACAGTGCATCCTTTGTAATTGAAGACAGTGCAAATGAGGACACGGGATGGCCGGGAACAGAAAGTGGAGAGGTGAACAGCTGCTCTCTCTGCTCTGTGGCCCCTCGTAGCTGTCGCCAGGACCAGTTCTACATCTCGTCCTTGGTGCTCAGGGGCCTTGCAGGTTTGGCAGGCCGGCCGGAGCACTGCAGGCCACTCCGGCTTCCTGGGTTAGTGCTTGCCTGGGCTTTCACGGCCTGACCCCTGCAGGAAGGAATGCCTTGTGTCCGAGAGGGATTAGGGAGTGACTCCTGAGAGTAAAACTGTGGTTTTGGAAATGAAGACGTGGGAGAGGTGTGGAAAACAGGGAGAAGAAGGGGAATAAGCACACATGGGGGAGAAAACTGGAGGAAGATGACAGAAGAGGAAGAGACGGCTTTTCCTGTCACCCTCTCTCCTCTTCCCTGGTGGACAACCTGGTTATTTCTGCTTTCTCCCCGAGCTTCCTCTTCTCCCTGCCCCTCCAATGGCACTGCCCTTCAAAACTTGTTCCTTCCTCCCTGTCCCTCATCTTTGGTGTCATTCCCATCCCCTCACCCCCATCAACTTCACTGCGTGGCCCTGTCCCACTTTGCAGAAGGGTCCACCAGTGAGTGCCTGTTCACAGCCGGGTTAGCGCTGTCACTGTCACTCGGCGTCTGTTTTAGGATCAGTCTTCACTACCCAACGAGCTCACCTAGACTTTCCAGGTTCCCTTCCAAAAGAAGGAACCCCCACACCCATCCTTGTCCATCTTACAACTGAGTGAATAATCTCCAGACCCATGAGATGCGAGACAAGGGAAGATCTGCCATGTCCTTAGATGTGGTGACGTGATTTCATACAGTATCTGCATCAGTTCGGCAGCTTAACAGTGAGAAAGTGCAGGGATTTCTCTTGAGCTGTGGGTAGGGTAGCTGGCCCACAGAGCAAGTCACACAGCTGATAGATAAGTAAGTGGCTGAGCTAGAATGCCAACCCAGTCTTTCCCGCTCCGGGGTTGGTGCTTTGCTGCCTACCAGATTTCAACTCAAATGTTTGTTTACTCTGCTTCCTGTTTAGAATTAAGAAAAACATTTGTTAATAGTTTCTTCTAAATGACAGCATTAACTCTTGATGTTTAATGATGTCTACAGGAAGATATTGCGGTTAATATTCAGTCTCAGGAAGTCTTTCTTTCACTGGGGTAATAAAACCTTTTTTAGTATTCGCAAATATGATTAAATAGAATTTAATTAGAATTTCTTTATGTTCGGCCTTTTTGAATTTCTTTTTTAACTCTACAGATGTGTATATTGTAGAAAATTCTGATAATCCCATCACTCAGAAATAATCACATATTAACATCTTCTGTATTTTCTTGGTCTTTTTACTTGAAAATTTACGTCCTGAGTATTTCGCTTAGTATAGTGTGAGCTCATTAAGTATTTGAAATTATGATTTAAAATTGATGCCTAGTATTCCATGTTAGGTACATACCATTATTTTCCTTTTTGATAATGCCCCTCTATTGATATTTACTCACTGGCAGTCTCTCAGGGGATAAGAATTGATATAATAAATTTTTTAAATCCATTTAATAGATTAAAAATAATATTTGTTTTATGCACTAAGGCCGAATTATCAGAAATGCACCATTTTAAGTTTCTTTGTTATTTTTTATTTATGTATTATAAAGATTAAATAATGATGCGTTTTTCAGGTAGAAGTTGTTTTCTAAAAATTACTTCAGAAGTTGAAACAAGGGATTGGGGTTTTGTTCTGTAAAAATTTATTCCTTTTGAAAATGTTTTGGTACTTTATTTGTTCAATTAGCAGACATTTCTTAAGTCCCTTCCAGTACAAGGTGTTAATTGCTGAGACTAAGAAAGAAACTTAAAATTCATGCAGGTAACATAGATATAAGCATAATTTTATGTTAACATAAGTATAGTAGTATAACACAGAGAAATAAATACTAAAGGAAAGCTTCAGACAGTGTGCAGGGAGACCACAGAGAAAACGTGGTCAATTCTGATCAGTGGACTAGAGGGAAGACTTCCTGGAAGAGTTGACATTTGAGCTCGGCCTTGAGGCTTGGGTAGGATGTCACTTGGAGAAGGCAGGAAAGGGCATGTGAGGCTGAGGGTATCGTATAATCAGAACCACAGGGGCCTGAGAGTGCATGCCATATTTGAGGAAAGCGAATGTTGCAGAGGGGTTGGTGTGTAATGTGCCAGGCTGGTGAGGGCAGTTGTAATGGGAGCGAGGCAGAAGGCAGTAGCACATGAACCTACAGCAAGAAGATCATTGATATTGATGATCATCAGTTCAGCTGTGCCCAGCTCTGTGCTAAGTTCCTTCTCATGTAAAATCTCATTTGATTTGCATAACACTTTTGTGAGCTGTTAATATCACCATTCAAAGATGGAAGTAAAAGCTCAGAAAGCCTAAGTAATTTCCCCCAAAGTCACAAAGCTTGCAAAACTCAAAGCTAGGCCTGAAATTCACGCTTTCTTCCCCATCACCTTTCTACATTGAGCTGAGAGTATAGAAAAGTTTGTTAAGGTGTTTGGATTCTTTTGGAGGTAGCCCTGGTTTTTGAGAAGTGACATCTGACTGGTGAAGATACTTCTAGGAGCAGAGTGAAGGGTAGGTACGTTGGAAACAGATGTTGCAAGAAGCGAGACCAGGTAGAAGACTACCACAGAAATCCAGAAAGCCGTGGAGAATCCGAACTACTGCATGGCGGTGGACGAGGCAGAGAGATGGGAGAGTCTGAGAAAAAGTTTAAGCACTTAGGCTGACGGGCTGAAGACAGTGAGGAAGCCTGGAGTAGGTTAGTAGTCTCACTTAAAAAAAACAATCACACACCCTTAATAGTTAAATACTTTGGAGCATGTATCCAGTACAAAAGTTTTAATATTTTAACCCCCGTTCCAGTGGATTTTCTTGTGTATACTCATTGTAGAGATCACTGGCATTAAGAAGAATGGTGTTCGGGGAGGCTGAAGGAGGAAACGGTAGCAGTGAATTAGAGTTTGGCTTTGGACATAGTGATTTTGAGATGCCTAACGGAGTGCAGCCTTTTGAAGATGCTTCGTACAAAGTTGAAAGTGGGTATTAAAGATTATAGAAGGACAACAATACCAAGCTTACGTTCCAGTGAAATTCAGCTTAATCCTCAAGATAGAGTCCAGTGTTTTTTTTCCCCAGTTCTACTTTCTATGTAAGAATAATTATGGATTAAAAAAGAGTCTGTTTTATATTATTTTTAGCTACATATCTTTATTCAGTTGTTTTACTGTTTTATCATTTTATCTGTCAACTAAATATTGACAGATTTTTGAAAATTTATCCAGTTTATCACTGGCAATCTAAATTCAGGAGTGAATATTCTTAAAATAGATCCTTTGTGTAGCTGAAACATAAAGATCTTTTTGAAGACCCTGTCGATTGTAATTCATCGACCTATTCAGACTTCTTTAGAATAGTCAAAGGTATCAAGCCTCAACTTGTCTTCTAAGCGGAGAGATTCACCCAGAGATCAGAATGTCTTTACTAATGGCTTATGCTTTTCAGTAACTTTTTCAGAAGTAGAATTCATGTTTCCTTCTGGCCAATCTTTCATTACTGCATTAGGACCTACAAAGCCTAGCCCAGAATACTTTCAATTTACCAAGACCCTGCAGTTATATAATTAACAGCATAAATGCTGGTTGGTGTTTTTTGGGTTAGTTCAATTGGTCTGACTTTAATTAAGAATACTTAATTAAAATATTTTATCATTGATATTCAGAGCATGTTTCCTTTTGGGGAAGTAGGGATGAGAAACAGCTATAATCCTCCAAATCTCATGAAGTTCAAGTAACTCTTTTTGTCTATTTTCTAGTCATTGTCAATATCAGTATCCTTGATGACTATTTATTGAATAACCAATGAATAGTCTACACCATGACAAGCTGATCACATGTAAATGTGGGAAAGCACCTGTTTTTTTGTGTGTTTTTTTGTGTTTTTTTTTTTTTTTTATTGCTTAATAGATAAAGGGTACAAAGAACTCACCAGACTAGGTCACGTTCAAGTTCGCAAAATGAGTGTTTGGTGCAATTAGGCAAAATGGATTCTCAAAGCAAGTACCAAAAAATGGAAGCCTTCCTTCTGGAGGAAATAGCAAAGCAAAATCAAGTCAGTGGGTCTTCCTGATCTTGCCCCTGTCATCCTAGACAGCAGGGGGCAGCAGTATGAGCTATTTACCTGGTGGAGCCATTGCCCTTTGCTAGCTCTTCTCTTCGCTGAGTCTGTAAGCAGCAGGTACAACTGCCCTGGAGGAATAGTAAATGGTTGCGATAGAGGATTAAGGCATTGAACAACATCACAGTATGGCTTAGTGGCTGATAAAAATCCCAATATATAATTTGACGTCTAACACATGTTATCCTGTTCTCTAGTTTTTTAAGTCTTTATTCAAGAGAACAAATATTTAGGACTGTGAGTCATCGAATAAACCTTGCAGTCTCAGGTTGTTTATAGTTGTTTTATAGGTAGTTACAGGATGATCCGATAGACAGGAAGTGCTGTGCTGTGTATCGTAGGTTTAGTCCATGTGAATGAATGATCGCTGACCTCCCTTTGAGAAAGCAGCTTGTTTTCATAGCTTATCAGTGAGTTCACAGTCTATTGCTGTTTGGTATTTGGCCAGTGTAAATCAGCACAGCTATTGCAAGAACAAAGTGATTAAAGCATCGTAAGACCTTTGTTCTGGTTCTGCCACTTTCATATCGATAAGTGCTCAGAGACCAGCCTCTTTGAGGGCTTTCTCGCTCCCTGGAAGACTTTTTGTGTGTGTGTGTGTGTTGCCACAGGATTCTGATCATGCTCATCGTAGCACTTTTGCACAATGTAGGTTGCAACCGACTGATGAGTAATGAAATTGTTATAAAAGGTTGTGACCAGCATTTTATTAAAAAGGAAAAGATTACTGAATAAGGAAGATTAGAAATTACCACAGTGTGCATCATGGATAGGAAGAGTATTGTTTCACATAAACATATATTGACATATATTGGGTGTTAATGTAAAATATATTTCTTAGTACAGGTCATGGTAAAAAAAAAAATTTGAAGAATTTCATTGTTACATGAGCCACATCATGGTGGAATGATCAGTTTATAAGTTTATTTCGTCTGCTAGACTACATTCCTCCTGAAAGAAGGAATCACATTGTATCTAATTCCTAGTACCTAAGTCAGAGCCAACTGACACATTCTAGGTATGCAGGAAATGTTTGTGGAATGAGTGAGTGAATGAATGGATGAAAGTCACTTCTCTTCACCGAGCCTCATATTTCTTTTTCATACATTTGAATGTTACTGTGGTATCTCACAGTCTTACGATGAAGATCAGCTGATATAATGGATACGAAAGTGCTCAGGTAAGCAATGTAGGCATATTAAGAATTATTGCCTGACATAATTTTCATATTATTGTTGGGCACATAAGCCTCAGGAACTCTTGAAATCTTAGCTCGGTGTTCTAAAGATGACATATTTATTGCAGTACTATTAATAGGAATGAGATGTCCCTTTTTAGGTATTGAGTTAGGAGACAAATTTGAAAAATTAGGTATGTGCCTTTTTTTAACTTTATTATGGAACATTTCAACATACAAAGTAGGCCCAGTGGAAGATGAACTTCTGTGTGCTTATTTTCACCTTCAGCAAACAGCAACTCGCAGCCAATTTTGTTTCGTCTACATCCACCTCCATCTCCCCCTGCCCATATTACTGGGAAGCAAGTCGTATTTCATTTTCCTTCCCCTCTTACTTCTCCTGCCCATCCTTTCCCTTCCTCTCCCTCCTCGTTCTCCTCCTTTCCTCCTCCTCCCCCTCTTTTTTTTTTTTTTTACCTTTTCAAGTACATATAAATAGTCTTAACATTCTTTTAACATGTGATCATGAGTACCAAGAACTGTGAGTTGGTAGCTTAGACTAAAGTACCAACGTACTATTGTATGATGAGTTATTCCCTCATAAGAACCAGCAGGTAAATAAGATATTTTATTTCCCAAGATTTTCATATGATGGTGACCAACTACATTGCAAAACTGTGGTCACATTCCAGAATTGTAACTGCTTCTGCAGGCGTAGTTACACAATTGCCAACTCTGTCATCTTGTACAAGGATGTGACCGTATGGAAGAGTGAGGAGTCTAGAGCATGACAGATTTCTTTTAGGCCTTTTGAATTTTTGTTTTCTATCATATAATAGCCTCTAGTGAGGCAACGTAGACTTTTGGAATGCTGTAAGGCTGTAATAAACTCCGCCTTCAGATGACAGCCCGGGGTTGTAACATGTAACTCAGAAGTCAGAATCCTGACTTGTAGAAGAAAAGAAATTTAAAAGCATAGTGAATAAGAATCATTTACATGATTAATTTTTATTGATCTTTCTTGGTTTTCATCATTTTGTGATTTGGGTTTTAATATAATACAAGTAATCTTAAACCCTAAGGTTGTTTAATTCTGTCAAATATTTTATTTATGTAGAATTTTTCTTCCTTAAAGTCCAAAGTGGAATTTGTTTTGATGTTTAACAAGGTATTTCTAAGCTTTGCCCACTGCCGTCACTGTATACTTAGTAACTTTGCGTGGTTCAATTGTTTAAAGGTTTTTATGCATTCCTCAATTTCTTATCCAAAGTAAAATAAATATAAGTGCACTTTTATTTTAAAATATTTCAAGCCGTGTTTGTTATAATTCAAGGGGATTGTCTCATGCTCACATGGGGAGGGCTGTGGTTTGGGAGTCACAGAGAGAGGGAGGAGGTGAAACGCACGTGGTCAGAGCATCGTGACTCCAAAACCGTGGTAGATCACGGATCAGGGCAGTTTCTAGAGCTCAGGGACATCACCATCCCCCCCGATCTTCCCTGCTGGGAACCTAGAGACGGCCGTCCTTTCCTCCTCCATTCCCTACACCCAATAAGTAGGTCCTTATTGATTACTAGAGGAATCTCTGGGTTTTACCTTTTCCATCTCCATAATCAGGGCATCAGTTCCGATCTTTATCAGCGTGCCTCTGGACTGCAATCAGCAGTTGAGAAGAAATGAACTAATGCATTAGATTTTGACTTTGCCATTTTCTGTACATTTAATCCCTGTAACAATCCTGAGATAGGAAGTGACCTGTATTTTTCAGATTACGAAAACTGGTCAGCCTTTTTCAAGTACGTTATATTGCTAAGGCATGACCTCGCTCGAGTCTGTCTTCCCCTATAATGCATTTTTACAGGAATACTGAGACAACCTTCCTAAAATGTGATTTTTAATATAATAACTTACTTAAAACTTATAATTACTGATTTAGCACTTTACAAACTACCAGTGATTTTTCACACTTGATCTCATTCTGCACAAACTACTCCGTGAGGTTAGTATTATCTCATGTGACCACCTTGTACAGTAACCAGGATTGACTTCTCATTCCCATCCGATCAGTTATTAGCTCTTACTATTGATGACGTTCCGCATTTTATGCGATGGCTCTGTTTTGTCCATTTAGTCACATGTCTGCCTGTCAACTGGAGTTGGCTTTAGCCAAGCGAAACTTCCTTATTGCCCTCTTCAGGTACTGTCCTCATTTCTTCCCTAATGTCTGCTCAAGACAAAACTCAGCCACCTCTTTCCCCACTCCTGCTCTCTCATTTAAACTCTTCTGGTCCTTCAGCATTTTAAGTCCTACCTTTTGAAGAAACCTTCCTCGATAATTTCTTTCTTTCTCTTTTTTCTTCCTGATTTCTTTTTGTCAGATATGTTTGCCCTTGAATATAATTTTAAAATTTCCACCCAATTATAAAATATATGCTTTGTGTAAAAATATTATGTAGGCTATTTGAGAGCGAAAAGATAGCTCCTGGCTTCCGAGTCCTTGTCTGCAGAAGTAACCACTGTTATGTGTCTTTGCAGTTCTATTTCTGCAAAGAAATACACATTTGCATACACACCTGCTTGCACAAATGGGAGATTAATGTCGACATATGTTGTATACACAGACTCCATTCTACAAATTTCTTTTTTCATTTGAAAATATATCTTGGAAATTTTCTATATCAATAAATATAAGTGATTTCACTTAAACGTATCTCTTTATTACCTGATGTTATTTCACATCAAATTATTTTATGCACGTACACCTTAACTTCCTTTGCCAAAAGGAAATGGGAACTCCAGGGCAGGAGCATTTACATGTTCGTTCTCTTTTCCGTGGCTTCATTCTTTACTCTTTCTGCACTTACTGCATGTTTCACTATTTGTGCTGTGGGAAAATGAAGATGTCTGCCTCCATAACCCCTAAGGAGTTAGGATCTGGTGGGTAAGAATCTACATTTGTACCTATAACTAACATAAGGAGGAAATTGAGAAGCAACACAGATTCCTATTACTGAAAATATGGCCGATTCAAACAATCCTCTAGCTGAAAATAATTGAAAGTGTTGAATATATATGAGAAGACCTCAGAGCAGCAAAGAGCTGAAAAGATAAGGAATTAAAGGCCAAAATCTAAGGAAAAGTGAAAGTTCAGAGAGGCTTAGAGACGGAAGCTGCTTTTGACTGAGGGCATTTGCAGATTCAGGCAAATTTGAACTTTGCCTGTTCCATAGGTAGTAAAACCATACAGAAACCTAGGAAATGATTAACAGAAAATTCAGAGTAATCATTTTAGAGATGGTAGGAGCATACAAGGAGTTTCTGGGGTTTCAGAATTTTCTGTTTATTGACCTAGTGGTAGCTATACAGAGTAATTTATTTTCTAAACTGAACATATTTATTTTGTGCACTTTTATATTGAATTCAACAGATAATTCAATATAAAAGAACAAATTACAAGACAATATAGATAGTATGATCCTACTTGTGCATGTATGTCATATAAATGGGTGTGTGCATGTGTGTATTTTATAAATGAGATGTGTAATATAAAGTTATGTATAGAAATACACATGTATCTAAATATATCTAAATATATGTCAGGGAGTACAAAAGTGTGTGTGTCTGTGTGTTTGTGTGTCATATATAGATAAAAAGATCTGGAAGAGTATTAGAACTACTGTGGGCGACCTTGAAATATAGAACAGGGATGGGGAAATAGCAAGGAATGAACTTATAGTTTGTGCTAATTTTTTAAAATCATCATTGTTATTTAGTATATTTGTTAAATCAGATCTAAAAAAAGATGGTTTCTGTCTCTGTGCCTAGATATAAAAATATTCCCTCCACCATGCTCCATACCGCTTGGCACGGTACCTTTTCTTTAAAAACATGGCTTGTTCTTTTGCTGGATTGTAAGCTTTTACAGGGAGCAAGACAGTGCCGTGTGTATCTTTATGTTCCTTGTACCTGTTAAATCTCAGTACATAGTAGAGGGCCTATAAATATTAGTGGAAAATGAATAAATAAATAAATGTACCTTTAGAAGAACCTAGGATTGTAGGGATCCAGCAGATAGGACATGGCCTGAAAGGCCCTTGTGATACTTCTGAGTATCGTTTTGAACCTGGCACAGCAGTGGGCCTAACGTTGGCGCAGTGAATACAGGTTGATTTGAATTTGACGGACACTTTGTGGAACCTGTAGGCAAATGTGGATTCCATCATGTGGTGCCCTTCTGGATCCCAGAGAGCAGGAAAATTAAAAAGCTCTCTGAAAATTAACCTGAGAAATGAACACCTAACAGATTAAAGCCAAGAGAGGCAATCTCTTAAAGAGACTTGCAGACTCCTTGGGCAGTAAGATTTGTCTTTAACCTAATTGAGGGTTATAAAAACACAAACATCTTAAAAACACACAAACATATAAACTCTGCCTCAGAAGAGGATTTTCTCTGTCTCCAAAACAGAGCAAAAGAAAAGCTATTAATGTAATTGTCGTGAGACCTACGAAACACTGTCTGACCAGTCGTACCTGCCAGGTGAAGGCCAGCGTCCCAGCCTGCCTGGCAGGTAGATAACGCTGGTGTAGACAGCTGCGGAGCCTCGTGCCATTTTGCACTGGAATCCTGTGTAATTAACGTCGCTCGCTCTGCTTTCACACTTCTCCCCAGCTTCCCTCTGGTAATTTGCCTTCCCAAGGTGCTCATTCACCATCAGGCTGATACATGATACAGACTGGTACATTCAGGGTGCCTAATTCTTCTGTTGCTCACTGTAAATAATAAAGTTGCTTTCTTTTTCTTTTTTTTTTAATACATCGGTGTCTTGTGAGTTTTGTTAGCATGAGTCTGCATTCCCGGGGCCAGTCAGTGAGGTCGGGTATCAGAGTCTGCGAGGCTCACCAAGGTCAACACTGCCGTGTGGGCGTCTGTCGGAGCGCTCGGCTGGGCTTTCCAGGTGACACCCATCCGTGTGGTCACGCTCCATGCTTCCTTTCCATTCCACACACGTGTCACGAGCGCACTTCCCACATGCTGTGTTAAGAGCATCTTAATCATGTGCACATTTCAGTTAGAGAGTACCACATAGTGTTATCTCAGCGACAATAGATCCTTCCCTCTGGGTGAGTATTATTATTTGCAAATTTCACACCTTCATGGAGAATGGAGTACACGTACACCCCATTTCAAGGGCCTCCGAAAACTTATTTCCAGTCCTGCCGTCACGCCCTCTTCTGAGTTCCCTTCTGCCTCTCATCTCATTGTCAGCGCTGGTCCTGGCATCGTACTCAGCCGTTTCCTAACTCGGGTCTCTCTTGCAGCAGGGAGACCTAAAGAAGATGGAAGACACAGTGAGTTCGACAAGATTAAGGATAAGGATGCAAGTAGAGCAGGCAATGAACGAGGTTTCAGAATTTTTTTCCTCCATTCTATTCTTTCTCTTTCCTCAAAACAGTCCCCGTTGCATTGGAAAGGGTTTCAGATCCCACACACTGCTATGGCAGAATTAACACACGTGTTCTCAGAGACACGTTCAGCCTATCTGTGAAGGTAACGGGACTTAAACCACATTTCATTAACAGCAATTTCTGGCCAAAAAAGGGTGTGAGAGTAGGTAAAAGGGCAAAACCCGGTACAACTCTTAGGTGAATCCCAGAAGTTTAAAAAATTAACGAATGCATCAAATAAGTAGACTATTAGGTGGGACTTCATCAGCCAGCGGTTTTCCACTCTCTTTCCTCTTCCTCCCTGTTCACGTCAACTTCCGGCCAGAATAACTGGTCACTAAATTTCACCACAGATTTATCAGGAATTTACCCAGAGCAATTCTCAGTCATCTCTATGCTCTAAAATAATACATATCTTATTCGTAGGTTAGTACCTCAGAAATTTCATATAGCATAGGTAAATACAGAAACCTGAAAAGACACATTTTTTTTTTTTAGAAACTTGGTTCCTAAAAACTATTGTTTTAGCAATCACAGTTTTGTTCATTTATACAATTCGAGTTCTGCAGCAAAATAAGACGCTATTGGATTAATAGTATGTATAATAAACTCCCGAGATTCCTGTCCCTGTTCATGGGTACAGAGCTGGTCTTGTGTACTGACGTTAAATGATGTGGGGCCAAATGGCTGTATGGTAGTTGTGGACCATTCTTGATTATTTAGATGCTGGTTAACCAATCAGTGAATTCTTTAGGCCTTTTCACCACTTCCACTATCCTCTGGCTCTCAATGATGAAGGGTATGCTAAGGAGGACAGGGTCCATTTTTCTTTCTCATGTGAGCAAATTTTGTTTCACAGCCAGAGACATCTTGCACCCGAGAGCAGTAGCTACACTGTGGGGTCTACACTGATGGAAATTAGAGGAGGTAGCATTGAAATACTCAAAATCAAGGTTATGACCTCTGAAGTGCTTTTCCTACCTTAGTGCGTTAGTATCAGCCTCTTATGATACAAAAGTTAGCATTTCCTAAAGCAAACCAGACAGTATAGTATGTTATATGCTGATATAAGCAATTACCAAAAAGGGGGGGAAAACATTCTCTTCCTTCATTAAATGCTTTATTAATAGAGAGAAGATAAACGTGGTCAACACTTATAAAAATAAAAGAAATGAGATAAGAAAAGGAAAAAAAAAACCCTACAACTTTCAAAACTACCAGTGTTTTTCCAGAACTTATATTTTCTAATTTTCTGAAAGTGAATGATAAGATTCCTGCAAATAAGGAAGTCCACAAACTCTACTCCAAATAAAGACAAAGGAGTAGAGTGAGCCAGAGAAAGATGCTCACCTGAGAAGCAGTGAGTGCTCCACACCCCTCCTCTCCCTGCCCCTGCCTTCTCTTAAGCCCAGGCCACGCCTGCCTTTTTCTTCTTCTCTTTCCTTCTGTCGAAGGTCAGAGTCTAGACAGGGACTCACCGGCCAGAACTGAAAAGACGGCTAGACTGGTAGAACAGAACCGTCCTGAAGCCGGGCAGCATTATGGCAAGCTGAAGTTTGCAATTTTCAAAATTATACAGAGAGCGTCAGACATGACATCCTTTGTAAGGAAGCCAGCCTTTCACACAGTGATTGCATAAGGACCCTATATAAATGGCAGAGTAAACGGAAGGCCCTTTTCTCTTTCCGTTCTGCCTTTCTGAACTCTTTTCCTGACATCAGCTGTTTTCTTCAGTCTTCCTGCTGCCCTCTAACTCCTCTGAGTCTGGTCCCTTTTCAGTGAAAAAGGTTTACCCTAGGCGTGATGTCATTCAGTTTTCGTGTGTGTCTGTGTGTGTCTGTGTTGTGTGTATGTGTCTACAATTTGATTTTGTCAGTTTGTAGCACACTTTATCTTTTCTAACCAAATAAACTCCAACAGTAATCTTTCTCACATTTTTAGAATAATAAACTCTAGATAGACTGAAAATTACCTTAAAAAAATGTATATACACACAGAATGTTGGGTCTAATTTCATAGTATTCATGCACTCGGTTACTTATTTATTACCTATTTATTTATGGATCCCAGCTTGGTTCAGAATCCTTGTCCATTGATGGAATTCCAAAGTAATCTACTTTCGTGGTCACTGGTGATATCTGAAAATGTATTTATTTACTAGATACTCACTGAATGCCTACTCTGTGCCAGAAACTGTGCAGGACTCTGAGATACAGTGAAAAGGATAATGGCCCACCCATTAAAATTTACAACATAGTTGAGGAAACAGACAAGTAAATGGACAATTATAATACTGAATAGATGCAATGCTAGGAGAAGTACAGGATACTTTGGAAAGCACAGAAGATGAATGTTTAATCTAGCTTTGGGACATCAAGAAATTCTCCTTTGAATGATAACTGAGTTGTTCTCCCAAGTACAAGGATTGCTATGTTCAGAGTCAAGAGAGTTACAGACTTGTTTGTTGTGTTGAGAACTTAGATTTGATTTTAAAGGGCCTTAAGTGGAGGGATGATAAAAACTGTCTAGTGGGAAGAGAGAACTCTGACTGTAGCATGGAGAGTGGGTTGGGGGAGGCAGGACAGGAGGCTGGGGAACTATGGTAGGAAGCCTGGTAGAAAATAATAGTGATTTTAACGAAAGTACTGACAGCGTGGATGAAAAGACGAGGATAGGTTGAAAGGATATGTATTGGAAAGCACAGAATTTTTAGCAATTGACTGAATTCAGTCCTTCAACAAATATTTATTGTGCTACTGTTAGATAAGTATTAGTCATGGCAGTGAACTAGAGAGACACCATCTGTGTTCTCAAGTCTAGTGCTGATGACTTCCAGGCTTCTGGGATGGACAGCTCAGTGGATGATGGTGCCGTCCATTAGGGATGAAGCAGAAGTATGTCTCAGACCGGACGTCCCTGGTCAGAAGTGCTTCCTCAAGCCATGAATACCCCTCCCGAGATCTCAGGATGTCCTTGTTGCTGTGCATCTCTGTGTTGAATGAGAGTTGTTACTGATGAGAGGATGTTTCTATGTAAACAGTACTCAGGGAGGGGCTTGAGAACCACTGACAGAGATGACAATTGCAAACAGGAAGTAGATGAGATCACCCAGGAGGAGTTTGTAGAATGAAAGGAGAGGAAGGCTGAGGATTGGGCATGGCAGAACCATGGAGGAACAAGGAGCCTGATGAAAGAGCCAGGAGTGTGTAAAGGATGTAAAACACGTTCCAAGGTGGAGCCAGTGGGACAGACGGGAGGATCAGCGCTGTGGCAGCAGCGGTCAGCTTCAGGACGTGCTGGGTAGGCTTCTGCTTCAGGACGATGACCCGAGCTTACATACTAAACTTCCCGCGTTTATCACCAACCTTAGCTGGAGGGAGTCACCTCCACATCAAAGGGCTCAGGAGCAGCCAGCAAAATATGATGAAGAAATTTTACGTTGTGTGAATTATGTCTCGATAAAGCTGTCATTAAATAAGGAAAGTAATAAGTATGAAGAAATCACTCTTAAACACATTCTATCAAAATTGTTATATTTCAAAGATGAATAAACTGTAAGCATCCAGATATGAGGGTGGGGTGGGGTGGGGTGGAGTGAGGAGAAGCTGTTACCCACAAAAGGGAAGTAGATTTGTACCCTGTCACCTCAGCGCTATATGCAAAGGGCAATGGCACATCACCTCAGACGTGAGAGGAGAAAGGGTTGTCGTTCCGATTTTATATCTAGCTGAGGCACCTTTTCTTGAAAGGGCAACAAAAAGATCATCCTCGATGCTGAATGACTCACAAAATATCCCACTTTTCTTTAAAAAAATTAGCTGACTTAACTTTACCACCTGAAAGTTATCATTAGCAATCCCACTTTTTAAATAAAGAACCAGACTTTTTAAGCAACGTTGAATCAGTTGCCCAGGGTCTACCGGGCTGTGTCAGTGCTGAGATTTGAACTCTTTTGGACTTTTTCCCTACAGTATATATACTGTACTGTGCTGCTACCAGAAGACACGAACCCTAGACGAGGACGCAGGCTTAGGCTTATAGCAGTGAGACTGGCTGTTTAACATACTGAGTTTAAGAGTTTATATAATATCAGTTTGGAGATAAACCATTGGAAATATGGTCTGGAGTCCTTAGGGGTGCCATCAGGCGCTGGCGTGGCCTTGCAAATAGATGAGATCGGTGGGGAGAGTCGGGGGGCGAGGGTCATCAGCAAAAAGCAGACACAACTAATTCTGGAAACAACCAGCCTTGAGGAAGTGAGTTGACCTGGCAAACGATGATAAATACAAGAAAGAGAAGCAAGCAGGTCAAATAAACATATTGTATTTCATTAGTTTTAGGGCAGACTATTTCTTACATTTTAGTATCTAAAATGAGCATATGTCTTACTGTCGATGAAGTCTTGTAATTGGCATCTTTTTTGCTTAGTAGTACATAAAATAATGGTGAGTTTTTTAACTGAAGGAGTATTTTAATCTTGTAGTCAAGGATTTAAATTCTATTTGTGTTTGTCGTTTCTGAATTATTTTATAAAGAACGCGTACATTTAACTTTCATCGGCGAAGCAGTGCGTAGATTAGAGTAAATGGCCAGTCACGTGTTGTGTGGGGCGTTCAGGAGCTCAAGGCTCAAGCATTGCAGCGAAGCAGAGTCATTTAAGGTGTCCTCACCCACCAGCTGTGTCCTTTGGGTAAATCTCTTTACCTCCTTAAGCCTCGCTTTTCTGACCTATAAAACAAGGATTAACAAACAGTACTTTATCTTAAAATTATTCCAAGGGTTAAATGAAATAGTACATACAAAGTACTTAACATTATGTGCCTGGCAGATGGTAAGCTCTCAGCTATCATTGTTGTTTCCATATTGCTTTCTCAGATGGGAAAGAAATAACTGTTTCTCCCCCTCTCACTCCAGGGTACGGCCCTGTCTCCACAAGTGAAGCTAGGTTACCTCGAAACCAGGGAAATGCGCAGGGAGTTTATTTACGCTATGTGAGCTCCACGTTACTCGGACTTGAAGAATGTTAACCTTGTGTTATCTGCTAGAGAATTGGAATTAGCAGGTGTACTCAGATTCCAAATTCTTTTGAGTCTAGCCCAAAGCCTTGCTTATAGTAGATGCATAACGAAGCACTGATTGATAAGGATTAACCCTGAGGGGGCAGGCTGTGTGTGTGTGTGTGTGTGTGCGCGCGCGCACGCGCGCGTGCGCGCGCACACTAACCCTCTAAACAAAAAAGATGCGGTTTTTGTGGATGGGTGTTTGGGGAATTCCTGTAGTATGTCTCAGATGGATTGCACAAAGTATTTTTTCTTTTACTTTCCACTTTATCTCTGATCAGTTCCAGGGGATTTTGTAGTTTCTCAGATGTTGTGGGTAAGAAGTAGTAGCCGCATAAACATTGGGTAGTGAGTGCAGATAGTGTTATAAATATACCTCTTAGTTTGTCTTATAAAACCAGCATTCCATGAGACTTATCTTTATTATGGGATTGCTAAGTTAGTATTATGCCTTTCCTCCAAAAAAGTTTAAGATGAAGTCTTTTAGACAGTTTGATTTACAAGGTAATTACATTTGGGAAATATAATTTCCTAATTGTTCTGCCACACAGGAAGAATCCTGAGAAAATAGTTTATTCTCCTGGGGAAAACTGATTTTACTTTCTTGGTAAAAGGCCACTGAGTATTCAGTTAATTATCAAGTCCCACTGATTTTTTTGTTGTTGTTGCTGGTCACAGTCATAACTTCTCATATAAGATTAGTATTTTGGAAACTTCTCAGAAAACCTAAAAGAGATTAACTATTTTCAGGTCTAAGTATGTATTTCTAAAGCTATAATTAGGTATCCCTCTGCAAATTAGCAAACTGAGCTATTATTTTTTTATTTAGTCCAAATTCACCTTTTAGAGTTTGGCTTATGATTTGAATCCTTATTGATGTCAAATCATTTCATTTTCGTTGGCTGTAATAATCCACACTCGCATATCTCGTGTTCACATTTGTGTTTCGGTCATCTGTAAAGGTGCCTGATGACTGGGGCCTTGTGCATTCTTTCATATTCTGTGTAATGGCCAGAGACATGCCTGTGCATAGTGTTTGAGTCATCGATGTATCAAAGCACATTTTACCAAGAAATGTAGTGCATCATCAGGTAATCAAATTACAGAGATGTCTGTCAATGGGGCCCAGTTTGCAAAAGTAAGTAGTGTCCCCTGGAAAAAGAAAGAAAATTAGCAATACTCGCCATTCAGATTCTGAGGTTTAATTAGCTCTGACTTGCTAAAAGAAAGAAACTGAGCAGGTCAATAGTATGTACTTCCCATAAATAACAAATTATGAATCATTGCTGATTTTTTATATAACCGACCCACATGGATTCTGCCGTATTCTTCTATCTATGCACCTCAGTTTTTTGTTTTGTTTTGTAAAATGAAGGACTATAATTTGATTATCTCATAAATTCGGCCCATTTCTAAAATGCTGTAAGACATGAAGCCGGTGGAGTCATCTGGAAGTGACCCTCCTTGGTGCAAGTGACTGGCTGACATTGTGAAGTTTGTGTGGGCCGTTTGGTGCGGAGTGGATCCATTGATTCAGCAGACCTATGCCATGTTCACAAGAGCTCCTACTTGACTAGTGTGGTGGTTTTAAAACCTGGCCCCGCCCCTCCCCAATTCTTTGACACTCCTCCCATCAAAAGGTGGGGTTATGCCCCGTCCCTTGAATCCGGGCTCTGGGCTGCCTGACTATAAACTCTTACTCCTCTTCAGAAACTTTACCAGTTTCTGGGTTGAGGCCTTAAGAAACTAGCAATTTCTACCTCCTGTCTCTTGGGTCTTAGAACACTCACTTTTAGAACCCTGCCGCCATGCTGTGAAGACGCCTGAGCTGCCGCCCTGTGCAAAGACTGGGCGGACAGGGCCTGCCAGCCAGCACCTGCTGTCAGCTCTAGGAACGGACCGTGTCGGAAGCATGCTCCAGCTCCAGGAGAGCTGCCCCAGCTGACATGGCTCTGTGTGGAGCAGGGACAGGCCGTGCTCACTGGGCCCTGCCCAAATTGCAGATTCATGACCAAAATAAATGACTGTTGTGTTAAACCACCCCGTTTTGTTGCCAGAACGAGGTAGACGCAAACACGCAATTTTGAAGGTGTGTAGAATTGCAGTGGCAATGAAATAGGTATCACAGCAACACAGAGACACCTAATCCTTCCTTCAGCATCAAGGAAGACTTCCTCAATGAGATGACAGGTGAACTGCGTCCTGAGTGAGTAAGGGTTAGCCAGGTGTGGGGAGAGAGGGTGGGGTGCTCTGGGCAGAAGGGACATCAGTGTGATGAGAAGGAAAGGCAGGGTAGATGTTATTCCAGTGTACAGACTAGAAAGTGTGCATCCCTACCGACTCAAATAGAAATAGAGATCACATCTTCTAACTCCTAAATGTTTTCAGTTACGCCACCTACGTTTTTAGAGCTCAGACTAGGTTGGGTTCATCTAATCTTAACTGCCCTTTCACAGATGAAGCAACTAAGGCAGCAGCCTGGCGAAGTGAAAATGTGGCCATCCCAGGTTGGGCCGCTGGGAAGCCGACGTTGGCGTGCAGAAGTCTGTCAGGGAGCGTTCTCAGAATCCATACCTGTGGGAGGGGGACAGGGTCGCACAGAGGTGGAAGTCAGGTTGCGATGGTGCTTCAGCCAATGCTGCAGGGACTCCCGGAGACAGCTGACCCTTCAGAGCTGTCCTGGGTTGGAGAAATAAGGCCAGGCTTTTACACCTCATTGACCAGCCACGGGGTGCTGGCCACTCCAGGAAGGGCCATGATCTTGGGCAAGGCGACTCTCTTCAGCTACAGTGGTAACCAAAGGAGGACCCAGAGGTGGCTGAGAGCTGAGGACTTTCTGCCAATAGTGCTCCCAGCCACGTCATCTCTGAGGAGCATCTGGAGGACGCCTCTTGGTGTCCCCCACGGTGGCCTTCGGAGTTATTAGTGCCTTATTCGTGGGAGGCAGAGTCTGGGTAAGGCTGCTGTAGCCCTCAGGATCCTTCACTGTAAAATAGGAAAAATAATGTAAGAGCTAAGGCTTGGTTTCATTTGTGAAATAGGAAGAATAATTGTATGATCCTTTGGGAAAGCTTGTTTAGAGGATCCGGTGAGATCATGAAGTTCCCGAAATACCTGTTTCTTTTAGAAAATTAGTTATTATTATTATACCATAATAAAGTAGCAGTGCTAGATATATAATATTTGCCATGAAAGTTGCTTGATAAGCATTTCATTAAAAACTGTACCAGAAATGATTAGTGACTTGCCAGAGGCCAAAGTCAGTGTCCAACCCAGGGCTGGAAAGCATCTTTCTTACACTACTCTTGGGTTTGGGTTTCAAATGGGAGTGGGCCTGAGCGTGACTTAACCCGGGAGAGGCTGATTCTTTAGGCCGAGTCACTGGTGCTACCCCAATGTGAAAGTGGGTTTTTCAGAATAGAACTAAGAGGATAAAATTAAATACGAAGTCATCTGCGTAGCAGTACTCCATGAAAACAGTGCTGTAGCAGAGGATGATTACAGTTTGGGACAGGTAACTTTGTCCCCAGTGAATATATGTGACTGCTCTTTTGTGCGTCTGCACCAGATCTGTTTTCCCAGCAGATCTAGATTCTGGTCCTGCTGGTTCCCTCACTTACTGGATGCTGAACCAGGGATAATTCACTCTCCCTCTCTGGGCGTGAGTTTCCTCTCTAAAATGAGGATTTGGATCTAGGTAAGCCCTTTCCTATTCTACCGTCCTTGGAATTCTTTAATTCCCAATCTACCCTACAGCACAGAAAGTTTAAGACAAGACATGGCTATATCATTTCACGGGCAAATGATCTTATTCCACGTGTACGAAGGAATAGGATGCGTTGAACCAAACCTATAGACCAAAGTGTTCGATAGCTCTTGCTAACAGATCTTGATACTTACCTTTCAGTGAGAGAGGAGAGAAAATCACTGTCTGTGAGTCAACCAAAGTACTCCATAGTCTTCACAGAATCGTGTCCTTACCTGCAGTTTTTGTGGAATCATCCAAATTTGTTATTTAACATTTATCGACAATCACTATTCTGCTGGATACTGTGCAGGGCGAGTTTGTGCAAGTTGAATCCCAGCGTCATCAGTCCAGGGAGAAAGTGGAAAGGTGATCAGGTTCACGAAATGCGAACCTTCTTGCCTTCTAACCTAAGACACGTAGGTGTTCAAATTTAGTCTAGACGCAATATCGTAAAGCCTTGATTGTTTATGGAAGCATCTGTTTTTTACTTTTCCAATTAGGCCTCTCTGCTCTGCCGTTAATATTCTCATGTAATTGGGTTTATGACTTCAGTAGCTTTTGAAATTTCAGCAGCTAAACTGTCATTGGAGACTTATCACACTTAAGGCATTTTAATATAACTTTTATTAGTATCTTGAATTCTGGGAATTTAATCAGTATACTTACACTTACATTTTTTTTCCTTTCCTGAACCATTATACATTTTCACAAAGCAAATATTTAATCCTTATGATTTTGTAACCAAGGGATTTAAAGATTAACTTCGAAAATAGGTCAGGGAAAAACATCTACTTTGGTTTACAGCTAATCAGGCAAGGGAGTAAAAAAGCAATTTGGAAGCTTTTGAAAAGCATTTGTGAAATCAATTTTATGTAATTTCATGAAAGCTGCTATCTATATAGCTAAAGTGTGAGTCAAACCTTCCATTAATTTTGCCACTCCTTCATTCATCCATTTATTATTATTTATCCATTCGTCGTTCATCCATTCATTTACCAAATATTGCTCTAGACACTGGGGTAACAGAAATAAATAAAACAGCCAGAGTTTACTGTGTGTCAGTCCTGTGCCAGGCACTTTGAAACTTGAGAACTGAATGCTCACAGCTCCGCAGTCTGGTGTGATGGGGTGAGCATTACACTGCGAGTCCAGTGTGACCTTAGGTGAGACCCATTCTGTGTCCATTTCCTCATCTCTCAGATGATATCGCTCGCCTTATTTACTTTATAAGTTTGATGTAAGAATCCAATGAAATAGTGATTTTGTAAGAGCATTGAAAAGTTGCAGGCATTATACAAAGACAAGTCATAATCTTGTGACTGTGGTAAGTGGTTTTGACCATTTTATGGCCTCAGAGAAAAGGGATGAGGATGAGTCCATTTTTATCATTCTCTTGAGCTAGATCTGTGTTTATGATGATCAGCCTTACCTTCCTTCCACATGTACCACTACCCTACTTCCATGCACGGGGCAGAGACTTCATAATGAGGTAACTGGGAGAATGATATCTATAGCTCGTCAAACTTATTTAGAAAATATTATTCAACCCATGTACTACATTAACTCGACAAGTATTGATCAAGTGCCCAGATTAAGTGGGAAGAGAAAAGAATAAGGGATGAGTTGACATCTGTCTTCAAGAAGCCTGGACTTGAATTTGAAAATTCAGAGTGGCCAAATAGAAATCATTATCTTAATTGCAGTTTCCCAAGGATCTGTGCAGAGATGTCCAGTTGGCCTTATGTTTGTAGGGGCCATATCTCTTAGACACTGAAACACCCATTTATCCCTCGTGGATCATAGGACAGATGAATCCTAGGAGGAAACGAAAAAATTACTTCTAGCATCATGTTCGATTTTCTGTTAGCTTTTAGGTCTACCATGCCGATGTTCTAGAATGAGATAAAAGGTCTGATCTTTCCTACAACAAACCCAATCTTTCCTAGAACAAACCCAATCCTGGACTAACTCGAGACCTCCTCTCCAGTATCAGCTCTGGAGCAGAGAGGCTTTTGTGTTTTCCTCACGACTGTCCCCCCAGTGCCTAGAACAGCGCCTGACAACCAGCACTTACTAAAGTGTTTTGAATGAATGGAGGTCTCAGTCTCCCACGTAGAGTTCTGATACTCTGATGCCCCCGGGGAGCTATCTCCTTGAAGACAGGGGCTGTGCTTCATTGGTCTCCAGATTTCCAGTGTCTGGCACGTAACTGGTGTTCTGGATGCTTGTCAGATGAACACAGGGACAGGTGCAGCCAGGACTGTGACAGGCGCCCCAAAATCAGAACCTCCCAATCTCTCCCTGGAGTAAGCCCTAAAAGCAAGGAAACGACTTACGCCGGGGGAGTCTGAGGCGTAGCCCAACGTGGCCTGCCACAAATGTGAAAATTCATGGAAGCTTCTTTTTTAATCTTAGCTTTTCTGTTTCTTTTACCTTTTCCGCTCTCCCCATGTTCCTTTCAAACAGTCATCCTCAAGCAGGATGGATAAAATTGATATTGCAGGAGGCTGACTTGTGCACATCTCTGCTGAGTCCCATCTGCGTCTTTTGTGCCCAGTGGCAGTTGTCCGTGCAGGCTGTCCCAGGACAGGGCCGCCTGTTCTCGAAGCCACTTCAGAATCTCGTGAGAGACCAATGGCCCAGAGAGAACTGACACAGGGTAGGAGAGGGAAGTAGGACAACTGGCCAGAGTTACTTTCCGGGAGTTTATTGTGCCATCTTTCAGCCTCATTGACTCTCTAACTCTTCTTAAACTAATAATAATACTAAAATCTTGTCTTACCTCTTCTGATACCTTGACGTGTGCAGGTATCTCATATGATCTTCACAGCAGTTCTGTGAAAGTTATCTCTGTTTTGATGTTGCTATTTACATAAATGAGAAATCTCAAATGAGGCACTTGCCTCAGGCACAAAATTTAAGGAAGTGCCCAAAAAATCCAATAAGATAAATCATATTTTATGCAATACTTTAAAAATACTAAAATTTATGCAGCATCTGACAGGGCCAGGATTAAGGTACGGCAATGAGGTGAGCTGTCCCAGTAAGCGCAGGGTGCGGTCCTGTCTTAATTTAACATTTTCTGTTCTTCATCGTGGATCTTTTTGGCATTAATTTTGCTTTTTGGAATATTGCACGGAAATATTAATTATTGTGATTAGTGAGTTTTGGGGTACCCTCTGAAATTTTGCCCCTGAGGCCAGTGCCTCCTCGCCCTGGTTCCCATCCAGATCACACAGCTGGTAAGCTGCAGAGCCCGCATTCGAACCGAGGCTTTCTGACTCCACATCATGCTCTCCTCCTGTCACACCACATGGCCGCTTAATGCCTAAGTTTTTTTTTTCTCCGAACATCTATTGCTCTTTGTTATTGCTCTTTAAATTCTCTTAAGCCCCATTATTTCAGATTATCTGTAATACTCCCTAATGACCTTTCCATGTATTTTTTTTTTATAATGCATATTATGTACCCTCTGTTGTTTTAAATGATTTGATTTCTAAGCATTTCTGGATGACTCTTATCTCAAGGCCACGCTACAAAATGATCGCCTCGCTTTGAACAAAATTTTGTAACAAATTAAGAACATATGAACATAGCTACCTCCGCATGAGCTGGGGGAGAGGAGATCTATTTTTTATGCACCATTGAATTGGAGAACGGAAGAATGATTAGAGTAGCAACTATGAATTCAGCAGCGTGGTTTATAAAGGCAAAATTCCTACAGATTTTGCTCTTCAGTGAAGTTTCTTCGATGATAAAATGGTAGTAAGGACAAACATCACCTTCCGTGGGGGTGGGGGCGAGTGCATAGGGTGTGGGAGGTGTGGGAGGTCTTCTGTGAAGATTTGTTTTTCCAAAGTGCACATCAGTCCATTGCTCCTGCTATATACTTGGGAAGAACAGAAAACTATCCAACTGATCACTTTCCTTACACTTGGCCTTACTTCTAAATAATTTACAAGCATCCTTGAGAATTTTAGGTTCACTCTTCCTGTTGGGGATGAACAAAAATGAAAGTACAGGGAGTTTGAGATTAGAAATGGAAGGTAAAATAAAAGAGGACAGTAGCAGACTTTTGTTTTTCTTTGCAATTAAGTCTTAGTCTAGGTAAAAGGAGTTGAGGGCAAGGAAACAGACTTTGGAATTGTTTATCAAGAAGGACGAGGGAGATGTTAGGTGTTAATGTATACCTGGAAATATCATAAGGTAAAACCTCTGATTTATAAATAAATGCATTGAACATTGGGTTCAAGGACCAGACAGGGAAGTGGAAAAGGGTATGTTCTTTTATTGCTTTTCTTTAGTGAGTACAATGATGTGTAGGGGCTTTCATTCATGTGGCATTTTTATGGGAGATTGTGAAAAGTGAGACTGAAAAGTAGGACCAAACTGCGAAGGGAGTTGAATGCTAGACTAAGAAATGAAGACGTTATCCTATAGGTGATATGGAACTCTAGGAGACTTTTGAGTGGGGGAGGACCTAATGAAACTAATATATATTTTTTAATTCTACAAAAAAACAAAAGTTCATATATGTATATATAGAGAGAAAGTTCATATATAGAAAGTTTAATCTGGTAGCATTATGAAGGAAAGAAGAAATAGAGACAGCGAGAGGAGTGATTTGCATGTTAATACAAGTATTTTGAGCAGTGTTTTTGGTTGGTTAGATTAGAAATGCAAGGAAAGGGTGACAGTGAGATAGGTGGCCGAGGAAATTGGCATTAGTCACTGGGGCTTGTATTGATTGTTAGAGGGAGAAAGAGGTTTATAAAAAGGACCCTGAGGTTTTATCATGAGGGCCCTAGAGAATGGTCAATGTGTTACTTTAAAAAAAAAAAAAAAAGGAAAAGGAACTGTTTGGAGGGTGAAGGCAAAGACAGTCTATTCATTGCACACATATTTTTTGGAGCAATGATGTGATGAGCAATTCAGATGCCCCTTAGGTTGTAGAGGATGCAGAACTGGAATTGAGAAAAGGATCAAGGCTAAAAATGAATTGTTCAGAAGTCATGTATCCAGATAGAATGGTGGAGTTTTAGCAAGAACTGCACAAAGGGCCAAGATGGACATGTGTCCATTGTCTAGAAAGAGGAAGAAGCATCCTAGGAAGGGTTTGAGATGGAGGAGGGAGGTGCAAGGTCTCAGGAGCGTAGGAGCCAAGGGAGGAGGTAATTTCAGGAAGAATGGGGAGGCCAGCACTGCCAGAGCCTGCAGATCAAAACTAGTGAGTAATCACAGGAGAAGTCTTGAGCTTAGGAGATAAAAATTGAGATCTAGGAGGAGAAAGAGAATCAAAAAGTAGGAAGCTAACACAAGAAGTGATTCTGTTGGTTGACCATTATGTGAACTTTAAATGAAGTAACTCGAGAGATGATGTTTTTCCTGGATGACTAGTAGACATTTCATTCTTTCATGTTTTATCAGTTTCAAAGAGTTTTTTTCTAATCGGCAGGTATTAGGGAAAGGGGGATGAGATTGTGTCTTATTTTCGATGTATCTTTAGGTTTCATAATTCTCTTTTTCATTTTCACAAAATATGAGCTTTTTGTACATGGCTGTCTTTACTCATTCCCCAAAATGGATTAAGGTAGATTTGGCTTTTTTACTTTGAGTAAAAGAAGCCGCCTCATATATGGCTGATTTGGTTTTATGTGTCCAATGGCCTGTCAGAGCAAAGAAGTAAAATACTGTTTTTCTTTCACTTTTTATTATATCTATGGAGAGAGAAAAAAATACCGCTTTAAAACGACACACCTCTGAATTCCACTCAATGCGTGATTAATTGATTTCCTGGCTCAGTCATGACTTTGAGGAAGTTTTTACAGCAGGAATTCTGAATGATCACAGCTTTCTACAGAATCATTAAGACTCTTGTTTTACACTTTGATTGTTTGCTTCTTGGCAATTGTTCTTGGAATCTGACTAAATCTAAAAACTTAAAAGGCAAACTTGAATCGTTCAGGTCTGTATTGCAAAGGATAACTTGGTTCACTTGAGTCTTCATGACAGAACATCCTGAGTCTCTTATCATCGTCATCATCTATAGTTAAAAACATCAATGAGATTAATTTCTTAGGAGCCTTTAACCAAGCTGAGAGTATAACAAAATAAGGTAATCTAACTAATTAACATGTCCTCTGGAAGACTTTGTTCATTCATTCGGTCATTTATTTCACATTTCCTGAGTACATACGTACTTCACACCAGGCTGGAGTAAAAAGCAGTCACACACCTAGTGCTCTTCAAGACTAATACCTTTACAAGTATTGAGACTTTCCACACAGTGGAGTTTATGGTGTAGCAGATAGCCTAAGGAGCTGTAAGAAGAGACTAGAATACGATAAGGAGAGAGGTAACTAAAGAAATTGGAGACAGCATTAGGAGATGGTTTATGTAGACCCTTACTTCATTTACTAAAGAATCTGACTTTTATCCTGAAAGCAGTGGCGTGTGTTGAATTACTTTAAACAGATCCAAGTCGTGATCAGCATTACGTTACATTCTGTGTAGGATGACAAGTAGATTTGAGGTGGAGGGGCATCTAGAAGCAGGAAGTCAGTTATAAGACTGTCACAGTAATTGTGTCGAGGAGGGTCTTATTTATGCTCATCTCAAAGTGGGCGTGGAGAAGGAGTGGGTTTGAGAGCTATCTGGGAAGTAGCAGTAACTAGTTGAATAGAAGAGAGAGGAGGGAGTAAGAGACGGGTAGAGTCCAGGACAAGTTTGCGGCTTAAATGCCCAGGCTGTGGAGGACAAAAAGATAGGCGGGTCAGCTTTTGGCTGTCTCTAACATGAGATGCCAGCAGCTGCGTCTCCCTAGGCGGATTCAGTCTCTGACGTGAATCCTTCCTGTTCATCTTTGAAACCAAGGATGAAATAAATGGCTTTTGGCGTCCTTGGACCTTTGAAATAGTGCTGAATAGGTGTGAATCAAGTTTCACAGGTAGGAACCCTGGGGTTTCTACATCAGGGCTCTGGAAGATGCGAGCTCGCTTTTATTGCAGTGGGTTTCCTTTTGATAGTGGCCTTCGGTCTTGCTTTTTAATAACTCTGTAGTCACATGTCTATTTCCCCGTGACAATGATTATTACACGTAGCACTTTGTAACTTCAAGGAGCTCAACAACATTAAATAATTAATCTGCATAATATCCCTATGAGTTAGTAGATTATTTCCCCGTTTTCCAGATGGGAAAACCCAGAGCGATACTCAGTGACTTGCCCAAGGTCACACAGCTTCACCTTGACAGAAGTGAATTTTGAATCTACAGTTTCCTTTATCTTATCACACTCATACTACAAGATGGTTGGTCTTATTAGACCATGTTTGCCATTTAGCTTATTCAAACATCACAGTATTTAGATCTAGAAAAGGGCAAGCAGGATCCAGGAAAGAGTGAGAGTGACCAAATGACTAAGCCCTGCATATGTGGAGAGGGTGGGAGGCGAGGCTGGGAATAGTGATAGAAACAAGTCTCAACCCCAGTATATCCAGAGAAAGAGTGTCCATTTTCCAGTGGCTCTATGATATCATTTCAGCTAACAGACCAGTCAGCCATTATGACAGGACGTGTCATATGGCACACTGGTATAACTTTAACTAACACTATACACGGCAGCAAGAAAACAGTTATTATAGAAATTGTCATATATATGTATGTATGTATATATATATGTATATATACATACATACATATATATGTATGTGTGTGTATGTGTGTGTGTGTGTGTATACATACTCTCAACTGAGTTTGGAGCTAGACAGACCTGGTTGAAATCTCTCCCAAGGGGGATCTGGGTGACACTGGGCCAGATCTGTATCCTCCAGAAGTGTGGGAAGGCTTAGATGGTGATGCATGTCGAGTGCCTAGCATGGAACCTGACAATTATTGCTCATAAATGGCTGCTCTCATTTTTATTCTCATTCAGAGACAGGATGTCATGCTGAAAGGGCCCTTTGATTTTTTTTTCTGTTGAATGACAGGACCTGGTGAATTAAACTTTTGAGGAATTACGGGCTGTTAAAGAAGCCGTGAGACATGTTGATTGATGTTGAGTCAGCTAGATACGGTATCACCCCCTCGTTCACTGACAAATATGGAAAGGTAATTTCAGGAGGTCAGTCATCAGTGTGGGTCTTCCAAAACATTATAGTCATGTTACAGTAAACTTTTTATATTCGTTGCGTCACAAAGATTTATTGAAGTGATAAAAGTTATTATGGAAAACAGTGTGCGGTAACTATGGTAACAGTTATTTGATCTCACAGTAATTAACTAAGCATTTAGTTGCACAATACTTTCACAATGCCTTCCTGGTTAGTTCATTAAACAAAATTAGCTTTTGTTTGAACTGCCTTCCTACAGCGCCCTAAATTCAATTTTAGTTCAAAAGAATTAGAAAGTGTATTTTAAAACTACCTTTCCAACTTACAGTTTATGGACATATTTGAGGTTGCAACTGGGTTTTGTTTAATTTTTTTTTTATGCCACAGCATGATTGTGATTCATTGGATTATGCCCTGAAGTGTGTCTTTCATTTTAGTAGAGTGGGCTAAAAAATTAAGAGTAAACTATAAAAATAAAAAATAAGAACGGTAAATTGGAAACCAATGTCTTAATCCTGGCCGCATCCCTGGCTCAGATTGCAGAGTGGGGTCAGCTGGTGTCCTTCCCATGACTTAGCTTCTGGACCTTTTAAATTGGGTTGATGTATTATAAATGTTAGAATCCTAAGATCTCAAGAATATGGTCCTTTCTTGATAATCTGCATTTCCTGATGGGACCTGGCGCTAGTAGGTACCCAGGTTTTTAAAGCACCACCCCGTCCAGGTGCCTCTTGTAAACTGTCCGGCATAACTCACGCAGTGTTCAAAGCGGTGCTTGGCAGAATGGCCACACCTGAGCACATCCACCAGCCATGAACTGTCCTCAGTCTCACCATGCCTGACTTCCAACCTCTCCTTGTGCAAGGTGGAAGATATTGCAGATGATTCACCTCAATCAGTGATGATGTTATTCTCAGAGAGTTTCCAGGTTCTTGAGTCAAGGGCCTTTCAAATTGTGTTCAAGAAAGACACATCTGTTCAAGAAAGACACATCTCTGCCCATCCTCAGTATACACTGAAGCTTAACCCATACTGTTTGACAGATTGTTCACTGGATTTTTTTTTAAGACAATACTAGCTTTTAAAAACAGTTGCTTTCTGAGTTGCATGTCAAGTTCTTCTCTCCCTTAACTAGATGTCACCTGTCCGTTTTCAGTTGGGCAAGTACTTGGGGACCATAACAATTCCAGTTCCATGCATATTTATTTGCTTAATTAAGTTGTTTTCTATGTAGGATAAATGAATCTTCAGTTTCATTGATTAGGGTTAGAATTCTTATGATTAGAATCTATTTGTTTGTGATTGCTCTTAAAAATGTTTTGGCCAATTTGAAGATAATAAAAATAATAATAATGGAATAAGTTATTCTAGATGGCTTCAACACCTGGCTCATTTTTCCCCCATCTTCTTCATTTCTGCTTTTACCCTGTATGATTTTGACACTTCAGCTGAAAAGGCCCCTAAAACTCTTCACACCTATTTTTTCTTCCATATCCTTTTCCTTTTCATTGAATAATATCTTTCTTTCACTCCCTTTGGGGGAAAATAAATTGATGCAACTCTCATGGCAGCTTTTATGAAACTTCCCCCAATTTCTCTTCTATCCTGTCCCCTATTCCCTAACTCTGCCATGTCATTGGTACCTAAGTTGGGGGCACACTTTTCATCATGCATTGTATGTAACTGTTGGTTAAAAATGATCTCCTCCCATGAGCTTGCACTCTGCCTGCAGAGCACCACCCGTTGCCCCCTGTGTCTTCCCGTGGTGCTCAGCAGGGAGGCCATGTGGTGCTCCGCAGGGAGGCCACGCCTGAGCACATCCACCAGCCGTGAACCGTCCTCAGTCTCACCCTCCCTGACTTCCAGCCTCTCCTCATTCGTGTCTTCTCTTTTGCCGCCCAGCCCGGCCACACTGGATATTTACCCTTCAGCTCTTCAAATTTTATATTCCTTTTCTCCAAACGTACACACTTTTCTATGTGTCGCTCTCCAGTCACCTCAGGAAAAGAGGAAGAGAAGCACTCTTAATTGAGCACCCATTGTGTTTTAAGTGCCATACAGTGTTTTTAGTCATTCCCACAATTTTATGAGGTACATATTAATATTCAGATTTTTTATTAGGAGAAACCAAGGTTTAGAAAGATTAAGTGAAGTAAGAAGCTAATAATTGAAAGACCTGGAATTTGAACACAAGACTCTGCCTTCAAAATCCAACCTCTTGCACTTTTTCCAATTCATTGGCTTCATTTTGGTGACTCAGCCCAACATGAATTCTGAGCTAAGCCAATTTATTAAAGCAGTTGCCACCACCCTGTGTTCCTTTGATCACTTGGCCTTCTGCTGTGCATCAGTCGGCCAAAGGTCTGCCCCCGCCCCTCATCACCCCCAGCCCCGTCTTCTGTTCTGCTCTAGTGCTCTGGGTCTCCGCTAAAGAAATGACACAGATTCTTCTAGACACCACCTTTTACAAAGACTGGCTGCTCAATTTTGTTTGGACAAAGCATGCCGGATCCATTACTCATGCATCACCCACAGCCCCAAGGCCAACACTGACAAACAGTCATGAGTGCATTATCAATGCAGCCTTCCAGAAAGCATTACCAACCGATAAGAACCATAAGAACCGAGATAGCAGATAAAACCGATTAGCCCCTAACTTGCTGTTGCTGTCTTAGCACTGACAGAGTAATGAACACTGGAAAAAACTCGATGTCCTCCTTTACTCCTGAAGAACTGGATGACTTGTCTGAGACACTGATTCTTCTGCTTGGCCCACCTTCCTCCTGTCACTGTCTGGAATCATTAGTGATAGAATAGTCTCATTTTATTGTAAGTTTCACAAAGGCAAATGAGCCCATTGTCCCTTAGTGTGTATACAGCACTGGTAGAGTATGTGACACACGGTGGAAGCTCAATGAACATTTGAATAAAGAAAGAAGGAAGGAAAAATGGAAGGACGGGTGGATGTGGCACAGTGTACTGCACATATGTATCTTTGTTTCCTCCTAATAATGCAGTGAAGTGGCTACTATTATTCCTAGTACAGATGAGCTGGTGGAAGTTCATAGTGATTTCTCTGCTAGTAAATGGCCAAACAGACCAGCCCATTACAGACCTGTTCAAATGCATCTTCTGGAAAGCCATTTATTATCCCTTCAGCTGTGACCATGGCACTACCGCATTGTAGGGGCACCATTCACGTAGACGGCAGTGTGAATGAGGCCTCCGGGGCTGTACAATTTGATGATAGCTCCAAGTTTTGGTGGTACTTGATGAGGTCTTGCTTCTAACAGTTTCGCATCTGCCTTACATCCTATATGATGTCATATTTCCTATCTGTGTTATGAATTTCTTGAAGAGAGGGAAGTGCTTTCTTCATCTGTGTTGCCTGTTGGACGTACTCAGAGTGACTGTTGACTGCTCAGATACCCTGTCCCCTGTCTTACTCAGCTCAAGTCCCCGTGATGTGGGTTCTGTCGGCCATCTTCTCCCTTACCTAGGCATCCCTCCCTCTGTGCTCCCCCTGGATCTCTCCGGCCAGTTCCCAAGGAGTGTCATCTTTTTAAGTTGCCTCTCTCTAGTTAGAGTCAAGGCCACCGTAGAATTCACCAGGCGCTGGGGACACAATGACTAGGGACACAATGGACTAAATAGCATTGTACTCCTCAAGAACCTCAAAAATGTTGAGCTTGAAAGAAAAATTATTGCCTCTGAAACAAAAGGCACAGAATCAAAAGTCAGTGTTAAGCAAACAAATATAAAACCAAATATTTTGTCATCGCCATTAAATGTTAAAGTTAACATAATTACTGAGAATTCATAGCAGACTACACATTAAATGAGTTACTGGTAGCCAAATAATTGGAAAAACAAAAATATAAAAATTCTTTTAAAAATATTTTAGCCATAAAATTATTTTTAGTGTAGGTTATGAACACAACTTTTAGTATAGTTGATATGATGTTGGGGAAGGAGGCTCCAAAAAAAGAAACATATATACGATCTTAAAAATGAATTGCCTGGGTTTGCAATGTTGTATATATAGCCCAGGAAATATTTGCTGGATTGTAATTAAGTGGCAGTGGTCTTTGCTGTTATGGAGGGAAGAAAGGATGAGTATGTTGGTATTTTACTTGTTTAAAATTTGATTTACTTTAGTTGATAAAATGAAAAACGTTAAGGGACTTCTCCCCTTTAAACAGCACGGGTGCCCCATTGCTGCGGATATTAAGCCATCTTTGGGGCCCCCAGGTTGTACCAGTTAGAGCCTCCTAAGCTCTCTGGCCTGGCCCTGCCGTGAGGTGGTTGCCATCCGGTATGGTTCCTTCCGAGAACAGGAAGTTGGGGTGCAGCACAGGAACCCTGAGGGCAGAGTGCTGGAGCCGACCTGTGGCCAGCGCCTGGGAACAGTGCGGGAGAGAGGCGTGTGCAGTGTTAGGCCTGACAGCTTTTGTGAGGCGTGCCAGGACTGACCTTTCCACTTGCCCTTCACACTCGGGTGACTCCAAGTGCCAAACCATTGTTTCAGGTACTGATTACACAGAGACCGTGTGGACAATATGGTAGGGGGATTTCCTTAGCCGTGAGTACTGAACACTTCTCCAGGTAGATTTTTGGTATGTTTTCGCTTCAATGAGGAGGGATTCTTTTTCCTTTCCCTTTTTTTTGGACATTCTTTTGTTTTTCATTCTGTAATATAAATTGCAGTCCCAGGAGTTGATATTCACTTTAAAGTATTCAAAAACTGCTGTAGGCCTTACAGCTTTCACACGCTACATGTGATGTTGGGATGGACTGAACTAGTGAGCATTTCATACCTGATCTTGGCCTCCTATGAACCATCTAGCAAGGATGCAGCTCACAGTGAGAACCAGGATGACTGAAATCGAGGCACACTTAGCTGGAGTTCAGAGCCATGGTCAAGGTGAAATGTAAAGCGTATGAAATACATGGTGTGTTTGTAGAGTGATTAGAACACATCAACCAACACCACCATGAAGGGAGCTGGAGTTTCTTTTTTTTTAATAAGTGGATTCACGTGACCTGCCATCGCCAAAGTATAGAATTGCCAGTTAAGTGCATATGTATTTTTCAAAAGAAATCATCAAAAAGGACATTCCACTCTTATTACAAAGCTATTTTCAGGGTAAATATTTTGATAGATGTGGTTCAGTGCACCTGGGAACTGAAAGAGACATGGCTGAGCCCGAGGCAGTCGGTGCAGATGGAGCCCTGAGATATATCTGGATTGGCTTTTTTCCCCCACATATGTTGCAAATGGTTGTGGCAGGCAGCAGGAACATTGAAGTGTTCTATGCCACCATCAGAAGAGTAGCTTCTTTTGTGTGAAAAATGGCCGTGTTATTTAAGGATATGAATGACCATGTTAAGATTTATTTCACAAATAAATTTATAATGGCGCATGTTATGATTCGAGCATTTTGTTCAGTAAGAGTACTAATTAGAATCAAGTCAGTAGACGGAAGTTAAGTAAAGTTTGTTTAAACTTGTGTCAGTTACAACGTGTTGAAGGTTAGGCATTTCTTGCTCATAAGGTATCTTTTTGATGCATTAAGCTGCAAAGATTGCTACTTTAGTTTTCCTCTCTTTTTTCGAAAGCTCAGAGTGGAAGCACTGAGCAGACTTAAATCATATCTTATGATTTATTAAAATAATCAAGTACATCATCCCACTTTGTTGTTAGGAAATAAAGACGCACATTTAAAATATTGGCTTCTTTACGTTTGCCTAGCTTCTCAGTAGATAGGTTGCGTTGAATGACACTTTAAATTTGTGATACCCTTTTTTTTACTTTGAGCTAAAGTCCTGTCTTAAAAAGTCCATCAGCCTTAAAAAATTTGTCCTTAGAAAGGAGGCATTGTTTACTAGCAGGGAAATGACACGGTAAACCCAGCACCGTCTTTTACTCTCTCCATAAATTATCCAGGAATGGCTTGAACTATATGTACCAGTGAGCATGTATTTTATTTGTCATTTATTGTTTTCCTGCTGGAGTGTCAGTTCCTTGAGGGAAAGAACCATCTTTACATCTTCATCTAGTGGTTGTTGACTAAATTGCTAAGAAAGTACCAGTTTTCTTTAACACCCCAAAAACTGTCAGCAAACGAATGGGGAAGATGCTTTTTTGAAGAACCCATCCAAGTGTCTTTATTAGCAGCCCAAGCAGGGACGTAGGTGATGTGAGCCAGTTAGTTATCCTCCCTCCAGCCCACTGTTACTGGAAGTTGGTAAACTTAGTCTTGTGTTTCTACTAGAGAAAAATAGTCCCAAATATTCCCTCAGAGAGAGCCTGCATGAATTCAGCAACTGAATCTGATTTTCTAAGAGTGTTTCTAAACTGATGAAACAGCCTTTTAAACCCATTTACCTAAAATGTTCTATGATTGCAACATCTGCTAAGCCTATTATGTTCTTTCATTAAACAGTTTTATTGTTCTGTGTGCAAACTGCTTATTTGAAGCAATAAAGCTGAGTTAACTGCTGACTTTCTAACAAGCAGGAGATTTTTTTAACAGTAAAAGAAACTGCATATTTCCTATCATCATACATAGTAGTAAAAAAAAAAAAAGAATCCTATTCTGAAATGATCCTATTAACCTCACTTAAAAAAAAAAAAAGAACCTCTATTTCAAGTCTAGCTGAAATAATACAAAATTATACCGAATGTGTAGTTCTAGCAAGGCTTTTGACCCCTTATATGTTTCTTAGTCTTTTATCTGGGACTCAGACAGAAGAAAGCAGTTAAATGTGTATAGAGTCTTTATTTAAGGAAGAGGATTCAGTAGTAATTCAATGACTAACTGAGAAAATATTTTTATTACATTATAAAATCCAAAATTTAGTCAGGGAAATCTCGTTTTCTACCAGTGTCGTTCATCTGGAACTGTATTTGGACTGAATAACGAATTTAATTTAGTGATTTAAGACTTTCTCGAATGCAGACTTCCCTCCCCGGCTGCTGCCCCGTGGGCCTCTGGTCTGCACGAGTAGCAGCAGCGCAGCTGCAGAGACCACAGCATTTTTTAGGAAGAAAACCCTGCCCACCTCCCAAGAAGGGGTCAGGGAATGCTAATGTCACCTTTTTGCCTGCAACCATCTGACAATTATAAGGAGATTAAGCCGGCTTTTTAAAAGATTCAGAGTTTTTGCCAGTGACGGCCTTTCTTCTTTAAAACACGTGGGTGAGATACAGTTAGCCATTTCCCCAAAATGTGCAGAGCACGGCAAAACAACAGCCTGGCTGGGTCCTTTGACCTGGAGCCAGTGAAAGGACACCAGCCCAATCGGTAATTTCTGGGGTGGTGCTTTCATGCTAGAGACGTTCTGTTTTCAGAGACAGCTAAACCAAGTGGAGCTCAAGCTGTCTGTCAGTTTATTTTGTCATTGAGGTAAAAATGAAAACTCAATCGCTAAATGACTAAAACTTCATTGTACTGGACAGCAAGGCTGGCAGAGCAGACTGATGGGTGTGTTGAAACAGGGATGTGGGAATCTTAGAAGGCTCCGATGCACTTCACATCCTCCCCCCGACCCTGTCCAGCTCATCCACAGCTTGCAAACCAGAATCCTGGAGGGGGCCGCGGGGGAAAGTTCATGGATAAGACTCGCCCTGTTCAAATTGGTGAGCTAGAGAGCAGATGCCCCATCTAGTATCATGTCTTCCAGTTCTGTTTTTTGTTTTGGGGTTTTTTTTTTTTTTTTTTAGAGAGAAATTGGAAACTTGGATTCTTTAATGAAATACGGTAATTTTAAAATATTGGCTATTGATTGAAAGTTTAAAAGCAATATGGAGCTGAACAAAACTTGCCTGCGGGCTCCATGTGGTTGGTGGGACATATATCTACCTCTGCTCCTCCAGTTCCCTTGGTTTAAGAATCAGACCTTATTCTTTTGATTGCAAGCCTTTATCTCTTATTTAATATACAGCTATAACCCTGAGAAAGTCAGTACTTCAGTCTGTGTTGTGAAGACCGTAATTTCCACTGAGTTCCATTCAGCGCACAGTTACCCTGCATTTTCTATGTATAATATATTGTGCTTGGACACTGGGAAAAATGCTTTATCACCTATGCCCCAGGGTAATCACTGGCCGTGACCTGTGCTACACATGGCTTGGAGCTCTAGTGTAGAGCCAGGTTACGCAGCCCTGGACTCTTCTCCTTGCAAATATTTTCACCCAGATTGCAGATAGAAACTGAGATGAGGGCAGCCAAGTTATTATAAGAACATAATCTAGCATAATTGTTCAAAGACCAAGTCATAAAGCACACTGCCTGAATTAGAATCTTGATTGTGTTTCTTAATAGCTGTGTGACCTTGAGCATATGGTGTAACTTCTCTGGTCTCAATTTCCGCATCTGTAAGTGAGGATTGTAATAGCTACACCATAGAGTTATTATGATGATAAAAAAGATAACCTCCTATGTAGAGTTGTCAGTACAATGCCTGACACATACCCAACACAAACAGTTATTAACCGCTGCTGCTATTGTTGTATTTAAAAAGCACTGAACTTAGAATCAAGAAAACTGGATCTAGGCACGCATTCTGCCTCTCTTAGTAGCTGTGACCAACCGGACACCACTTAATTAACCTCCGCGGAAGTCAGTAAGGTCGGAGACTATGAAGAGTAAATGTGACTGTGTATTATAACACAACGAGGTGCAAGATGGAAGTTGCTTGCTGATGGGGGAGGGCGGGCACCATAACAGCAGGGGGCGGGGCACAGCGGGTACAGCAGAGTCAACGTGTGGACAGTGGAGGAACCACGGCCAGTTCTGCCCGTCTCAGTTTCCATTCTGGCACAATCCACGACACAGCACTGGAGCGTCACTGCCTCAGAGTGACTAAAACAAAATTTCAGAGAGTAAAAATTCTGTGTGTTAAAAAACCACCTCCTAAAAGATGGGACGTTTCCTCCACGCTCACACCTCTTCTCTTCGACTTGCTTTCGAAGAGTTCCACACTGGCTGACACTGCAGAGTGACAAGCAGACGCAGCTCAGGCCGTGGCCCACAGCAGAGCAGGAGCGAGGCCGGCACAGTGGCCTGGGGGCTTGGATCCAGCCGGCCCATGAGTCCCTGTTTCAGGAATGAGAGCTGTCCCCGTCCAGGATGACCGCACAGCGACCTCTGCCCCACCCCCGGACATATAGATTCGGGGATTTTCAGGATTTCCAGCTGTCTCTCTGACTTCTCACATTTTTTAAAATATATCATTCATGTTTGCTGTGATATCTGTAAATCTCTCGAGGAAAAAATGACGTAGTGGGTAAAGAAGCAATTCCAGGGTTTCTGTGCCATGCTCAGTCAATATTACTTGAATCTGAAACAAAAGAAAGAACTTAATGTCATCACTTTATTCCGCAATAATATTAGAATAACAACACAACAAAAGTGTGTTGTTATTCTAATATACACAGTCCAGAGAGAACTGTATCTTTTTGTTTTGTGAAAACATAACAGTACAACCAAATGAAAACAGATTGATCAAAATAGTTTCCATCTTGGAGCGTGTGGACAGGGAATCTGATTTGTACACGTTCTTTTTATAGCTAATGCGCCAGTTGACTCAGAAAACACCTGTGTGGTTTATTTTTAAAAACCTTGCTAAAATCTACCTCTCAGTGAGATTCTAGGAAAGCATACCAACAGCTGTCTCCACATCTGCGTGACTGATGCAGGATTCTAAATATAGTTGGATTTGAGTCAGATGCCCTTCCACGCGGTACTCCAAGGCGTCGATGGAGCTGGATCCGAAGGAGCACAGCATTAAGTAACCTAAAGCTGAAATGGCATGGTTTGCTCTGGAAAGCAGCAAATATTTACCTTAGGCAGTCTTTGTCAGCAAACTTGAAATATAACTGGTCCATTCCCACTTGCCAGATGGAGAGAAAGATTGTATCAGGGGGGAGAGGAGTAAAAATAAGTCACATCAACACTGGAAAGTGGCTTTTTGCAAGAAGTCTTCATCACATGCAATAGCACAGCGATGCCTTGTTTCTATTTTTCAGTCCTTAAATTTCCTCTCACCCGAGTCAGCAGCCCTCAACATCCATCCCTCCCTCTTTTTTACCCCTCTCCCCATTTCTTCCTATGCTGCAATGAATATTTTTAAATACCCACTCTTTGTCCAGTGCTTTATTATATCCTGAAGATCCAGAGAAAAATAGCATAGTCATAGTTTTTACTCTGATAGAATTTTAAAATTGAAGTGACATGACAGATGTTATACTTGGAACATGTGTGTTTAGATAACACTGCACCAGGAAAGCTCTTAGTGTCAGTGTATAGCAGCCATGTATGAAAACAACACAGGTTCTGTGAAGCCTGTGACAGCAGACCCAATGTAATAGCTATTTACTGAGCACTTACAGTATGCCAGGCATTTCATAGACATGCACACACACTTACATAGATAAATAAGCATTGTTGCGTTTCATCATTACAACATTCTAAGGGTGGATGTTTTTATCCCAGTTTACAGATGAGGAAACTGAAGCTCATGAGGTTGGATTATCCAAAGTGACATGGCTAATAAGTGACAGAGTCAGGAGTCGAACTCAGGTTCGTCTTGACTCAACCCTGAGCCCTTAACCATTAGGATGGACGTTGGAGTCTTATTTTTGCAGTCTCTCTTGCCCGTTGCTACATGCTACCCCTAGGGACAGTGCCACCAGCAGTACTTGCTGCCCCACCCCCCAGTGCCTGGGATAACTGATCAGTACTCTCCTCTCAATGCCTAACCTTCTGGCACCTTCTCAGGGTCACAAGCCCACCAGAAAATTGAAAGGAATTAATCATCAGTGAAAGCCGAACACACTTGCTTTAACACTTAACTTCCTTTTGTATTCGGTTTGTCTTTACAGTGGAAGCATCAAAAATATTCAATATTCAATGAGCAGTCTCTTTCAAAGTTGCCTCATTTCCAGAAACTTCAACTTCAACATCTTTCTGTGTGTATCACACGACAGCGTGTGTTTGCATAGAGCGTGAGAGTTTACAGAGCACTTTCCAGTCTGGGAACTTGCTGAAGTCTCCATCGAGGCTGCAACATCGTTTCCCTCCATTCTGTGGATGAAGAAACGGAGGCCGGGAGCAAAGTATTTGCCCAAAGCCAATAGTTAATTTCCATCAAGGCTGAGGCTCAGACTCAGACCAGACTTCTTTGTGCCCTCAGAAAATCAGGTTGTGCAGTGACCGTAATACTCGGACCGAGGGCCATTTCTCATTTACCCCAGAACTGCAGGCGGTGCCCGTGAGGGGCGGGCGTCTAGTCTACCGCCTGTGGGCCCCTTCTGTAGGGAACACTCACCCGGCTAGAGACCATTAGAAGCTAAACGCTGTTAAAATAGAGTACGTAATTAGGACGACTGTCTCCTCCACGACCTTTTCCTTCGGTCATGTCTTCTCCCCAATGTCATCCATCTTTCCATCTCTGCCAGCGTTCCTCTCAGCCTAGAAACCCACTCAAGTCTTTCCATCTTTCCCTTTAAAGTGATGGAGAGAGAAATAATAGCGAGAGGTTGAGATGGTCCTGCATCTATCCAGTAGTTGTCCCCTCTCTCGCTTCCCCTTCTCCAGCAGCCTTCTCGAAGGAGTGGGCTGACTGGCCAGGGACCACTTCCTCTCTGCCATCCTCTTCCATCATGGCCACCTGGCCTCTTCCCGTGCTCCAGTGGAAACACCTGCAGCCTGCAGACTGCAGAAGCTGCAGTCCGTGTCTCATTGAGTCCTTTTGCATCATTAAAAACTTTTCACTATGTGATCCTAGAAACTCCTTGCTCCCTACGCCATCTCCTCTGGGAGCTGCTGCTTGATCCTCTGCTCACACTTAAAATACCACTTTTTAGGGTTCTGCTTCCTTCTGGCCAGTTGCCCTCCTTTATGCTGACTCGACTTGTGTTATCTCAGTTATTAGAGTGGCTTCAGCTCCCACTCCCCCCCGCTCATGGGGCTGAGCAAGATCTCCAGCCGCAATCCTGTTCTTATCACCCCGTTTCCTCATGGGTGTGGCTGCACTGCTGCTTCAACGTGACCTTTTTGCCCCCCAAAATCAGCTGTTCTGCCATCTCTGCCTCAGTTAATGGATCATGCACTCAAGCACAAAACCTACAGTCACTATAGACGAAGTTCCTTCCTTCAGTCCCAAAAAACATTTCTTTCAATTATTTTCTCTCCTAGATATTTTTCAAATCCCTTCTCCTCCCACGATCTCAGCCTTTTTCCTGGCAATTGTCTTTCTTTCTGTTCTTCCCTGTGTCTGAAACGCTTCTCTCACTTGTTACTGTTTTAACCTGGCTAGCGCGTCTTTATTCATTCTTAAAAACTCATTTCAGGCTTTGTTGCCCCCTTCGCTCCTATGCATGTAGTTTTCTAACACCCTTCAGATTCTGTCTTCCCCGCTACGCTGAGCTTCTCCAGGACAAGCACAATTCTCTGTAGTCTTACTCATCTTTCTGCTCTCAGCACTTGTAACGGTTCCTACAGCTTACTGAGGCTCAATAAATATTTGCGGAACTGAATCAAACTTTCTCGAATAATCAGGACGCATGAAAAGCATTGCAATGGGAGCTTTGGAGGAAAATATAGGCAGTTCTCCAAAGCCTCTTGTTCCAGGACTGCTGCTGGCTGCTAACATGTAGACCCTCTTCTCTCTCACATCTTTGCCTTGTATGTGAACGTTATATGCTCCTTACTCTGAGCAAAGCTGTCTGCCTCTGTTCTTTGTCTGCCTCCCTCCTGCTTACTGCTTTGGACTTAGCTAAAAGGCCTCGTTCAGGATGGATTAGATTCCTCTCATCCGTGCTGGTGTCTCGAGTGTGGCACTTATCAGAAGGCATTATGGTTTCCTGTTCCTTTGTCTGTCCTTCCCAGTAAATTGTGAGCTCATTTCGGACGGAGCCCAGGTCTTACTCCCCTTGATACACAGTGCCTGATACATCTCTGATGAATAATGGAAGAATGCACTTAAAAAGTGGCAAGTTTTTGTCGGTATGCCATTATTGAAATCTCTAGAATATATTCTGACACCCCTCTCAAATAGAAAGCTTAAGTTTCTTTTCTCGATGGGACCTTAAAACCATGTATTTTAGATGTTCAAATTCTGGTTAAGAGTTGTTAATCAGACTAGCTGATCAACTCCTGAGCTCAAATCAAAGCATTCATTATCAAAGCCTTTTTGTTTATGAGTACAAATACACCATTGATGTTTATAAGAAGAATTATTTTCTCCCCTGAATGTTAACTAGCCACAAAAGCTGGTGTACACATGTGATAGTGTTTTTCGCAGAGTTTCAAGAATGTTGGCCTTTGATGTTCCGCCCTTGAATGGAAATGAGTCTGCATTATAAAATCACCAGTGAAGGAAATAGGAAACTTCTAGGTGAGCACCTGAGAAGCATTGTTACAATTCCTAAGCACTGAAATCCAACAGATGCATCGTTTATAACATAGGAGAAAAGCTTTTTTAAAATAGTAGCCCATATGTCTTATGCTATGAAAATGAGTTAGATTAAATGGAATCTATGAATATTTCATATTAAGTAGAAATGTCTCAGTTAAGACATGGTTAAAAGCAAAAGACACTAACACAAGATAGCTTCAGCAGCAACAACAAAAAAAAGCTATTAAAAAAATAGGGGTGTCTCATGAGAAGGACTAGAAATGGCTCATCAGATATTTCTGACTGTGAACTCTCTTGTCTCTACTTCTTTCCATGACTTGCTTCTTTTTCCTCTCTCTCTAAGACCCATTTTTTCAGTATTCCCAGCCACCTGGCAGAAGATGGCCACCGCATAGCACCCTGGGTTATATATCCTCTCTCAATTTAGCTAAAGAACTCAGACTGAATTAGAATCTCTCAGTTCTAATTCTTGCCTTTCAGAAGAGAGAAGTTGGCTGATAAGGCATAGGTCAGAAGTCTACTGTGATCCAAGCAACTGTGGTCAAGGGGACAGAGCCATGGGATGCAAATATAGTTACTTCAGTACTCATAGTAAAAGAGACTCCTCAGACAGGATGGGCCATTGTGAGCTAGCGGGCATGCCCTGCTATGACCAAAAACCAAGGAAGCATGAGGTGAAAAGTACAACATAGTAGCAGTCGTCCCAGTATATGTTATTTTCAGGCTTTTGCCTGCTTTCTCCACCAAACTATGTGCACCTTGAGGCCAGGTACTATATTTTAATTGTGTTTAATTCTCTAGTAACTGAAGGATGCCTGACAATACGCAGTAAGTATTTATTGTGTGAACAGTACATATGGGGATTAGTCTGGTAATGAAATTAGGCAATAAACAAACAAGCAAATAAAAAGCTAGAATTGCGTGAGCACTAAGACCATTAAAGAAAGTGGAGAGAGAGAAAAGAGTTACCAAGCAAGAATAGAAATTTTCAGATGGTTGTCGATGGTTTTAAAACCCATGGTAGCTATTCTGACTTCGGTTATTTATCCCAAGAGGCTAGAGACAATAATCATAAAAGATTCCATTTATATTTCATTCCATTTATAACTTTAATACAAAAAAATTATGATTTATGTTAACTATATGGGCTACTGAGAGTGCTATAAAGAGCTATGTAAACATTATAAATAAGTGTAATTAGTGTTTGCTGATAGCTTTTTTGATATTTAATTTTTATTTTTCAATTACAGTTGAGATACAGTATTAGTTTCAGGTGTACAACATAGTGATTAGACATTTATGTAACTTACAAAGTGATCACCCTGATAAATCTAGCACCCCTATGACACTGTACATAGATGATACAATATTATTGACTATGCCCTATTCTATACTTTACATCTCCATGACTGTTTTGTAACTACAGTTTATACTTCTTAATCCCTACCCCTTTTTCACCCATTCCCCCAATTGCCCTCTCATCTGGCAACCGTCAAAATGTTCTCTATATCTACAAGTTTGTTTCTGTTTTGTATGTTTGTTTATTTAGCTTTTTAGAATCCTAATATGAGTGATATTTATAACATTTGTCTTTGTCTGACTTACTCTACTCGGCAAGTACCCTCTAGGGCCATCCATGTTGTTGCAGATGCAAGATTATATTCTTTTTTATGGCCAAGTAATATTCCATTGTGTATATATATACCACATCTTCTTTATCCATTCATTTATTAATGGACACTTTGGCTGCTTCCACATCTTGGCTATTGTGAATAATGGTGCAATGAACATACTGATGTGTACATTTTTTTCAAGTTAGTGTTGTTTGGGTTTCTCTGGCTAAATACCCAGAAGTGGTATTACTGGGTCCTTCTTTATCTCTTGGTATAGCCTTTGCTTTAAAAAGTCTGTTATATCTATAAGTATAAGTATAAGTATTTTTTACCCCAGATTTTTTCTTTTTCTTTTTTTTTTCCATGAAATATCTTTTTCTTATCTAGGAAGCTCTCTATCTGTCCTTAGATTCTAAATGAGAGCTTTGCTGGATGGAGTAATCTTGGTTGTAGGTCTTTGCTTTTCATCACTCTGAATATTTTGTGCCAGTCCCTTCTGGCATGCAAAGTTTCTGCTGAGAAAACAGCTGACAGTCTTATAGGAGCTCCCTTGTAGGTAACTAACTGCTTTTCTCTTGCTGCATCTAAGACCCTTTCTTTGTCTTTAATCTTTGGCATTTTCATTATGATGTGTGTCTTGGTGTGGGCCTCTTTGGTTTCATCTTGTTTGGGGCTCACTGAGCTTCCTGGGCTTGTACGTCTATTTTCTTCACCAGGTTAGGGAATTTTTCCATCATTTTTTCTTCAAATAAGTTTCAGTTCCTTGCTCTCTCTCTACTCCTTTGGGTACCCCTATGATGAACATGTTGTTATGTTTGATGTTGTCCCAGAGGCCCCTTAAACTATCCCCATCTTTTTCAATTCTCTTTTATTTTTGCTGTTCTGATTAGATGTTTTCTGCTACTTTATCTTTCAAATTGCTGATTTGATCCTCCACTTTATCTAATCTACCATTGATTCATTCTAATGTATTCTTCATTTGTATTTTTCATTTCTGACTGGTTCTTTTTTATGGTTTTTTTTTTCTTTGTTTTTATGTGTCCTATCTCTTTGTTGAAGTTCTCACTGAGATTACTAAGCATCTTTATAACCAGTGTTTTGAACTCTGTACCTGGTAGATTGCTTATTTTCATTTTCTTTAGTTCTTTGTCTAGAGTTTTGTTCTGTTCTTTCATTTGGGACATTTCTTTGTCTCCTTATTTTGGCAGCTTTCCTCTGTTTGTTTCTATGTATTAGGTAGAGCTTCTATGTCACCTGGTCTTAGTAGAGTGGCCTTATGTAGTAGGTGTCCTGTGGGGCCCAGTGGTTCGCTCTCTTTGCCCACCTACAGGTGTGTCCTTTGTGTGGTGTGTGTGTGCCCTTCTGTTCTAGTTGAGCCTCGATCGCTGTTGGGACATCAATGGGAGGGATTGATTCTCAGGCTAATTGGTTGTAAGGACTGGCTGTGACTACAATGGAGGAGACTATTGTGCAGGAGTTGACCCCATGGAGCAAAATTTGCTTTAGTGGTACTCTGATGTAGTCTGAGGCTGACCACCAGGTGTGTTGGTACTGAGGCTTTTGGGGAGGGTCTCTAGTACAGGCCAAGGTTAGCGCTGCCTGCACCCTGCCCAGGGCGCCTTGGTACAAGCCTCAAAATTATCTGCAGATGGTTGCCACTTATCCTGGACTTGGAGGTGCCTGGGAGAGGTCAGCTACAAACTGAGGCCAGTCTCTGCTAGTGCTGGGCTTGGGGCTACAAGAGGTATGCAGCATGCTGAGGCCAGATGATGCTTGTTTAGGGTTTGTGAACCTTTGAGAGATTTTAGGGACATCCAAAGCATGAGGCAAGAAAGGCTGTTTGTATGGAAAAGCAACTAGAAGTGGCTTGGGTGGGCTCTCGAGTTGGGAGGGGTAGGGTCTTGGAATCACCAGGCCTGGGTGAACAGTGTTAGCCAGGTTGATGGAAACTCAGATATTGCGCCTGCCTATGTGTGAAGGCCAGGTGAAGGGAGGACTCAGAAAAGAAACAATAGATTCTACCAGCATGTCTGTCTGTCTGAAAGAAAGCTGCCTCTGCAGCCCTCACCCTGAAACGAGGTAGTTCAGTTCCTCACTGTATAGTCCTGGCGCCTTTCGAGCTACTGCCCCAGCGCTGGAGCTCAGAGCGAGTAAGTCCATCAGCGGGTGAGTCTGTGTGCAAGCTTTTTAAAAGGAATGTCTGGGACTCCAGCCACCCTTCATCTCAGTCACCCCACACCTCTGCTAGTTTTCACAGCCAGAAGTTATGGGGAATTTTATTCTCCACATCGGAGGCCTAGGCTGGGGAGCTTGGTGGGGGGCTGCACCTCTCATTTCTCCGTGAAGACCTTCACAGCCAAGATAGCCCTCCTGATTCTTAACAGCCGCACATGGGTGTGGGACCAGCCCATTCCGAGTCTCTGCCCCTCTTACCAGTCTTGATGTGGCTTCTACTGTATACCCTTAGTTATAGGAGTTCAGATGATTCTCAGTGATGGTCCTTCCATAGTTTAGTTGTAATTTTGATGTGGTCATGAGAGGAAACAAGCACAGCATTTTCCTACTCTGCCATCTTAACCTTCTAGTAGCCTGCCGGTAGCTTTTAAATTTTTTCTGACAGGTTTAAATTGGTCAACTCCTAACTCAGAGCTTAATGTGACTATAAAACCATTCTGTGAGATGGTGATGATTAAGTGCACAATAAGAGATATACTTTGGCCAGCAGTGCAAAAAGATTTGGATTAAGATTACAAGTAACACAATGCAAAAAAACATGTTCTCTAAAGCGGAATCCGATAGGATCAGATGATACACCAGGAGGTGTTTTGTGGATATGATTGAAAGATTGTATCCAGTAGGCTTGGTGACGGTTAAAGGAGATTAAAGGGAAAAAGATCTAGAAAATATGTTTTATTAGTATACTTGTTGCCAGTATCTAACAGAGAAAGAACTCTGGAAGCAATCCAAATCAGCTAAACAATAACAAGTTTTACCTAGCTATCGTAATTGCAGTGACTAACATGTTTCTATATAAGCAACTCCAAAATCCCAGTGGCTTATTACTGTATATTCTTACCTATGGAAATTTCGATGCAAATGGGGGCGGGGAAAATCCATCCCATGAAGTTATTCAAGGACCCAGGCTCCTTCCATCTTGTGGCTCCCTCCTCCTAAATCTCCTTCATTTAAGCTGGTCCATGGGGAAAGAGTAAGATTGGGCCAGGTCTAGACCAGGAAGTGCACATCACTTCCACCCCATTTCATTGGCCAGGACTCCATCATATGTACCACACCTGCCTAGAAGGAAGGCCTGAAAATGTGTAGTTGAGGAATCTGGAGAAAGAGGAGATTGTGGACACTGGCAAGTAGTCTCAGTGTCTGCCATGCTAGCAATATGTAGATTCAAGAAACTGTGGAAAACATGTGGAAAGGAACATTATATTAAAAAATCTCTTTATATCTTTAAAAGATTTTCATTGAGAAAATATGAAATTGTTTCAAACAAATTATCTTTTCAAAAAAATAGGAATTTTGGAACTGTCACTCAGAAGCCTCTTACCACTGGCAGTGTTGTCGGCTTTTACAGACCACTTGTGAGCCCCGTCAGTGGTGGAAAATTCAGAAGGAAACTCAGAGCATACAGATTCCAAAAAGTACAGGTGTCTAATCACAACGGGGGTAGTTCTTGTCTTCTCTTCCAAAACACAACTATGATTGTGGCATTCATCTCAAAGAATACCATCCTGTCCTCCAGGAGGGTTCTACAACATGAAAAACAAAATTTAAATGATGGCAGGTCATACTTATGAAAATCTCCTTTAGTCTGGAGTAGCATTTCCCAACCAGGAATTTAGGAAAGAATATAATTCTACAATTTTACTTTGACCTGTCGAGTGGGCCTGGTTTATATATGAACTATCTGTTTCTCTCTGTGATAACAGTAGCTATGCCTGAGTTCTGTTCAGGGATTCTGCAAATTTAAATTCTACTATAATAATAGCTTACACTGTTGAGCGTTTAACTATATTCCAGGCACCCTTCTAGGTACTTAGGTACTTTACATTCTCACAGAAGCCCCTGTGGCATTTATTATTCTTCTTCTTCCCAAATGATGAAACTTTGGTATAGGGATGTCAGATAATTTGAGCCAATGAGATGAAACAGCTACTAATAAGTGGCAGAGCTCAATTATAAACCCAGCAGACTAGCTCCAAAGCTCATCTTCTTGAATATCAAGCTATAGTATAGGGAAAACAAAACAAACAGCACCCACAATAGACCACCTGGGGACTTCCTGACATTAAATATCAGAAAAGGAGAATGCCCACCCCTCCCCGACCTGGTGCTCTCAGGGATTCATCTATGAATTCACATCAGAAGTTTCAGATCGTATCAAGGGAGATACAGACCCAGCAGTGGAGGAGCATGAATCTTACTGTTAACAGCCAGGACTGACTAATATTTCGGGTCTTGATTGCATTTCAGATGCCCCAGATTAGTTCAGCAAATAGCTGTAGGGTTGCTGATCAGCTTTCCCTAAACAAAGCAAACTGTTTTTGGTTTGACTTTTATTTACTGACTCCAACTGGTTATTTTTGAAATGTATTTGAATTTGATTCAGCAGATGTTAACTGAGCATCTACTATGTGGGAAGCTCCATGCTGATGAATGTAGGGAATGCACACAGGAGGAAATCTCAGTCCTTAAGGATACTGATCAAGAGAAGCAGCAGGGTTACTTTAAACATTAGTGAAGTTGCTGAAACATTTGGAAGCCATTCTTTAGGTCTTCAGCCTTTAGCAGAGAGATGATTCAAGAAGTCCCTTTGGATGTTGTGGAAAAGGATGGCACTAGGGTCCCTGAAGAAGTGATCCTGCTGTATTCGGACCATCGTACGTCCTTCTCTCTAGTGTGTTACCATTCCTTTTCATAACAGCTTTATTGAGATATAATTCACCTACCATATAAGTGACCTATTTAAAGTGCACAATGCAATGATTTTTAGTATATTATATAATCATCACCACAGTCAATTTTAGAACATTTTCAAAAAAGAAACCCTGTATTCATTAGCATCCACTTTCTAGTTTCCACTAAGCCCCCAAGCTCTAGGCAACAACTAGTCTATTTTCTGTCTACATAGATTTGTCTATCCTGGACATTTGTTATAAATATGCATATGTGACCTTTTGTGACTGCCTTCTCTCACTTGCCATCATGCTTTCAAAGTTCATCCATGTTGTGGCATGTATCAGAACGCCATTTTTTTAAGTACTAAGTAATATTCCATCGTGTGGTTTCAACACATTTTATTTATCTGTTCATCAGTTGATGTCACGTGGGTTGTGTCTATCTTCTGGCTGTTACGAACAATGCTGCTGTGAACATTCGTGTACAAGTGGACATATATTTTCATTTTCATCTCTCATGGTATTTGTCTGGGAATGTAATTGCCGGTCATATGGTAACTCTATGTTTATCCTTTTTAGGAACTGCCAGACTGTTTTCCAAAGCGACTGCACAATTTTACATTCCCACCAGCAGTGTGTGAGGGTTCCAATTGCTCCACGTCCTCGCCGACACTTGTTATTATCTGTCTCTTTGATTGTGGCCATCCTAGTGGGTGTGCGGTGGTGTCTCATTGTTTCACTGTGCATTTCCCTGATGGATTGATATTGTAATATTTATGTTACCAACCTAAGTCAAATACTTTAATCTTGTATTTTCCTATGTGCATAATGGAAACTGTCTTACATTACGGGATTGACTTTCTCAAACAAAACCATAGTTCTGTACAAGACAAATGTCATTTATGGGGTTAGAGTGATACCCGAAAGAATACAAAGGAAAATGGCATGGAGTTAAGATTATGCCCTCATCTGGGAAATTTGTTTGCAATATGAATTCATTCACAGTGTTCTCAAGACTTTATCTAAGGTACTCAAGTACTATTCTGTGACATTTACCAGATAATCCAGACAACGCTTTGATTAAATCCACAGTGTGATGTCATCCAGTAAGCACCTGAGAGTAGAGATGCATGTCTCTTCTGGTTTTATCAGTTGAGATTATCCGTGGTTCACAGCACTGTGAGCTTTCCTTCCTCCGTGATCCATCAGTCTTTGTCTCATTGTTGGCCAATAATCTGTCACCTGAAGTTACTTAAAATAGATTGGACTTTCTTGAATGTCATGTTGCTGAAGAAGGAGGGAAAGGTACCTTGTGTGGCTTTGGTTTACCGCCATAACCCTCGTTCCCAGTAAAAGCACTGTGATTTTTTGCTCTCTGCTCATGTACCGAGACTGGATTCTGTATCACTTGTATCTTCATCTCTACTCTGTGGAAGCTTCTAGTGTGGTTATCTTTGTGTTTCTGTCAAAGAAAGAGAAAGACATGGGGCTTAGGTGTCAGAGTTTCACCATCTTGATTTCACCATGTAGCAGAAATGTAAAAAGAGCCTCCACAAAAGCCATTTGATGAGAAAAGAAAATCAAAAGTTGGTTAGGATTCAAAGGATGCTTTCTTTTTTTTTCTTTTTAGGTGAGGCAACCCTTGGTTGGCCTCACAGATTGCAAGGACCTTGTCAACTTAAAATCCCTTCTTTTTTCATTTTTTTACTTTTTACGCCTACAGCACCTGGCCTTCCCAGGTGGTCTCTCATCCAAGTACTAACCAGGCCCAACCCTGCTTAGTTCTGAGATCACACGGGATCGGGCTTGTTCAGAGTAGCATGGCTGTAGATAGACTAGGATGCTTTCTGTAGAGAAGGTCTTGGGATCTTTCAGAAAGTATCCTCAGAAAGAAACCCTAGAGGTCGACCTCCCTGACCCACAGAGGGACTTCACAGCTCTTGATGGTCCCACTTGGGCCCTGCCTGCCTGTCTGCACTTAGCTCTGAGAAGGTCTGGGAGGGACAGAGGAGGGAAGGAGAAAGGACTTAGAGTGGACGATGAATCCCATACGCTCTGCCTTATTTGTTCCTTAACCTTTAATACTCATTGAAGTAGCTTAGTTGAGGGCAGGGGAGTGTCATCTGGGTTATTAGTCAGAGCTTGAATTTTTGTCTCTCCCAAAGTAAATGGAAGCAGTAGCTTTATAAATTTAAAGAGCTGGCTTTGTTTGGTGTATTTTTTCTTTTGCTTTGTTTGTTTTTAGCTTTAGTAAATCCTGTTTTGACCTGTTAACTAAAATATTATTGTGGCTAAAACTTAAGCATACTGTGGCCCAGTGATAGTTGTTGCCACTAATGAAGATCCTTAAACTGCTGTCTGACCTTGACCCATGTGCCTTTAGAATTATTGGAGGACTAAATTCTATTTAATACTGTATTCGTAGGAATGAAGCTTAGATCCTTATTTTTGCAAATGATTAGTCCTTGAGAAATAATAATAATAAATAATAATCACTATCATCCACCGAGCGTTGATTCAGCGATCTCATTTAATTCTTTCCACAGCCCTCTGAAATAGGGACTGTGAGGTGCGATCCCCACTTCACAATCTGAGATTTAATGAAATGTGTGCTTGCCTTATCCAGAGTTCGCACCCTCAGCTCCCCAACAAACAGCTTCCCCTGTGTTCACGGCATATTTAATGAGTATATAGCCCCCCTTTCCTCTACCACAGCACGTAATAGAAGAATGGTGGGGACCTGTGAGAGAGAAAGAGGATGTGAACAAATAAATGAGCGATAGATAGCAGACCTCGAATATGGAAGCACATTGACAAGTTTCGCTGTAATCAAGCGTTTTTGTTTTGTTTTGTTTTTGTTTTTATCATGGTAGTTTTTAATCAAAGCTTTTAAGATTTCCTTCCCCCCCCCCCCATCATATTCTTGTGCGCAAACATATTCTTGTGGCCAAGATGTACTTTCATGGAACAAAATGGAGCAGCAATTTTACTTGTTCTTTTAAGAAATTAGAATAAAAAAGACCACTACTTATACTTGTTTTCCTTCAGAAAACCAAGGACTTTTGATTACCTTTTCTGCATAGAAAAAAAATATATATTTAGAAATTCAGGAAGTATTCTCACTATAAGCGTAAAGTTACTCATCGTCACTTATTCAATTAAATTACTGTAATCACTGTGCTGGGCCATTTGACTATGAGATATCCTGAAATCAATGAATTAGCATCTCTCACATTCTCTCTCTCTCTCTCTCTCTCTCTCTCTCTCTCTCTCTCTCTCTCTCTTTCTGTCTCTCTCTCACTCACACACACTTGCACACACACCCTTCACGCTCACTTTTAACAGCCTTTATTTCATACCTTTCATACTTTTTAGTCAAGTTAAGTGTCTGAGTATGATGTAACTAAAGTCGCATTCCTGTAAAAATGCCTGGCCAAAAAGCAGCTCTTGAAGGCAATGCTAGTCTCCAGTACGAAACGTGGAGTCACGGATGACAGACCTGGGGCTTATCTCGCCCAGCCCTTCCCCTCCCTCACAAGGCAGCATTTCTGACCTGCTCTGTGCAGTCTCCTCTAAGGAGTCATCCTTGATTGAGGCCCCACCTGGGACAGGCAGACCCTTCCCTTTGCAGGTAGTTCTAAATGCTGGCGACCATTTCCTTTGTGGAGCCAAGTTCTGTGGTCCTTGACGCCTGCTTTTCAGCACTAACTCTTCCTTCTGGAATGAAACAGTGAACACGGGAGTGAACTATCTTAATTAACTTATATTTGTTACTTATAATATGCGAAGCAATTATGAAATGTATCAGAGTATTAATATGTATGCTTCATAACATTAACCCTTGATGTGGGCTTTGAAGTCAGATGAGAGCAAAAAAGAATGCTGACTGTATACCAAGCACCGTAGCAAAGCACTTTATAGAAGTTATCTCATTAATCCTAACCACAGGCCTCTGAAGTATCTGCTGCTAACATCTCCATTTTACAGAAGAGAAGGTTGAGACACAGAATTAAGAAACTTGCTCAAAACCGCCCAGCCAGCAGGTGTCAGAGCCAGCATTCTAAATCAGACAGTGTGGCCTCAGACTCCTCTCAGCCCCAAATCCTGCCGCTGCACCCTACGCGTTAGCCTTGCGAGGGGATTCTCTGTACCGCCTTCCCTCCAGTTGTCTCATCCGTAACATGGACAAGGTTATTGTGAGAAAGAAATGGAAGCCCACAGCACATGATCAGTTGTCTTGACATCTGTGGAGTTTAGGTTGTCTGTTGTTGGGTGTGTGTGTGTGTGTGTGTGTGTTTTACATTTAGGCCCCACCCGGAACTTCTGATTCATTTAAATACTTTGTGGTATGTGGTTTGTTTTCACCGATTTGAGGCTCATGTCAACATTGCTTCAGAATAAGCAGAGTGATTTTTTTTTTTATTAATCTTCTTGATAACTTCACAATTCCATTCAGCGTTAGTCAGCATTGATAGGATTAAGTTTTGGTTGATATTAAAGAGTCTGACTTCATAGTCCCATAGGGAGTTGTCCCTTAGATACTTAAAATGCACTTCCTCGCCCAGTTTTTTTGCCTAAATATTGATCTCAAGGCAGCACATTTCAGGAATAGCCTGATACTAGTAAAAAGGAATATGTTATTTTTTTTCTGCATTTGATAGCTCCTTTACAGTGACTCAATGAACTATTCTGAAAGTAAAGCCTTGAAAATATTATCAGCATTACCCACAAGCATTTTGTATTTTAAAATCTGTACACAGCAGCACTCAAGAAGTTTTACATATTCTGGTTGGTACAGCAAATGTGTTGGCTAAATCATGAAGAAATCATTTATTTTTGTGCTGCCTTTTGAAAGAGAGGGGAAGATACCTATGGAAAATGGAATGACTCCTTTAATACATTTATGTAATGAGACTTGGGGGTGATTAATTTCATGGAGACGAGCTGGAGAACTTTTAAGTGGATGGCAAGAGCCTGTTACGTAGTTTGAAGACTATCCTTCTGACCACATCATTTTGGCTTTCTCGATCTGGAACCAGGTCACATCAGAGGCTGTGCCATTTAGATCTGAGTCTGAGCCCGATCAAAGATGACAAGGCAGATTCTGAGATCTACGAGGTTGTGGTATGCCAGTAGGGTGGTACCGTGGCATTCAACAGTCATTTACTGAACACCTCTTATTCATGAGGCGCTGAGGACACAAACATGTCACAGACACTGTCTCTGCACTCAAATGTGCCCTCCGTAGGGGACGGGGGAGAACAGGGGGTCCCAGTGCAGGTCAGCAGGCATCGTGGTGGAGGGAGGTACAGGGTGCTTTGAGAGTAGAGAGGAGGTCACAGAATGTAGCCTGGGGGAGGGAGGCAAGCGAGCGAGGTGGGGCTTGTCTGAGACGGCTTGGGGTCAGAGTGCTGAGACAGTCTTAAAGAATGGATTGGCACCAGAAGGTGAAGGAGAGATGGAAGGACATTCCCGCTGGCCTCTTGAGCGGTTCTTAAACATCCTGCTAACCAGCAGCATTGGCTCCAAAGAGTGCCCTGTCTGACCCACTGCCTTCAAACCTTAGCATTATCTGACCATTAAAAAAGAGAAAAATTCATTTCCGCATCTCAGCGATTAGTTGAGTTTGTGACGTGTAAGTTGTAAGGACAACAACAACAACAACAACAAAACATCTGGGCCTTTTTTTTTTTTCATTGAAATTAACCAACTGCCTTTCTAATTTGGCCTGACCTCCTCCATCATTACCTGAGCGGGATTAGCTAAGGAGCTTGCTCGAACCCCAGCAGCATGGGCTGGTGGGAAAGGAGGCCGCAAGGAAAATCACCTGCCTGCATGGCTGGCACCAGGGGGATTGTAAAAGTCAGCGAGAGCTGGATAGTAAATAGCATTCAGAGCAGTCATCAGCCCTGAAGGTAACAAGGGCAATGGCTCATGACATCCAGCTTCATCACTTACTAGCTTTGTGGCCTTGAGCAAATTACTTAACCTCTCAGTGCTTTGGTTTTCCCTGAAACCAACACTAATATAATCATACTTCACTATACTAGGGGGGTGGGGAGTGGTGAGGATTAACTGAAATAATTCGTGGAAGCGTTTGGAATATTTTCTTGTTGCCGTTAGGGAACAGAGTCCCAGTTCCCTCGAAAGGGGACCCAGACATATCAAGAGCTCTGTAATTAGCGAGGCCTTTGGTCCAGATCTCCTGTTCGCCACAAGCTACTAGTTCATCATATGAGCCAGTTCATTCATTCGTCGTTCATTCAACGCAAGTTTATTGGATGCCTCCTATGTGCCTGGCACTTCATTTATAAGCACAGGGTAAAAATGAGAGAAGCAGACCCTGCAGAGTGCTGGTGGTGTGGGAGCAGGCCTGGCACGCTGCGGCAGTGACAAGGACGTCCACATGGAATGGGTGAGGGGAAGACGAGCAGGGAATAAGGTGAGAGGTACCATGGGGCAGATCTTGAAGGACCTCAAAGACGTTGGCTTTTACTTCGGGGTCAGTAGAGGCTAAGACTTGAGAGAGGCATGCGAACAGCTACCGCTGATTATTGAGCAAATATAGCAGCACTGCGCTGAATGCCTGACCGGTGTTGTCTGATTTAATCAGATAGAAAAGGCAGATCAGAGCAATGATGTAAGGCAGACAACATTGTTCCCGGAGCGGAAACAGACAAGGGGGGTTAGGGAGCTTGCCTGGGGCAGTATTCCAGTCCAGCCTGTGTGACTTCATGATGGTAGGCCATGCTTAGTGGATACAGACAGGTGCTGCCCTCCGTTCTGGTTGTAGGAAGACTAATTTGAGATTCCACTTGGGACTGCATGGGACCCCTGCTGAGGAACGGGGTGCTTTGGAAGGCCTCTGGAAATGGGGATGAAGAGTCTGAGTGCGCAGCGCCCATCACTCACGCGTTTTCCCCCGAGACGCTAAGCAGGTGGATGCAGTGTCTGAGCCCCAGCCTCACGCTCCCGACATCTTGCTTTTCCAGCGAACACGTTAAATGTGCTTCCTCTTCCTCACGTAGAGACCCCAGCGTTGCTGAGTGCTTGCTGAAGGCAGGGTCGAAGCAAAGCCCAAAATACCAAGGGCTCGATTTCCTGCTCCTGACCACACAGGACCAGAAAATGAGGCAGCCTTCGGAGCAGCTGTCTCCACCCATGAACCTGCAGTTCAGCTTTGACTCAGAGCAGCCTGTGGGAACTGTCAGGCTCTCTGCTCTGCAAGATGTGGTTCTAAACTGAGTGGACACCCACAAGGTCAGGTTGAGTGTTCAGCACCAAACTGCAGTGCAGAACATTAAGCACAGACAGAAGGCTGGGTGCAAATAGGATAGTTTCGTAGGACCGAGTAAGGGCCTACCTGATGATCTTTTTAATTCATACTCAACTAATTTAAAATTTGTGGTGACTGATGGAGCTGAACTGTAAGATCAAGGAGAGAGAGTATTAATTTTTTTTTCAACAAGTATATAAATTAGCCGCCTGTCACATGTGAAGTACAGTGCTGGGTCCTGAGAACGCAAAGGTAATTGGTCTCTGTCCCCATCAGCTGTCTGGGGGACGACGGGCAGGTAATTTACAGGTACTCGTGGTGCACTGTAAATGCTCTGTTAGCCATATATCCCGATTGCTATACACAATTCAACTGTACCTACTCGGAAAAATGAAAAGAAAAAGGTTATAAGTAAATAGCACAGGTGAGGCATGCCAGCTACTCCATCTGTGCCTGCTGGAGGAGCAGCATTCTTCCCAGTGCTGGAAGAAATACTGGCTGTGTTCAGCCTTTCTGAGAGAGCGTCAGGTCAGCTTTGATTTATACGAGATTTCAATTTTGTTCATTGTAGATAATATGTGGGTTCATTGTCCTGACCGATGTGTAGGCTGGAATCACACCTGATTGTGAGTGGACAAATTATTTGACTTCTATCAGTAAATAACAGCCTCCATTTTTAATCTATAAGACGAGGATAATTTATTTCATTGGCATTGGTGTGATGATTAAGTGAAAAATACATATAAAGATTCTGACAAGTTATTAACATAATAAGTGATAGTTCCCACCCCATTCACTAAAAGTGTGAATGTGGACTTTACCTGTGGGAGCCAGTGACAGCTTCTAGGCATTGGAGTGACATGATCGCCTTTGGTGTCACCGTACTGTGTGGGCTCAGGCACGGAGAGAGCTGAGCAAGGAAACAAACTACAGAATGGTGACTGGTCTGGATGGAGGCGACAGCAGTGGAGATGGAGGGGTGGAACGCAGGGTTCGCAGTTTTAAGAGTTGGACTGACAGAACTGGAGGAGTGTTTGAATTAAGAGAGAGTGGCAGGATCATCAGAAGTAAAAACTGGCTTTGAGTTTTCCGGCTTAGGATGCTGGAAACATGGAGACTGAATTCACTGGTTTAGAGAGTAATCGAAGGTCCTGCAGACCAAACTGCAAGCCTGGCCCTGACTTTAATATATTTAGCCTTGCTGACAGCTCTGCGGAGTAAGTGATATCGTGGCAGTTTTACAGTTGTAGAAATCCAAACTCAGAGAAGCCCAGTGTTATACGACTAGTCAAGTCTCCTGAGAATCCGTCTGAACGTGGGTTCGTCTGACACCAGAGTTTCACTTTAACTATAGCAATAAACAAGCCCTCACTCACTCCAGAGACAGGGACAAGGAGCAGGCTTGGGAGGGTGGCGGTAAAACCTAGTTCTGGAAATGGGAACCTTGACTTGCTTCTGTAAGGCAGAGCTGTCTTGAGGGCAGTGGGAAAATCAGACCTGTTGCTCGAGGGCAAGGTTGGAGGGGGAGATGTAAAAACCTGGGCGTTGTCGGCATCTGGCTGGTGTGGGAGAGTGAGTGGGATCACCCAGCAAGGGAGGTACAGTTAAGAGAAACAGACTTTCAGCCAGTGGAAGTTAGAAGGGGAGTGTTCACCGGGTTTCGGAGTTTAGAAACAGTACCTCCGTGCAGTGTCGTGTTTCTGATGGAAGCATAGCATTTGGCTTTGGTATATACATGTGCCTGGCATTTCTTTGTCATGGGGTAGGTACTAGCCAGATCACTACGTGTCAGTCATTGTTAGGGGTTGGTCCCTACCTTTGCAGAGCTCACAGTCTGCTGGAGAGCCATAAATAAAAAAGCAATTAAACAACAATAACAAGCCGTCATCAGTTACCATGCAGGCTTCAGTGTTATCATCGGGTGTTCTTTTAGGGTCCTTATAAGATGGGCTTCAAAACCAGATCCAGGAGTCAGTAATCAGGGAATTAAGATCACAGGTCATAATACGGAATAAGATTATATTCTAAAAAACAGTTGCTGGGCCGAAAAAATAACCATAGATCATATCTTTAAAAAAAAAAAAGCTTGAGAATGATTATGAGAAATTTTGAGATAATATATACTGAAATTAATTTGGCTACAGTTTATGCGGGAAGCTGGGTATTTTTAAGCACGTAAGGCAGAAATTAAATAAACTAAAGATTACTTCTGTAAGTTTTTGGGGGAGGCCGAGGCACTGTCTCTTAAGTCAGTACCACACTTTTTTTCTCAAGTATTGTAACTTTTTTTGTTGCATTTGAGCACCAGACGAAGTAGCTGGCTTGCCTTAAGGAGCCATGTTGTACAAAAAGACACTTATCTTTTAATCACAGACTTGCACGTTACATAAGATCTGCACAGTAAGAGAGGAATGCAGAGAGCTAGGACCACTGAGAAACAGCTGCTGCTGGCCTCCCACCCCATTCCCCTGCTGGGACCCCACTGCCCAGTGTAAACTCTGCCTCTGTCTCTGTCTCTCTGTCTCTCTCTCTCTGTTTCTCTCTCTCTCTCTCTCTCTCTCTCTCTCTCTCTCTCTCTCCTCTCCATGAATATACTTGAATATATGCGTGTATAAAAAGATGCCAGTCAAATGTGCATATTGAAATTTCTGGAATTTTTTTCCTGGACTCATAATTGCTATGAGACCTACATAAAATGTGACAGTAGCAAATTTCATTTCCATCAGGACAGAAAATTTCTCAGTCTTCATATTATACAGTAAGTAGCAAAGTTTTAAACTATGACTGTTACCTTGATATCTGGTCTTCATTTCGGGAGCTTATCTAGCTTAGTGGTGGAGAACACAGCACTGGAGCCAGACTGTCCAGATGTGAATTCCTGTCCCACCAATCACTAACTGTGTGACCTTAGGCAAAATTCCTAACCTGTGTGCTTCAGTTTCTACATCTGTAAAAATGGGGATAATGATAGTACCTACATCCTTAGGGTTGAGTGAGGAATAAATAAGTTAATACATGCGAAGCACTTAGCAGTGTGCCTGGCACATACAGAGTAGGCAACCCATAAAAGTTAGTTATTAGTGCTTATGCTGCATTAAACCAGTGGACAAAGCAGAATGTTAAAACAGTAGCCAGGCCAGTGAGGACCGCTGTCCCCAGGCCACTGCAAACCAGTGACAGGTCAGCTCTCCTTTCCCTTAACGTGGAGGGGAGAGTCCAGCATCTGTCCTCTCCTCATCTCTTCTGACGCTGAGGATCACTGGCCCATGGCAGAGCTGAGTGGGTTGTCAGCTTCAAGCCCCATGAGACAAGGAACTTTCTCTTCTTTAAAATAGAAAGCCCCTTCCTTCCAAACACATGTGCAGCGGCTATATTTAGAAACCTTCCAGGCAGTGCGGGAAGATAGCCGAAAGCATGCTGCCTGGCGTGACGTCCCGTGGACGAGCAGGGAGCCAGGCAGCCCGCCAGCCGCCGTCATGTTGTCTCCGGTCTGTAACGTGCTGTCGCATCAGAAGGGGATGACGGTTCTTTTCTCTGCAGCCAAACTTCATCCGCCCTGTGGCGCTGCCACCTGGAAGACCCCCGCTGGCACGTCTCTGGGGCTCCTTTGTCTCCAGCAGCAGTGAGACCCTAGATATTTAAATGGGTGGCGTGAGCCCCAGCTTAGAGGCAGTTGTGCAGACTCATAGTGCGCTGCCTCTGAACCCCTCCCTCGCCGAACGCCTTCCCCAACCTGCCTCCAGATCTCCGGACACCGAGCTTCCAGCAGGAAGCTGCGAAGTTGTAAACTTGATATTGTTCGTTGAATAAACTCAGCTTCTTGGACCTATTTCTAAAACCCCACGCAGTGGAGTTATAAAGGGCCTTTTGACCAGGCGGCAGTTTCATTTGGTCCCTGGAGGGTTTGTCAGATCTTATTTCCTTTTAACTGCTCACAGGTTCGAACACCATGACTCTGGTCACAGAGGTCAGACGCCAGAGCCCGTGGGCTGGGCGCAGCCCACGGATGTGCTTGCTTTGGCCCACAGAGCTGTGCGCATGCATCTAGCAGTTAGTTGCGACATAGAAAGGTTGAGAGATTTCACATAACAGTCTGAATTTCTAACTTCTTATTTTAAAATTGCCGAGTCTGACAACACGGGGTCTGCCCTCCCTCCCGTGTGAAGTCGTCTCCTGAGTGGGGGAGCAGCACCTTGTCACCCCTCCACTTTGTCGCGGTCCCCGCCCGGCTCGCCACCTCCGCTCCTGCCCCTTTCCTGGGCCCCCGCTGTGATGGAGCTTAGGAGTCTCTTCCAGACTGGTGCCATTTTCTTTACCAGACAACCCCAAATTAAAAGTGAGCATTCTTCTCATTGCTCTCTAAGACCTAAATGACAGGATGCCAAATCCTGGGTGTCAGGCCTTTGTTCTCTCATTTCAGATGAAAAATCCCAAGTAATACATTCATCGTGTCATTTATTTAAAAATCACACGCTTGAAATTTCTCCCCCCCCCCCCCCCGCCGATATTTTCCGAGTCAGAGAACAGGCTTGCGCTTTTGACCTTTTTCACGGTAGCGTTTTCTGCCGTTCCGATCGTTACCGGTAATACAGGCTAAACAGCAAACCCAAAGATGTGCCCTCGGGCCTCGTCCTTAGTCACCTGCTTCTGGCTGCTGAGAGACTTGAGGTTATAAACTGTATCTGGGGAAGGGAGCGTGGAGATCGAGAGGGGAAATAATGTTCCACTTCCGCAGAGGTCAGGACCGAGTCACGGGGCCGCCTGGTACCAAGCGTCTGAATTACTTTCATTAGGAGGCCATCTGCTTCCCTCGCTCTCTGAGTCGCGAGAGAGACTCCACCGGGGCTCTGCAGGCCCCCCGTGCAGGTAGGCATGCCCCAGCTGCCGCAGCCTGCCCCGGCTCAGCTGCTTCTTCCTTCGTACCCTTTCTTTCTTCTGTAGCTAGAAGGAGCAGTGCATTTCTTGCACCACCTGCCAGCCACCTGGGGGCAATTGGAGCGTGATAGCGTGAGGCCAGGCCCGCAGTCCATGAAAGAATCACGTCATGAAAGCACCAAGGGTGGTTATTACAGTGTAGACGTTTAATCCGTTTACAAAAATTCTTCAGCACTTTGGGGACTTCGCATAAAAAAGTCACATGCGAACATTAGTCATCCGTTCCGTTGTCATCGTTGCAGTTTGCCATAGAGATGCTTTATGGGTTTGTTCAGATTCCCACGACTCTCATTTCGCATCAGGCCTCGGACTCGTCAGCCGAAGCGTTTTCAGTAGCTTCGGCAGGTCTGAAATTTCAGAGTATTGAGCAAGGCCTCCATTGAGCTAGAACATGATCTAATGAGATTGGATTGTCAGAACGAGAAGCACCAGTCTGTGGGTCACAGGGTTTTTCAGGAGGAAATGTTAAGGCGCTGCTGTGAGAACCTCAGAAAGATAATGAAGCGCGTTACATTGGAAGCCAACTTCTTTTTCATTTCTGCTGCGATGGGCTGGGTCCCCGAAGTGGAATGCGGTGTGCGTAAACAGACACCACAGATGGTATGTTTCTGTGGGGAGACTCTAAATCGTTTGGGTAATTAGTAGATGAAACATCAGAAAATAACTGAAAATATGTAGCTAGGACCCCGAAGTGTGTTCAGGGAGAGTGTCTCCAAAACGCCCAAATCCAGATGACACGTCATCAGTTCATGGAAACTGGAGTGGGACAGAAGTGAGTCCATTCCCAGCCCTCCAGCTGTGTGTGAAATGTGGGCAACTTCTTTACTCTTTTTGCCTCTCAATTTCTTTATCCCTAAAATGGGAACGGGAACATGATAGAATAGTTGTGGGGATTAAAAGAGATAATAAGGTGTGGAGAGAGGATTCTTGGAGCAGTGCTTAGCATACGCCGAGCGCCCAGGAAATGACAGCAGTCGCTCTTAGGTCAGACGCACATGCGTAATCACTTCTTGTTTTGGCCTTTTAAAATGATTTTCAAAATAAAGATTAACATCATAATTTTTATTTCTAAGTTTTCCATAATTACGTTTACATCCCCAGTCACTTAAAACCCCTTCCCTTAGTCTTCCGTATCTCTACCAGTATCTCATTCATTCTCCAGTCATTTTTTTTTTTTTTTTTTACTCCTTCAGCCAGCCTAATGAATAATCTAATGAATAGGTTAGCCGGACTAGTGAATGAACAAACGCCTAAGACCCCCTCTGAACAGAGGCTCAGGCTGTCTTCGGGGCTGAGTCTCGGAGGTCTGTTTTAACTTTCTGGAGCCTTACTTCTTTGTGTCCTGAAGACTATAAACTTTGCATCATCCCTACGGCCGAATTACAGTGTAATGATTAACAAGATTTGTTTATGAAATGTCTTGTGTGTTTGTAGTCACTTAAAATAAAGCATTAATAAAGAATGTAGTTGATGATGACTTTATGTAGACTGCGAGGGAGAACTCAGTGCTCATGGTGATCTTGGTTCTAATAGGTTACATAATTGCTGCAACTGAAACCTAATTGGTTTTCCCAGATTAATCGGGGGTCAAAGTTACATCCTGGTCGTTACTGCCTCTACACCGTCTTCTCTTTGTGGCGTGGGGGAGGATCTTGTTCTGGGGGCCGTACTGAGCATCTGTCCTTGCTGCCCACCCATAGAGAACTGATCTGTGGCCCACAGCGAGGGGCAGAAGCAGACCAATCCTGTCCTCCACCAAATAATAGAAATCATGAAGAAAAGCACTCTCCTCAGTTCTGGATGGAATTAGACACCGATTAAGAATGTCCATCAGCTCAGATCTTTGTTTCATTTAAACCCCAGAATCTTTGTAGAAATCTCTGTGAGGGGTGTGGGGAAAATGCTCAGATTGTTTGGTGTTTCATTTTCCTGTAAAATGTCCAGAGAAGGCGGTCTTATTTTCACCTTGGACCGTCAGGAACATGGACAGGAAGAGCCGTCCATTTGCTCTGACATAATGTATGATGTCACCAGGAATTCTTTTTTTTTTTTTTATTGGGGTAACATTGGTTAATACAATGATATAATTTTCAGGTGTACGTTATAATTTGACATTTGTATATTCTATTGTGTGTTTACCACCCAAAGTCCATTTTCCTTCAGTCTTTACCCACGTCACCCTCCCAGGAATTCTTGATAAAATTGTCAGCCTGAGTGTGCAGTCAATTAATAAACCATGCTTTATTCGTGGTATGTTATGCAATATGTCAGCATTTCCCCTTTCTTTCCTGTAAATTGTAACTTTTCTGGTGATTAGCATTTAAAATATTTTCCTGATTAAGGAATCATCAGCTGAAATCATCAAGGATTTCCCCTTAGCTGTTTTGAAAGAAATCTGAAGAATTTAATGTGTTGCTTGGAAATTAAGAAATTTGAAATAATTTGTGTGACTCTAAATGGTGAAATAGAATCAAGGGCTGGCAGTTTTGCTCGCCTACAAGATAATGATAGATTCAGAGAAGGAATAATAACTTCAGAAATAATAAAGCCTTTAAAACATTTAATAAACTTTAATGTCTCTGTTCTATGCTTTTCAAAAGATGTACTTGTTATAGTCTAGGAGCTAAACTGAAATAGAAACATTCAAATAAAATCTCAGATGCTTGGAAAGTGGTTTCTTAATTTCCTGATTTAATCAGAGTTAACACAACCTTTTTTGTGTGTGTTAAAGCATTGCTAGAAAACCTTCTGGGTATCAGTCCTTCTTGCATCCATAGCGCCACCAGAGCAAGGAGCCAGCCTAGGGTAGTAGCAAGTATGCTGGACAAGGCCAGAGGCAAGAGAAGTATTTTAGGGGCAAGGGTTATGTAATAAGCTTTCCTCCTGGTGGCAGGATGGGGCACGGTGAGCAGGAGACAGCCGATTGGTGTGATAGAGTGGGGGACCTGTTTGAGAAGAGTGGTCAGAGAAAGCCTCTCACAGGAAGTGATCTTGAGCTGAACCAGAAGGAACCAGCAGGGATAGAGCACAGGGAAGAGCTTAATAATAAGTGCAAAGGGACGAAAACAGCATGTACAAAGGCCCTGGGGCTGGAATAAATTGGCTGAAGAACGATGAGAGGGCAGATGTAGCTGGAGCATAAGGCAGGGGTGGTGCAGTAAGACCTGAAAGGTAGGAAGGGGCAGCTCTGATGAAAGTCCATCACAGGGAGAAAAACAGCAACTTGGTTCCTTTTATGCGAGCTCCTTACTACAGTCGTTCAGAATCATCTCAATTATAAAAATTGCATGTGAAAAACACTTTAAAGGAACAGTCAGGTCCTGTACGCCAAGTCTGAACCAGCTGCAAGCTCAGAATTTGTATTTGATGGCAGGTAGGCTGTTCCCTTAGCGGTGAAAAGCAGGACGGCACAACCTGTCAGCTGCGTCTCTCGTCGTCAACTCCCCCGTCAACTGGGGAGACTGGAGCAGCGCTCAGAGGTAGTCGTCGTGCGACTGCTCCTCTCCATCCATCCCAAGCCCCATGCCCCTCAGTTTCCTAGTTCCTTCATGGTGACAAAAAAAGGGAGAAAAACCCACAATTATCCTTTCCTTCTCTGGGCAGGTAAGATAAATTGGTTTTACAGGACTAAGTGAAAAATCTAAGAGAACCTAAACGAGAGAAGCCAGATTCAGTGGGCCAGTGATGACAGCAAGATAGTGACAGAAAGCTACTGCTGCTTTCTTACTTTTATTCTCCAACCTACCGAGGCCACCTGGACAGCCCTGTGTGACCAACTTCAGGCTGTACAGCAATTCCAGAATAGTTATGTACAGTCGCGTAAAGTGGAAAGGTTTGGCATGAAGTAGTCAAAGACCGCTAATCAAATAGGGGAGCGAACACGCAGAGATCTGAGCTGCGTGGATATGGGAGATGGTTTGTTCAAAACAACTTAGCAGCTAGAAGCAAAGTCTTTACTCCCGAAAGTGGATATCGAAGCAGCAGGCCAGTTTCTTTCTGCTGTTCAAAGCTTGTACGGATCCCATTGATCCATAATGTGCTTTTCTCAATTCTCACTTTCCTTCCTAGGAGCCTTGCATGTTAAACACTCGACCCCTCCCCGAAAACAGCCAAGCCCAGGTGGCGGTCGTCTGCCAGTCACATTTCCTACGGCTCTGGAAGGGGGCTTTCTGGCTGCAGCCTTTTTGCTCAGTAGTAAGCGTTGTGCAGCAAGTCCAATAGATTCTTAGAATTACAGCGAAATGTCGTTTAATGATCTAATTGATATAAACAAGAGTAAAGTTCCTATGGCATCTCATCAATATTCTAACGAAACGACATTGAACGAAACGATGTTGGTTAAGAGAGGACCACCCACATAGGGCTGTTCAAATGTTCGTTCAGGCTGTAGAGTTCATGCATCAGGCACCACGCCTGAGCAGTGGGCCAGGTGCTGGTGACACCACAGGTAAATGAGGTGCTAGATGGGGTGAGAGGCAGTGTGTTAGCAGAGGTGTGAACAAAGTGGTGTGCAAGGGCAGAGTGTGAGCAGCCGATTCACGAGAGGGAGGTGGGCATCAGGGAGGGCCTCAGAGGAGTGAGGGGGCTCACACGGACAGGGGTGAAGGTAATTCGGCACAGAGTCCTATGAGCCAAGACACGCAGAATAATGACCTTGCTTATTAGCACGTTTCTTCATCACTGACTTCTCTCTGGTGACTAGACCTTGTCTCTTTTTTCTTTTGGTGTGCGTGTGTTGATAACAGGTGGAAGGTGACAAGGATAGAGATAGGGACAGTGCAGTGGAGGAGTGGGGACTGTGAGGCTTCGCATAGCAAAACAGTGTCACGTGATCTTTAGAGTCAAAAAGACCTAGGTGAACCTGAGGCACTTGCCTCACCTCAGAGTTCCAGTCTCCACATCGGCAAGGTGGGGAAGCTTCGAGCTGGACTGCTCTGAGGATGAGATGAGGTGCACCGTAGCGTAGCCCAGGGATGTCCGGGCATCAGAGAGACCTGTGTTCAAACCACACTGCCTCATTGTGTTACCAGAGTAATCTTGCGTGTCTCTGTATGTCAGTTTTCTCACCTATAAAATGGGAATCGTAGTCTCTCCCTCCCACGCTTGTGAAGATCGGGTTAGCCAGCTCGTGCAAAGTACTCGTTAGGACAGCACCGGGTACATGGTACGTAATGAATGTGAGCTCACCTCCTTCTTCAGGATCACATATCATAGACCCTCTCTGAAGGTTAGTCCTTTCCCCTAAGGAAATATGGCTGTCTGTGATTTTAAGTCCCTTGGCATTTGTTCACTGTAACTGTGCTAGGAGAAAGCCCAACCTTTTTAGCAGTTGTATTTTCCATTGAGGCGTCTTCCGTTCAGGCCTCGCTGCCTTCATTTTCTTTTGTTGGGCAGTAGCCTTATTCTCAGCAAATGCCTGATGATGACAAGCAAGTGAGTAGCATACCTTCCTCTTGAATTCGATTCACCTAATTTTTCTTACCTTCAACAGCGCATGCTTAAGCTCAGTACAACTCAGTTTAACTTTATGTCTAAGCTCAATGTTTTGGAAGCATATGGCCCAAGGCCCTGATCTCAAATGACTAACTGCCTTATTGGGAAAACAGAACCTACAGAAAACAGTTAGGCAACAATATGAAGAAAGTATCTGACGAGGTACAAAGTCTGTTCTAAATATGTTTATGACACCGGCAGTAAATACTTGGTCATACAGGGGGAGGAGAAGTTGCTAGAGCTATCAGGGGAGGGTCTAGGCTTTTGGAGCTGTCTTATGACCAACCACTGTGTCTTAGAATAAGCATCGCTTTGGGTTCCGTTTCATCCTTCCACCTTCCCAGCAAACCCTAAGATGAGTCCATCCTGGGGGAAATAAGACATTGGTTTAAAGCCAGTGGTTCCCATTTTATAGCTCTACTGTCCTCCATACTTTGAAATTCTTTCTTACCAAACTGCATTTACAAATAATTTATATCTTCCATGTTTTATTAATCAAAAATAGTTGCCTGTGAGGGATCTTGATCAGCATAAGTTATATGAACTCAGTGTTGCAACACTGTTATCTAAGTTTATAGGGAAAAAACGAAACTAAACTGTCTCACTCATTAATTATGAATTTAGGATATAAACTCTTGTTACTGTCATGTCCATGTGTGCATCCAGAAAAGTATGCAAAATCCAGAAGCCAATGGGAAAGGATTGACCACTTGGACTACAAATAAAAATTTTTAGAGTATTCGTGGCACCAAAAACACCCTGAAGAAAGTCAAGACAAACCATTAGCTGAGAGGGGGAATTGTAATTCATATGACAGAGGGTTCATTTCCTGCACAAATTCTTCTAAATCAATAGGAAAATGACAAACCAACTTTCTAAAAATGGAAAGGATATAAATAGGTCATTCCAGAAAAATACCGATCACCGGTAAAAATATAAAAGATGTTTAACTTCACAAAAGAAAATAAAATAACGTTTTTATCTATCAAAGTGGAAAAGATATACACATTTGATAATGCTCAGTGTCGTAGAGTATGTGTATGGAGAAATAGACAATCTCAAAAATGTTGGTAGGAGTGTTGATTGGTAAAGCCTGTGTAGAGGGCAATTTGGCAAAATCATGTGTGTTTAAAATGCACCTACCCTTTAACAATGACCTCTTAAGTAATTAATTCAACAGCTCCACATGTTTAACCAAAGGTATGTAGTCAGGGATGTTTATTGCAGCATCCATTATATCAGCAAGACTTCAGCTTTCAATCAAGATGAAGTAACATGGACCACATTTAACCCCCACCTGAAACTTTTTTAAAAATGGGGGGGGAAGGGTACAAGATATATGAAATAGTAGCCCTCAAGACACTCAAGACATTGGACACCACGTGTTGTAAGGCAGTGGTCTTTGAAGACAGGACACAGAATGAGCCCCATGATTTCTTCAGCTCTCCAGGCCACAGGCCAGGGAGGCAGCATGCAGGCAGATTCCATGTGGTCTCCCTGAGCGGAGGAGATATAGTTAGGAGCCCAGGGAAGCCGAAACGGCTGGACGAGAACGGAGAGCTACACAGAGACAAATCTGGAGAGCCAAGGAGGCCTCCCTTGAGTATTGAGTTAAGATGAGCACATGCATGTGAGGAAATGACCCAAGAAACAACAATCTAAAGGATTAGAGAGAACAGTGCCTGGAACTCACGGAGGAATGGGAACAGTGTCTATTCTCAACAGCCAGAAAGGAAAACATTTCATCACGTAGGGGCATTAGAGTCTTGCCTCAATAGTGGAGAAAAGTTAACCATATATTAAACACAGCTTTGATCACCCTGAACAAATCTTAAAAACAAGACCCAAAAGGATTAAACTGTCTCCAATTAATTTTAACTGCATCCCAGAAGAAAACTCAAGAATGTTTATAAGAAGACAAAAATAAACATCACCTCACAATGCCTGACATCCAATAAAAAATGACCAGGCAAGCATAGTAGCAGGGAAATACATCCCATAATGGGGGCGAGGAGAGTCAATCCATTGAAACTGACCCTTAAATGATACAGATATAAAAACAAATAAGCAAGCACATTAAAACCATTGTTATGACCGCATTCCATATTTTTAGAGGTTAGACTGCCCATGTTAAGTAGAGACATGGAAAATATATATAATATATACCTGAATTAAACCTCTAGAGATGAAATCTATAATGGTTGAGGTTTTGTTAGAAACTAGATGGGATTAACAAAAGCCTAGATAGTGCATAAAAACAGATTAAACTGTCCAAAATGGAACACAAAGGGGAAAAAAAAATTTTAAAAAATGAATAGGGCATCATTCACTGATGGGATAATTTCAAGGGGTTAAATATAAATGTTATAGAACTTCCCAAAGAGGGGATAGAAGGGAAAGATTAAAAAATATTGAAAAATAATGCCTGAGAATTTTCCAAATTTGAGGAAACCTGTGAACACACAGATACAAATTCAACAAACCTCAAGCATAAGAAATACAAAGAAATACAAATAAGAAATACAAATACAAAGGCATATTGTAACAGATTGCTTAAAACAAGTGATAAAGAGAAGAAATTTTAAAGCAATGAAGGGAGACATATTACATACAAAATAATAAATATAAAGATTATAGAACATTTCTTATAAATAATAATGCAAAGTAAAACACAGGTAAAATCTTTAAAGTGCTGCAAGGAAAAAAAAGATCAATCTTGAAGTCTATACTCAAAAAGAATGTCTTTTTTAAAAAAAATGAAATAAAAACTTTTTCACACATATAAAATGTGAAAGAATTCATCACCAGAAACCTGCATTACAAGAAATGTTAAAGGAAATTCTTCAAGGAGAAAGAAAATGATATCAAATGTAAAGCTGTATCTACACAAAGAAATAAAGAGCACTATAAATGAAGATTTTTTTTCTTTGTTATTTTAACCTCCTTAGATGATCATTGACTTTTTAAAGCAGAATTGATAACAATGTTTAAGACATATGTAGAAGTAAAATATATGACAATAGCACATAGGCCAAGAGAGGAGAAATGGAAGTATATGATTTTAAATCTCTGATAAGATACATGAAGTAGTATAATATCACTTGAAGGTAAACTATGATAAGTTAAAGATATGTACTATAAAGAAACCACTAGAATACCACAAGTCTACAGAGAAGATAAAATGGAATCATAAGAAATAACCTAAAAGTTACCAGTCAAACAAACAAAAAAAAAAAAAAAAAAAAAAAAAAAAAAAAAAAAAAAAAAAAAAAAAAAAAAAAAAAAAAAAAAAAAAAAAAGAGGAAGGAAAGGAATACAGATGGAACAAAAAGAAAACGAATAGGCAAGTGGGAAGTTTGAACCCAACCATATTAATACTCTTTAAATGTAAATGCTGTAAGTACAGTAGTTAAAGGACAGATTTTTCAGACTGGATATAAAAGCAAGCTTGAGCTATATGCTACATATAAGAAATCCACTTTAAACACAGACTCGAATAGACTAAAAATAAAGAATGAAAGTTCATGCTGACACTAATCAAAGATGAAGTGACTATTAATCAGACAAAGTAGACTTCAAAACACAGAATATTATTAGAGATAAAGAGGGTCATTTCATAATGATAAAAGGGGTCAATTCATGAAGAGAACATACTTTCATACACCTAATAACAAACCTTTAAAATTTATGTAACAAAAACTAATAGAACTGCAAGAAGTAGACAGATCTACAATTATAGTCAGAGATTTTAACAGCTGATAGACAAGCACCCAGAAAATCAGTAAGAATATAGAACACCTGAACAACATTGTCACCCAGCTTCACCTAGTTGATTTTTATAGAACTTTACACCTAACAAAGAAGAGTATGGTTGTTTTCCTTCTCAAGTACATATGCAGCATTTACTAAAAGAGACCATATTCTGGGCAATAAAATATGTCTCAATAAATTTAAAAGGATTTAAGTCATAGAAAGTATGTTCTCTGACCACAGTGGAATTCAATTAGAAATCAATAACAGAAAGATATCTGGAAATTTTCCAGATAAATATTTAGAAACTGAATATACACTTTTAAATAACCTGTGGTCAGAGAGAAATCAAAATGCAAACTAAAAAGTATTTTAAAACTAAGTGAAAATGAAAACAATATATCAAAATGTATGGAGTGCAACAAAAGCAATAGACAATATAATATAAATGTATAGCATTAAACATCTGCTCCTATCAGAAAAGAAGGGAGGTCTCAAATCAACCATCTCAGCTTCCAGTGGAAAAAGAAGAGCAAATAAAATCCAAAGAAAACTGATGAAAGTAAAAATAAAGATCATACTTAGAAATTAGTCAAATAGAAATCAGAAAATCAGTAGAAAAAATCAGTGAAACTAAAAGTAGGTTGTTCGAGAAAATCAGTACAATTGATAAACCTTTGTCCAGGCCAAGGAGGGGAAGAAAAAAAAACAGCGAATTTATGAGTATCTGGTATGAGAAAAGTTGCATCAGCTCAGGTACTACACATATTAAAAGGATAAGTTAACATTATGAACAACTTTATGCCAATTAATCCAACAGAGATGAAATGGACTAATTCTTTTAAAGTCTTAAATTATCAAAGCTCACTTAAGTAGATGCTATTGCTATTAAATGATGCTATATCTATTAAAGAAAATGGAATCCAAAAATATATAAAAAATATAATACATCATGACCAAGTGCCGTTTATTTCAGGAATGCGACATTGGTTTAACATTTGAAAATTGGTCAGTGTAATTCACCATATCAGCAGCTAAAAATAGAGACCATATGATCATTTCAATAAAGAAAAAGCATATGACAAAATCTAATGTTGATTCTTGATAGAACTTTCAGCGAACTAATAGAAAGGATCTTCTTAAACCTAATAACGGGTGTCTATGAAAAACCTAGAGCTAATATCATATTTCATAATGAAAAACTGAAAGCTTGTCCTCTAAGGAAAGAAGCAAGAATGTCTACTGTCACCACTTCTATTCAGCATTGAACTGGGCATTCTAACAAGTGCAACATGGCAAGAAAAAGTGTTAAAAGCATCCAGATTGGAGAGAAAGTGGTGAAATTATCTTTATTTGAAGATAATATGATCATCTGTACAAAAGATTCAATGGAATCTCCAAAAAAATAGTATTATAATAAATGAGTTTAGCAAATTTCCAGGATACAAGATCAATGAGCAAAAAAAGCAGTTATAGTTCTATTTACTAGCAACAAACCATCATAAATTGAAAATTATTAAAGGCCATTTATAATATCAAAAATTATTAACTACCGATGGCTATATCTGACAAGAGATGGGCAAGAACTGTGCCTCAAACACTACAAAATATTGCCGAGGGAAGTCAAAAGAGAGCTGAAGAAATGGAGAGTCACACCATGAGTCGGAAGACTGAATGTACTTAAGATATCGTTTCTTACCAAATTGATCTGTTGATTCAAGCAACCTCAAAATCCCAGCAGGTTGTGTTGTGTCATTTGTTTGTTTGTGGGTAGTGACAAGCTTATTCTGAAATTTATGTGGCAATGCAGAGGACCGAGAGCAACCAAAATAACTTGGAAACAGAAAAAGTGAGAGAACTTACTCCACCTTGACTGCAAGATTTATAAAGTTATAATAATCAAGATAGTGCAGTAAGATAGACACAGTTAAACAGATTAAAGAAACAGGATAGGGTCCTGAAATGGACCCATATACCAGCAGCCAGTTAATTTTCCACAAATGTGCAAGGATAGTTCTTTGGTTTTCCACAAACATGCAAAAGGAATTCAGTGGAGAAGGGGTAGCCTTTTTCAACAAATGGTCCTATAACAATTGGTTATTTATGTATTTTAAAAGTAAACCTAAATCTGTATCTCGCACCATATATAAAAATTAACTCAAAATGGTCACAGATCTAAATGTTAAGACTTAAAGCCAGAGACAGCTTAGAAGAAAACATAAGAGACATTGTGACCCTTATTTGGGCAAAGATTTCTCAGCTATAATACAAAGGAACAATCCATTTTTCAAAATTATGTTAGATTTCATCAAAATTAAGAACTTATTCTCTTCAAAAGAGAATGAGTAGATGAGGTAAAAAGCAAGGTGCAAAACAATACATATTAACATATCCCTTTTTGAGTGAAAATAGGCATATGTGTATGTATATGTATGTGTCTCTTTGTATAGATAATATGTATATGCAAATACGTTCTGTATGTGTAAGAGATTTCTTGAAGCATACACTGAAACCATAGCTATTTCTGAGGATTAGGATTGTGGCTTTGTGGACCAAAAAGGCAGGCTTGTGCTTCTCATTTTATTCACTTGGGTTGAAATTTTTTAAACATGTGTGCATGTTTCCCTTATAAGTATAAAAAGAAAATTGGTTTACAAAAATGGAAAGAAAGGGGAGAGACAAAAAAGGAGAATCTTCAATTGAAATATAAATGCTGATTGAATATAATTACCAGTTGAAAGATATAATGTAAAATAACTGAAATATAATTCAGTTTGTTTTTATTTTATTTTATTTTTTTGAATCACTATAGAATGTCACCTACATATGAGATTTAAAGATGATTCTGAGTTAAGGAATTGATTTTATGGGTTTGTCCCAAATAACTATTTTGTGCCTCATTTCTTTGGTCAGATTGACATAAGAGAGTATTATTTTTCTAAAGTCCTTTTACATTGAGCTAAAAGAAACTAAACTTTTTACTATTAGGTGAGAGGTACAGCCTTATTACAAAAGAACAAGTACAGAACTAAGGAGGTTAGAAGTATTTCCCATACAAGTATTGAGCACAGAATGTAAGGAAATAAAAGTTGTCAAAAGTAAGATTTCTTCAGGAATATTCTAAACTTGATCATTTGACCTGAAGGACCCTATTTCTCCAATATGTTAAAGTAACTACAAAATATATGTATATAATTACTGAAGGATTTAAAAGCAAAACTATATTAAGTAATCAACTGTTAAAGGGATTACAAAGATTCTCAGTATCTCTAAATGGGTCTGAGGAACTCCCTTTGAATCTTGTGAGATTAGTATGGATTAAAGAGCTCCTCCTCAATAAAAGTTTGCCAGATGCCAGAACTGTCATAATGATGGCTGAGGTCCAGAACGAGGAAATACATGTTTAAAAAACTGCTTTAGAGAGGAAATACCACTAGCCAGTTTTCCAAATTGGATGTCACTTCTAAGAGGCAGGCATCACCCAAAGATGCCTCACTGGCCCTTTTCGACTGATTCTTTTGATCTTTTTTTTTTTTTTTTTTAACTATCACATTGAAATTGGCTGTCAGAATCAGGTCTACAAATAGCATATTCTAAACCCAATTGTAGGAACCTGTAGGAAGCATGTTTCTTTAGAAGAGATTCCTAAATTACTTATAAAATCGTGCATTAGTGCAAGGAGAGGTGAAGGTAAGTACAAGAACTGTACTCCCCTAGTGAAAGCTCAGTTTCCATGCCTGTTGCATCAGTTTCTGGGGAGAATAAAATAAATGAATGCGTGTAAAAGGATGTGGAGAGCTGTGAGCACGCAAGTGACTGAGCATCTTGAGGGAGCGGGTTTTGGGGCCCGCACAAGGAGTGTTTCATGTTCGTGGTAGAGACAACGGACCGTGAGCCCTGCTGGTCTGGGAACTTGGTGAGCTGCCAAGCCAGAGGTGGGTGATGAGTCGTGCTCTCATGAGAGCCCAGCTCAGGGATTTTTCAGAATGTGGGCTTGAGGATCCTCCGTATGATTCACAGGCTGGTGCCTAGAGTCTCAACCGTGCTGTTTGGTTTCTGGCATGATTCAGTGATGCGATAGCCATCATCAGTGTTTCATCAGAAACAGTGTCAGCCTTTCCATTAATTCTGCTGGGCTGGGTTTCCACTTTCTGGTGTTTTTCTTTTCAGTGGCAAGGGAGTTATAATTGTAAATTGTGAGAGTTAAAAATAATATCCCGGCCCTGTCATGGATGAGGAAATGTCTGGCTAAAGTCACATCTCCTGACCCCAGCCCAGTGCCTCTTCTGTTACCTGTGTCACACCTGTCCCCTCAGTCTGCAACCAAGGAAACGTGAGGGGCGTGGTCCAGACTCATGCAAGATGGAGCCATGAGTTCAGGTGCAGGGAAGCCACTCCTGGACCACGTGGCAGCGTCGCCAGGTAGCGCTTGTACAGCCCTGCCTGCCAGACCGAGGCGGAAGCCCAGCAAGCTCAGCCTGGCCCCTGTCCACTCCAGGCCACCCTGCCCTGATCGTTACCTCAGGGAGACCGTGGTTCAGGGGTTCTTGGAAGCCTGGCTGTTGCACCCCAGTTTCATTCAGTCTGGGGAACAGCAGCCGCCCACCACCGCGGGAGCCCTCAGCCCTGAGCAGGGCTGGCCCCGTCAGCCCGGCTCTTCCTTCAGAAACGCCCCAAAACCTTTGAACTGCCATTGTGTTCCGAGACCCTGTTTCCTTTCTTTTTAGTTGATGAGAGCATTTCCTTTTGAACAAATACTGGGCTTTGTTTACACGCAGAGTTTCCTGTTTATGTTGATTTACTCCTGGGATCCACATCTGCCTTTGCTAATAGACATCCTCATTGCCAGGTGATCTTCTTCACCCACCTACCTGTTCCAGTACGCTGGGCAGACTTTGAGCTTCTGGGGGCCCTCTTTATCTTGTGGCCCCATCACAGAGAGTGCTAAGGAGTGTGGCCTCTGCCACCAGACTTAGGAGCAGTGGGACACTGGGCAAATTTATCTCTTTGTACCTCGGTGAGTGGGTATGATGTTTGTAACTGTGCGTTACAGTGAGACGCAGTGTGAATCGAGTTATTCGCACAGAGCACTCACTCAGCACAGGGCCTGGACCCCAGTGAGCGCTCACTAAAATGAGGGGCGGCGGTGGCAGTGACTGGTGATGTCGTAGTGAAAGTGGTTGTTATTCCCGCTTCTCTCCAGGCCCCTCCAGAAGAACCACCACTCCTGAGAACTGCTGGCCTTCGTTTGGGGCCAGAGAGGTTGGGAGTCAGGGCCGAGGGGATGGATGATGACATGGGGAGGGGATGGGTGGCTTTAAAAGTTCAGAGCATGTGGCTTTCTGAGCGGTGGAAATACAGCTGCTCTCTCGCTAGGGTGAAACAGAACTAGCTTTTTGACCTGCTGTCCTTTTTGAAATCCCAAGTCTCAGGGTGGGTGTCTATTAGCAGAGACTAGTGTCAGAGAAACACAGTTCTATTCTAAAGATCTGAGGAATCCGTGGACCACCAGGAGGACTCAAGATTTAATTCTGCATCTAACAAGATTCATTCCTGAAGCCTTGAGTGTATAGTTGGTGCTAAAGAACACAGAATGTAGATCTAGCCCTTCGGGTTCCACATCCCACTGAGAAGGGACAGTCGACCTGGTGTCGGAGTTAGACGGGCAGTAGCCATCCTGACCGTGGCCGTAATGAGCGGGAGGCCCTCAATGCTGCCCTCGCTCTAGTCCCATCTGTAAGGTGCAGAGTGTGGACTAGACGACCAAGGCCTCTTCCAGTTCAAATGTGCTACCGAGTCCAACGAACGAGGGACCCCGCACCTCGTTGCCTGTACCCAGCAGGTGTTCCCGTCCGTGCACACTCTGAAAGGGCTGGGGAAATGTCACCCATTAAAGAAGAAAGGTTCTCATAATGTCGAGCCAGTCATTAGACTTCTATGGCTGTTTCCTCACCTTTAAAATGGTTATCAGGACCCAGGGCCCTCCCTCATAAGGCACCTGTGAACATTAGATAATAAAAAGATTGTAAAACACTGTGTAAATGTCAAGTGCTGTGTAATAGGAAAGAATAACCTCCAGTGGGTTAGGAAAGAAAACTCAGCCTGCGAAAGACGAAAACCATAAATGTCCTTCTTTCTGAAGTTTAAAAACTATGTATTTTCTTCTTCCGTTTATAACAGAAAACAACTGAGTTCTTTTGATACACTTTTCTATTAATCCTATGTAATAGCACGGTTTAGGGGATTTCCTTCAAAATCAGACCACATTGTAAGAAGGTACTTCATTCACTGTTTCAGGACCCGAATCCCCTTGCAAGGAGTTTAGGACAAGCTTACTGTATTTCAGATTCTAATCAACGGTAAATAGAGTTGCAGCGTAAAGCGTGGTCCACTCCTTGCAACCACTAATTCATTGGCAGAGATAAAATTGAGAACGTTCAGAGAACAATGGAGAAAATCTGCTTTGTAGGGCGTTCCTTATAAGCTTCAGTCAGCTACAGCCTTTGCAAGGACAAATCATAGTTCCATATGCCAATAAGGAGATCAAAGCTGCTTTGTGGACTTAATCTATTTAATTCTCACAGCATCCTTGCCCTGTCAGTAGCTCTGTCATCCTCAGTCTGCTGATATGGAACCCACCGCCAGATAATGAAAACTAGCTTTTCAAGGGCACAGACACAAGCAGCCCGACATGAAGAAAGCTGGGTTCCAGTTTTCTAAATCATATTTATCATCCTCTTCCCTTTGGCCCAAATTCCCCTAAGTAAACCACATTTGAGAATTCTGTAAAGGGCATACTTTCCTCTCCAATTCACGGAATCTTAGAAAATTGGCAGATTTGCTTTTCCTTCCTGTTCAGTGTCAGATAGTCTAGAAATTTTCACTTTAAGTGCATTATTAGATTTTAAGGTCATGTTTGAAGTATTGCATAATTCATGGAGTCAAATATATCTGGGTTAGGCTAGCTCTGTGAACTTCAGTTTTCGATAAAATATGATCAATGAAATGGGCGACGTGTGTACAGTTCTTAGCGCAGGGCCTGGCACACACAGTAGGCCTTCAGTTAATAAGAGCATTCATTCCTGTTACAAGGCAAACAGGTTCTTAGATTAGTTATTCCCTGGTCAATAAGACTTTTGACTAAATCTTTTAAGTGTTAGTCAAGCAAATCCAGAAATATTACAGGGTCTCTTTTACAAAGAAGCTTCCTCTCTTGCCATAGCAGGCCCGTTGCCTTCTCTGCCTTCTCTCCGTCGGCATGCCATGTTGGTTATGAGGAGCTAGCGTGGGGAGGAGTTCCTGCACTTTAGCTTGGATTTCTGTCAAAACAAGATTACCTTTTTACTTGCCCTGTGAGTCTTATGAACCAACTTTTGATTTCGACATTTTTGGGGTTCTCATGAATGTGGTAAGCTGCCGTGCAATATGCTTGGAGATAGTCCAGTTCGGGTTCTTCAGAGAGAGAGAGAGAGGATAAGATGATCTAATGGCTTTTGGAACTTGGAAGAGACAGTTGTTTGAATGGAACACCAGACTGTGACTGCAATGTCGTAGGCTCTCATTGCTGCTGGTGACCTTTGTTCCCATCTGGGGGACACGTACAGAAATAGAGTGTCACGGGCCTCTCTCCAGACCTACAAAATGAACATCTCCAAGAGTGGACCTGGGAATCTAGATGTATTTCTAATATTGTTTTCCTTGTGGTTCTGTTTGCCAGACAAGCTTAGGAACCAGTGCCCCAGGCTGGTTTCCAGATGAGGAACATAGGGCCTGAGATGTGCCTCCTCTGGTTCATGGCAGAATGAATCCTGCCTGGATCTCGCATCGGCCTCCCAGTCAGCCCAGGGTCCTTCCGACCCCTCCTCCAGGCCTCCGGGTCCACTGTTGGCTCAGGAGAAGCTGCCGGGGAAGCTGTCTGTGTCTGTACTTTCTCATCTGTGTTAAAGAGATAAAAACTCCTGACCCTGAAGAACCATTGTGAGGTTAAATTAGTTAAAGTGTCTGTAGATCACTTTGTTCTGTTCCTTAGACAACTGAAAGGGTGCTAAATTAAGCCATTTTGCAGCAGAGGTCTGAGTCATCTCGTGGCAGCTGTCTGTGCCACCCTGGAGGTGCTTTGATCATTGTCATCTAAACGCTCGCATTAAGTCCGACCTGTAGCACAGCACTGTAGGCTATGCTAAGCGAGTTACCCAGATAATGGTCTGTGCCCTTGAGAACTGCCACGGAAGCTAAGGGGCCTGAAGGTTATTCACAGGGCGGGCAGAACAACAGCCATAGGCAAAGAAGACGGGGAAGGAGCCTATGGAAGTCCTAGAATCTAAGCTTCCAGCCTCTGAGGAGTCTGGAGACAGCCAGTCTGCCCCCCTGGCCTACGGAAGCGAAGTGCTTCAGGTTGGAGCAGAGTTCCCCACCGCCCCTGCTCGAGCAGACTTGTTTTTCTGAAGGGTGGGAAGTTTGATATCAGTGTCCATCATATTTAATCAGGAAAGGCTTGCGCTGGGAGTTGGCATTTCAAGGACATCTTAACATGAGGCCTTTCAAGCTCGGGATGTGGCACAGGGATAGATGGTGGCACAGTGTGCTTGGAAGGATTTTCATTTTTTTTTCCCAAAAGGGTTATGGAATATTTTGAAGCAGCTTAACCTAGAAAGATGTCTTAAAGCAGTAGATGAGGTTTTTAGGGAGGTTATGTCCTGCACAGAGAAGGCATGGTAGGACCCTGAATTTTGAGCCAAATCCTCCAAATTACTGCCAGTAAAAGGACTGGGATGGGGCATGATGGGATGGTTGGGTGGTGGGAAGCAGCTCTGGAGATTAAAGAAAAACCTTTGCCCCCATTTCTTGACAGTTGTCGTATGCCAAGCCCAGCATTTAGCATTTTACCTAAAATATCTTTATCCTCAGAGCAGCCAGACCAAGCAGGTGCTGTTTTTCCATTTGCAGATGAGAAAAGACACTCAGGGAGATGGGGTGGCTTGCTCAGAGCCACTGAGGGGGGCAGTAGATAGGCCCATGTTGTCTCATTTCATGAGGCCTCTCTGAGAATATTGGCAGGAATCTTTTAGATAGCCAGCCAGAAGGTAACTAAAGAAAGGAGCAAAATGGGAGGTATTTCACGGTATGGGGAGAAAAACACACACGCTCTCGTGATAGTCCGAATTATGCTCAGGAAAGGTCACGTGGAAAGTGACTACAAGTCACTTATTTGGCAGGTCGTCGACATGGTGATAGAAGAGGAAGGATCGCACGAGAAAGATAAGCTTATGTCAGATGAAATAAAGTTACTGATTACTTAGATGTTTAAGATTGAGAACTGGGCCTTGCTCAGCCAAAGGGGAAAGTTTGAAGCGGATAGGTAGTTTGATGTGTCATCTAAACAGATAATATAGTGGCACCGGGTGAGATAGATCCACAGAAGACATCATTTATGGCCCCGTGTGCATGTGGCACTATCCTGAGGCACGATAGCAAGGACGTGAATACACAGGCCTAGGCAAACAAACCAGGAGCGGCCATCTGTTATCACATAGCACATCATTACAGAGGGGAGAGAACAGGGGAAGATAAGCCTGAGGGGACCCCGCTGCCAGTAGGAATGGATCGCTGAAATGGTTCTGAGGAAGCTAGGAAAGAGAGAGAGTTGAAGCAGAAAGCAAAAGCAAGCACATTTTGGAGCCCCAGGGAAGGGGAGAGGAAAGGAAGAGAAGCCCTACTGTGAGTTTTCTTCTGTGCCCAGTACATTAAATAATCAATTAATTAAATTAAATTAGGTATTCGGTTAAGTATTCATTCCTCACCACAGTCCTGCCCGTTAGGTGTTGCCCCATTTTACAGGCGAGGAAACTGAGGCTCCGGGAGGCGGTGACTTGCCAGGGGAGTCAGGATTCGCCTAGATCTGCCTCTGAACCCCTTGCTCCTTCCACTCTGCCACACTGCCTCCATCAGAACTTAGGGGACGGGGGGCAGGGTTACTGGTTCTGTGCAGAGTCGGAAGCTCTAAAAGGATAATGAGGATCAGAACGGATTCGGAGAAGTGATGAGGATGCTGGGAGTCTTGCTGAGTGAAACTGATGCAGAGTAGAAATGGGAAAAGCTGACCACAGGGAAATTCACAAGGTCAGGTTCAGTTTTATTCACCACGTGTGACAGTGTACTGTCTGGAACATGGATGACTAAATATTAGCTTCATCCAACTCTCTATTTTGGAGAATGTGAGTTCCTTGTTTGAAAATTCTTTGCAAGCCACACTGGGGTTTGGTTGGGCTTCCAGGTTGGTGCATCTTTAAATAATTAGTTCCAAGAATTATACTGTTTCCATGTTGTTAAACTGATGGTGCTATCGGCAACACAGGCAATCAGCAAGATCTGGAAGCTGTGAGAAACCTTTCCCCAACTGGTGCTGTGGTTTGGCCGTCTGTGATCTAGAATGTCCCCAGGCCTGATCCTGCCCAATCTACTTGCCCTTTTCAACAACTGATGGGCTGCTGAGTGTTTATCAAATTATGAGTATGTATGAATTGGAACTCATTAGTAGGTCTTGGAAAAAACATCGTTACAATTTGGAAAAATGGGGTTAGTCCACATGAGGTCTTTGTAATCTTGAAGAATAACAAGGAGAAGGGGCAGGTGTTTTGCTTTAAAAGTAGGTAAGTGTCCCTGGCACAGTAAGAAGTCTGTTTCTTCCGGGAAAATGCATGCCAGCCACTGAGTTAATTTCTGTTAGTGTTGCTTGCTGACTTTCAGCCCAACACCCCCTCTAAGTGTATGACAGGTCTGAACATCATCATCCTTTGTAGTCCATTGAGTCTCGTAAAATAATGCTGTGATTATAAGGTTTCCTGAATACAATTTTCAAAATGTTAGTAATAACCACACTGTGCCTACCTGCTCCACTTGGGTAACTATCTCTATTGCTCAATTTCTACTTAATATTGGTCACAGTTTTCATCACTTGAAATTCGAATTTTATTTGCGAAATTACTAATGCCCATTTATGCCTGTAACATAAACTAGGATGTTGTGCAAGTTTGGCTTACAAATAGGTTGACTCTCAAAGTCAACAGGTTTGCCTTGTCCAAAGAGTCTGAACTCTTCAATATGGAGAGTTGTTTGAGATGACTGCCTAAATATCCAAAACACACACACACACACACGCACACGCACACACACACACACACACACACACACACACACACACACCTTTGTTTGTTTCTAAGATAATCTGATTCCTGTCAGGGTAAAATTTGGATAATGATTGGAAGGAAGGAGAGGGGATTTAAAACAGGAATGAGTTTTTAAGACTGTGGAATCTTCCCTCCTCCCTGTTCTCATTCCTGGGGTTTTCAGGTTGAAGAAGAACAAGGTCAAGAACAATAGCAGAAGCAGCTGTGTGACTTTCCAGGTCACATTGCTGATTGGTGGCAGAGCCCAGAACTTTCGGTCATTCCAGGGCACTTTCCACCGAAGTGCTATGTTCTTACAATCGGCAAACAGTTGACTTAAAGGCACTGTGTTTTTGTACCCTACATGTTGTTGTTTTTTTTTTAATTGCCTTTTATATAAAAGCTCTTGAAAATATGTCTCATACAGTCAGAGCAACAGAACACAAAAGCGTCTCTGGCCAGATTTTCCAAACTCCTCTTTGCTTGAATTCTCTTCTCACTCTTCTTTCGAAAGGCCATGTTTCTACTCAACTCAGGAATAACAAATCTTACTTGTTCTGTGCAAACATCTATTGCATCAAAGTTCCCAAGTGGAGTTAAAAACCGATGGTCCTTTTCTGATTTTCATTAGCCAGTGGCAGCAAACATGTCATCGGAACCTCAGAAGCAATACAGAGAAGAAAGGAAAAATCCAGTTAGCAATTATATAGTTACTAGTGTACAAAATGAAAGCCTGCATTATAAAATTCTGAGTGTTGTAAACTCTGCTTTTGAATCTGCCTGCAGGCTTCTGTCCTTTCAAAATGCAGGACTTACTGTCAGGAGCAGGATTTTAAATGAAATTTATTACTAGAGTAATAAGTACAGTATGTATGATTAAATTGAATGTTTATGGAAAAGGTTTTTTGATAAGGACTGAATCAGGCCATCACGAGGCTTAAGATATCTTAAGATCTGAAATCAGACCGATGCTTACGATATCTTAAGATCTGAAAACTTGTTTTGAGTTCTAGCCCTGAATTTACAGTTGACGTGAAGGGCAAGGATAAGCAGGCAAGCTGGGGAGAGCATAGAGCACCTCTTCATAAGATACGGCTTCCTTTGAGAAATCGTGTCAAAAATGTTCCATGTTTATAATTTATATATGGAATAAATTTTTAAAACTGACACCTAACCGCCATGGAAGGGTCACTGCGTCCTGAGCCAGACCCTTCCGAATTCTGCACGTGGATCTTGGAGATCTCGCTCCCTGTGGCCTCCGCAGAGCCTGCCCGTTCCTGCTGGGCACTGTGGACGCTCCTAGAATTTACTGCACCGTGTTTACTGTGCTGTACATCCTGTCCCTACACTAGACGGTGCGTCCTTCAGGTCAGGGGCCCTGTCCCGCCGTTCTCTGTGTCCACAGGGCCCACCACACGTAACAGGCCCTCGGTTAGTGGTGCTGGGTGGGTAGGCAGAAGAGGCAGCGAGCAGACAAGCTCCTTGGAGCTTACATTTTAGGAGGCATTTGAATAATAATAATAATAATAATAATAATAATAATAATGGGAAAATATCAGTAACAGAAAACCTGACCTTCAAATGCTTTTATTGCCTAATTTATTACATGATGTACATAAGAAGGTATTTGTGCCTGTTACTGGAGTACCTGTCAGCTCTTAAACCCCTCTGCCGAGAACGGCGGCACACCAGGCTTGCTTTTTCTCACATTGTTGCCTTCGCTCATCTTCCTTCTTTTCCTTCAAGACTCCTCCCACGTGACTGTTGCTCCTGCAGTCGTGTTTCTGCACCTCCTTGTGAGTTCCCGTGGTCCCCGAAGCTCACGGCCATCTTGGTGCTCAGCCCTCCAGGACGTGGTGGTCGTGGGTTTGTTTGCTTGTCTGTCTCAGCCCCAGGCTCTGCCCCCACCCCCCATGTGCCTGGTCAGTGGCGGTCAGCAGGCGTTCACTGGACGAAAGTGGCATGAATCACACCTTGGCTCCTGAATGAGGAAGAGGAAATCAATTTTCTTTAAATTTTACTCCTGATCCCAGGAAACTATAAGCCTCCAGCCTTTTAATGACACGACGTTTGACTTTATTTAGGGCTGTAAGTTTCACTTATCCAACGGCTGGGAGACAGCTACCGTACTGACATGCTGAAACTCGGTTAGAATTTGAAAGTTCATGCTCTGTGCCATGTACTGACAATGATGAATTAAGTTTAATCGCCATCTTTGTATCCGTTCTGAAAAATAAAGTAACTGAATTCGTTCTGAAAAAAAGAGAAGTCCTATTTTTCATATTCCTTTTTAGTTACCTCTCATCTATAAATCTGTTATAAATTCAAGCACATTTCACTGTGTTCCTTTTTTTTTTTTTTTCACTTGCTTTCACTTTGTCACTCTTAATCTCCTTAGAAGTTGAATCATACTTTTGGAATGAAATAGTCACAGGCCCTTTTTATCATTAACTACTTTGCAATTTAATTTAGAATAGAGAACAGGATGATAAAATTAGGTACAAGAGGCCTCCGTGTGCCATCAAGTAACCTGGTCTACTTTCAGTTAACAAAAATAAAATTTCCTTTAAGTAATTTCCAGCCCATTTTGAACCAGCTCCGTCAGGTCGTGCGACCAGTATGCGACTCGCCGCTCCCCTCACTGTGGGCCTATAGAGTTCCTCCCGACGGTTAAAATTTTCCATTTGATTTCACTCCATTGCTGCTGATTACGGCCCCTGTAATTAGCGTGCTGATTACCTCCCCTGGATATCTCCTGGATGTTTACCCTTCGAGTACTTCCAGCCTGGCCCCTGCGTTGGCCCCCAAACTCCCTGTTGCTTTTGTCTTAAGAGAATGTGTAGCTGAAGAAGAGCACTGTAGTCGGAAAAGTTGCAGAGCTACATACAGCGCCGCCTCGTCCTCCTGCGATGTTGGGGGCCGTGCGCTGACTCTCTGGTGCCACCTCTGCGCCTCCCACATCGTCCAGGTTAGAGCGCGCTCGGGGCTGCGGATTGTGGCTCCAACTCACGCAACAGCGTCATCCTCATGCTGTGTCAGAAACATAGTTATCTAGAGCTTTGCATTTTCACCTAGAGTTTATTATAAAGCAAGTTCTGAGCATTTCTTCTTTTTCCTTTCTCTCCTTCCTTCCTTCCTTCCTTTCTTCCTTCCTTCCTTCGTGTTGGCCCTGCTTTCTAGTTCGTGCTTTCACTCATGTTACTGCTGGCTCTGGAGCTTACGCACGTCTGTGCACTGTACACAGGGAGCCAGGACGTGAATGCCCCCCACGGGCTGCGAAAATGAAAAGTAAGATCAAGCAGTCACCTGCGTTGCCCTTCCAAAAACTGTCTCCCGAGTTCTCCTTACTCATGATGTTTTCATTTCTGCCTTGATGTATTTATTAGGTTTTTTCTTCTATTGATGATGGCAAAGCATTTGCCTCATCTTCACAGTATCCTAATGGAATAGACAGGAAGAAAGAATGATACCCTGCAGGGAATTCAACACCCTGGGGTGTCGGGGAGCCCAGCAATGCCTCCATCTAGACTTGACCCACCCTCCTGACATCCGTGCCTCCTGGGACTCTCCTCCGGGTCTCACCCAGAACCCCTTTTCTGCACAACAGCTAGGGAGTGAACAGAACCATTTTTAAGCCACCAAGGACCCCTAAAGGTAGGATCCCGTGTTCTGATGCTGTGCCCCTCGCGTGAGCCATGCACTCGGGGAATAGAGAGAAGGCAAGTGGTCCCTGTCCTTGAGTTGCCTGCAGCTCAGCGGGGGAGACAGTGGCACAAGCAGATAATTACTACTGGTGCTGCATTAAGTGCCCAAGATGGAGCGGGGGGCCCCTGAGTAGGGAGGTTTCCCAGAGGAAGGCAGTGACTTTGGAAAACTGCTCTCCTGGGATGCTCCTCAGCCCTCTGCATCTCTCTGTGGCCCACCCTGAGCTTGAGACTCCACAGCCACTGTCCCTCCTGCTTCAGCCCCCCTGTCATGCTCCCTCTTGTCACCTGCCCTGGAATAAGTAGGCTTTCTGTGAGAAAAAATCTGTCCCTCCCGACATGTTTGGGTGTGGACGAGGAAAGTCGTCAGTGTTCCATGCTCAGCATATTGTCAACTGCTGTGAATGCCACGAAGGAGGAAGTTTTACAAGTGCCATTTCTTCGTGTTTACAAAACGAACGAATGACTCACGTCTATCTACACATTCACAGGAGCCGTGTCCTAAGCTGATCCCGATTTTGAAGTCATGTGTCTTCCTTTGCATGGGGAGGTGTTAAGGAGGGGGGAAAGCAGAGGAGGAGGGAGGTGGGAGAGGAAGGAAGTCTCAGAGGCAGGGGCTTGGTCCTATAGTCTGTGAACACGGTGCCTGTCCAGGGCTGTCCAGGGTGGTAGGAAGCTTCCCCGTATCCTCCAGCTCCTCCCTTTCTTCTCTCTCTTCTCTTCCTCCCTCCCCCTGCCCTCTCCCTCCTCTCCCCTTCTCATCCCTCCCCCTCTCCTTCCTCCTCCTCCTTCTCTCTCTCTCGCAATCTCTTTCTCTCTCTCCCCCCATCCCACACCCCTCCCATTTTACTTCTTCCTTCCAGTCGTCAGGAGTGTTTTCGGTTATGTTTTCTGTTAGGCTGACTTCAGACAAGACCCTGGACACGGCAGACAGCTGTCTAGGCTGAGAGTGTCCCCGATCCATTACTCTTGGTGGTTCGGGCGGCCTTGCCCCGACTGGCTCTGAGCACCGCAGCGGGGAGCTGAGCTGCTCTTGGGGTGGCTTTGGTGGCATCGTTGCCGACAAGATTGTTAAATCTCACCAGATTTGAGCCCTCAGGCTTTGCCCTGTTTAAATTTCTTTCATATTAAAGGCACTTTGGGGATTATTCTTTTTTTTTCTTTTTTTTTTAACTTGACTGCATAGTGCCACCATAAATAAGAACCTTTAAATGGGCCAAAAATAAATTTTGATACTCTTATCAAATACATGGAAAAGTAAGCCTATTGAATGAATACCTACCTAGATTCTGTGACATGCTGTAATTACCATGCTGAGTAAATCCCAAGGAGAGACATATCTGCTTAAACTCGGGGTCTGTGGGAAGGGAAAGGGTGTCTGTCATCACAGCCCAGGGACCCCAGTGAGAACTGACAAATGCGAACAGCTCTGCCACCACCCGCCCTCAGCACTAACACAAATACTTTCCCCTTCCCCACGCTTATCCCAAAATAGGTGGCTTCAGGGACTCTTTAATTTTTGAGGGTTAGAGTTTACCATTTTAGGATTAAATTTAGCATGTATTTTGAGAAGCTTTACAAAATAAAGTGTGACGTAAGGGCTAGTTTAGTCTGTGATTGAAGTCTCACATTCTCTACAGGTATTTCACTACTGTTTTGTCTAGAGCTCGGAAATCAGAGGAGATGGAAGAGAAGATATGACGAAAAATTAAATAGTGACGTACTTACGACCTTGCAGGGGAGCAGACAAATTTGAAATATTGCAACTGTCGACAGGATAATACAGCTAGAAAATATCAGAGACTGGAATGGGGTCAGAGCCCCCGTCTTACCCAGAATTGAAACGTTGCAGTTTTACAATTGAGCAATGATAACTTTAAAGTTCCTTTTTTAATATGATGATCTCTGGACTCGATTTCATAATTTGTTTCAGTTTGACAAATTGAATAAATATATCCAATCATCCTCATTACTATCAGTTCTGCTTACCTCATGAGTATTACTTGGTCTCATAAAGAATACTCGATGTAAAATATGCAAGCTAAATAATTATTTTTCAAAAATCTTAGAAATTCTTCTTGATTCCCCTACCACCAGTTCACACACACGGTAATTATGACACCTGGACATAATGGAACGTAATATTTCATCAGATTTTCTTTCGGCCTTTTTTTTTTCTACACACCATTTTAAAGATTAATTAATCGTACTACATATACAATCTTAATTTCATTTTTTCACCTCACGTCATAACATATGCATTTTCCCATGTTAAAGATCACTTTTACTAACTGTCAGGCGTTGTGAGTAGTGATGGCACTCTTAACCTTAGAGTCTCAGTCTGTCAGATAGCTAGATTCCCCAATTTCTCTATTATAAAAAAAATGCCGTTTTTGAATATCACTACATGTACTCTGTGCTATCCCTGGGTAAACTCTACAAACTTAAAACAATTTATACTTTTTTGTTAGCTGGTTATTACTGTACTTTCCAAGGACTAGATGGTTTGGGGCAAGGGACTAGAATTAGAAATGATCTAAAGACAATCTGCTATAGTTTGTTTCTTGGAATGTGACCTCATTAACCTTACTTTTGCACAGAAGTAAAGCAGAGAATGTAGAGTGGAATGACCGAGGCAGTGTGATGTATTAGTAATTAGATCACAATCCAAGTTGTATTATTCTAAAATATTTGCCTTCAAAACAGTCTTCTTCACTGTTTTCTTCTTAGTATCACAGTCTATTTATATATAGCAGTATTCAAAACATTCTCTTGTTTCAGCGACCGTTCACTCAGTGAACATTTAGTAAGTTCCCGCACCTTTGCCTGGCTGGCTCACTGAGAATACGAAGATAAATAAGATAGAGTTATTGCCTTTAAGGAAGGCACAGTCTGGTGGGGCAGATAGAGGAATGAACACATGAGTATAGCATGTGCAGGAGATCGGGAGGCTGAAGGAGGGATCACCTCTGCTTTGGGGTTTCACAGAAGAAATTCTTGAGTCTTGAAGGGTGGTCAGAGATGATAGGTAAAGGGCTAGCAGAGGTGCAGATGAGCATGGCAAGTGTGGGTGAACTGTAATTAGTCTGGGATGGATACAGGGGATGGGGCTGAGGTGGGTGGGAGTAGGAAATGAAGATGCTCTGGGCCAGGTAGTGAAAAGTCTCGTTGTCATGCTCAGGAGGCCATGGTTTTAGAAAGATGACTGGCTGGAGCAGGCAGAATAGACCGAGGAGAGACTCAGCAGAGAGAGGAGTAAATAATTTTTTGCAAATTTCTAAATAGGAAATTCTGGGGACTTGAATTAGGACGGCAGCAGGGAGAATGAAGATGAGACAGAGTCAAGATAGTTTAAAGAAAGAGATTGGACAGGGTGTAAGAATAAGTGGCATGTACTACCTTGGGTACCTGGGTAATTGGTATTTACAGCCCTCTAAAATAAGAAACTGTAAGGTGAACTCCAGTGAGATTTCTTATCTTCTGATCATCGTTTGCTTTATACTTTACTGTGGATCCAAATAGGTGCAGGCTGTAGCCCTTTCTCAGCCGGCTCATCAGCTCTCCTATCACGGTGGCTTTCTAGTTAATTGCCCAAAACGAAGAATATGTGCATTAGATTTCCTGCTTTTGCCTGGTAACCCAGAGATGGCCATTAAACCTTCTCTTACAAGAAGTATTAAGTGCATGTCCCGAGTTTGGGATATTTTCAATATTTATTGGCTTGAAATGGATATTGTATGGCCATCAAAAAAACAGATTGGTTTTTGTCCCACCAGTAGAATGCTCCGGGTTTTGATTATTTTAGAACCCTCATCTTTTGACACATGACATATTTTGACAGCATTTAAATAAGTGGAAGCAAATCATTACATGATGTCAGCTGAGGACAAAGCACGTGTCTAAAACAATAATAGATAAATTGATAGGTACATGATAATGTGAAAGGGTGCACCGTATTGAAATGTCAGCTCATTTGGAGGAAATAATGTGAAACTCTTCCTTCAGTTTGCTTTCAAGGTCTTGAGTGTGTTGAAAGACCCGTGGAAGTGAAAGCGGACAGAAATTAAAGATGTGCATGGCACTGTGTCAGCTAAACACAACGGGGCTAACCGAGGCCTCCCTCTGCCTGGGGCATGGAAGCGCTCGTCCCAAGTAGAATCCCGGGTCGGACTATCATGTGGTTTTCTGTTCGGACGATTCCACAGTATATCGTTTTTAGTTAATTGAACATGTTTGTTGCAGGTACCCACTATGTGAGTATTCCAGTTAATTATATTAATAATCATAACACTATTTATTGATCATTTGCTGTTTGCCAGGCACTATTCTAAGAACTTTTCATACATTAACTCATTTAATCTTCATACAATTCTATGAAGTAGGTACAATTACTAGCTAAATTTTACAACTGAGAAGATTGAGACAATGACAGGTATAATAACTTGCCCAGGAGCACCCAACTCAAAAAGTGATGGAACCAGGATCCCCCCCGCAGGCAGGCTGTGTCTAGAGCCCATGTTCTAGACATCCTCACTGTCTGAGTGTCCACCCTCCCTGGAGAGCCTGGCGTGGTCATCTCTTTCTCCAGGAGGTTCACCTGGATTCCTCTTCATACCCTCAGAGACTCTCCAGGTTACCTGGTGCAATTCATAGAAAACACATGTTATTTCAGTCATAGCACAGAATGTCAATATTTGTGTTTGTCTCTCCTACCAGACCCAGTCTTAGTCCTCTTTGAATCCATTTCTGGCACTTGTGTCATGTTTGGTACAGAGCAGGTCAGTAAATGCATCTTGAGTTGAGTTGGCTTGACTTGAATACACAGTGCTTATCCTCAAAGAGCTTTCAGACTACCCAGAAAAGAAGTTCCATCCACATGAAACAATTAAATAATGAGGAAGTTTTAGCCAAAAGAGTATGGCAGAGACAGCAGGTGTTAAGAGATTTCCAAGATGGGAGATAGGCTGTAGGGGTTGGGTTGGGTTGGGCTGGGCTGGGTTGGATTGGACTGGATTGGATTGGATTGGATTAGACTGGACTGGACTGGACTGGACTGGACTGGAGAGAGATAGCTCCTACAAATACAAAGAATCTGAGATGACTATAGATTATAGCTAAGTGAAGAAGAAAGAACATTGATCAGAATGTTGACCTGAGGTAGGTTTGAATAAAATTCTCACTTTTAAGGGGGCAGCAGAGTTACATCAGAAAATGTAGGTTGAAATAGTCTCCTTTTTTGACACAGATCTGACGTCAGCTCCTCAGAGAGGCCAGGACTGCTTTGCATTATGCGACTGAGCCAGGCTCTCCGGGGCGCTATGGTGAGAAGAGGGAGGGACATTGAGGCAGTGAGGATTACAGTGTTCAGGACCATGGGCCCTGGAAACAGCCTGCCTCTCTGTCCTATGTAACGGAGCTCCTTGAGGGCCAGTAAATACCAAGCATGGCGCATGGGGCACCTGGTAGTGGTAAAAATAATAATAATAATAGCAGGAACAATTTTATAAGCATATAACATGGGTTCTAATTAAAATATGTGCATGGGATAAATATCATTTATTGGATCCGTATCTTCTAGCCATTGTTCTGATTCAATTGTATTAACTCAATCCACGTTTGTTGAATGTTTTTGTTGAAAATTAACATTTATTGAATTTTGCCATCCTCTGAAGGTGTATCATCTAGGATATCTTTGATTCTGTAGGCCCTATCTGGACATGATCTGCATCTCTGTTCAGTGAGAGCCAATCACGTCCAGCAGAGTCTTAGGTGCCTGAGAGATTGGAAACTGGGATTCAGTTTCCTCGATGGCAGCTTGGCCCAACCAAACAGCTAGCAGTCAGGATAAGCACCAGTCAGTTCCAAGAAGAAACTGAGACACAAAACTGGACACCCAGTAGGACCACAGGGTGGACCTCAAAGTCACACAGACACACACCACTCTTCATTCTTTTTCCGCTTAGAGTCTGAGATAATGTCCAAGTTCTCGGGTAAAGCCGCCCCTAGCCCAGCTGTAGGTTGCTGGGTAGGAGAAACAAGTCAGAAATTGGCACAGACACATATGTAGACACTGTAACTATAGAGTTTCAAACTTGGACTCAATGTTCTTTTGCATATTAGGGAGGCCCCAAAATCTTCCACGTACCAGTTTAGCCTCTCCAAAGATGCTGTCCTAGAATAGCGCAAGCAAAATAATCCCAACAGTCCAAAAAGCGTTTCAAGCTGGCAACAAATATTTGTAATGTATTTTCTTTATATGCTACTAACTCTCAAGAGAAAGGTGCTTTTAGAAAAATGTCCAAGCTTAAATGAAAAAAGCACACAGCAATCAACTTTTATTCCCAGCTGGCATAAAACTGTCTAACTGGTAGCCCAATTTGGGATGCATGAAGACAGACAAGTGACTAATACTAGGGCTGTGTGTGGCCAGGACCAAATATATTTTTCTGACCACAAGACCACGTCTGGAGTCTCCTTTGTAATTACCACACAACCTGCTGTAATTGTAAAACTTATATTTACTTCCTGCCTTTAACATATAATTCAGGGTCCAAGGCTGCACCCCGAGCTAGAGAGAAGTCCTCTGTTATTTGTCTGAAACTTATAAAATCACTGCATGAGGCTGTGTGTGTGTGTGTGTGTGTGTGTGTGTGTGTGTGTTGCCACGTCTGTTGAATGTGTTAAGTATATCCTTCTGAAAAATACCCCACTCCTGCCTCGTTGGATGAAGCCCTTTACTAATCAGATGTTTATCGCACACCTATTCCTGCATGTCAAGGACATTTTGGACTCTAGAAAACATCAGTGAGTAGGATGACAAAAGCCCTGCTTTCCTGGAAGAGAACGAGGGAGGAAGAAGCAAAGAGAAGGAAGGAGACAGACAAGAAAATAGCACTCACAGACATGTGCTATGCAGAGAGTCACAAAAGAGAAATGTGACCGAGAATGGCTAGGTGGTTTCTTTAGCTCGGAGCATCAGAGAAGGCCTCTCCAAAAAGACGACATTTAAACTGGCATTTTAAAATGACAAGGAGTAGGAAAAGCAAAGATCAGGAGAAAGCACATTCCAAGTAGGTTAGTGTAAAGGCTCAATTATAGGAAAGCCTTGGCACATTCCAGAAACAGAAAAGACCAGTGTGACTGGAGCAGGACGGGTGAGAGGGAGGCTGGTCAGAGAGGTTGGCTGTGTGGGCCACTGTGAAAAGTGTGCGTGGGGGGTCGTGCCCTTGTTGGGAGGCTACTGCAGAGGTCTGGGCAGGAAGCCATCGTGGTTTGGACTAAGATGTAGCAGAAGTCGAGAGGGGCTGGATTTAGAGTTAGGGAATATAGCTTAGGACCAGTCAACGGAACTTGCCAATGGTTTGGATGTGAGGATCGAAGGAAAAGGAGTAATCAGGAATGATTCCAGAGGTTTGGGCTTGAGCACTAGGAGATTGATGACGGAGATGAGCGAGGCTGAAGGCAGAGCCGTTTAGCTTTTCATTAACAGTCCTAACAGACTAACTGTGAACCCACATCTTGGGGTCCACTAAATGCCCTCACTACCCCCTACCCCCTCACTCTGCATCACTGGGGAACATTCACAGACTTTCGGAATCTTTCACTGTTCACTTACTACTGCTTCAAGCATTTCCATGGTTTCTGCTTCTCGATGTTCATTTTATGACATCAAAAAAAAAAATCACATTCTAGTTACTGACATCCGCCGTGGGTGCTCTGTAAAGCTTTAGTTCCTGTCCCGGCTTCCCTCAGCACTAGGCTTGGGTGCTCTGGGCCCAGGCATGGGTGTAGGTACAGATCTAGGGTCTGCCTGTATGGTTGGAATTTACAACATACCTGCTACATGTATATAGAAAATAACATGACTAATTTTCTTGATTTTTTTTTTCTTTATAATCGGGAAATTTTTAATGATCTCTTTAATAGCAGTGAAACTGATTGAATCTACTCATGTCTTTGTTATAATGTTGATGTTTTGCTTTAAAAATATTGTGGGGGCTTAACTTTCCATGTCTGTACAACGGGGATAACAATAGAGTTGTTCTTCATGGGTATTTTTTGAGGATTAAATGAAATAATGTATATGACGTGCTTAGCATAGTAGCTGCTATGTAGCATTCGGTAAACTTGAGCTATTACTATTGAGAAACTAATAACTTGGGGGAGCAAGAGGTGGCTCCCAGATCCAATAAACTGGTTTTAATATTCACATTAACAAGGCCAAAAACATGGAACCATATATCAATTTACTAAACCCCTGAGTGATTTGATCTATATATTTTTTTCTCTCCAATCTTCCCTTTACCAAGCTTATCAAAAAGTTTGGTCTTTGAGTCAGCTACGTTCATGGAAGTGACATTTAGTGCCAGATGTGACTTTTGTTAGCACATGATAGAATCCCACCGTTAATATCACTTTCTATAAATACAGCTTTCGGGTGAGGAAATATTGTCTCAAGAGAAGTTTAGCTACTGAGAACCTTCTCTTTTTAGACTCTCGGTCTGTGGGCTATTACTCACTGTTGGCATTCTTCCTCGGTCTTACTTTTGTTAAACCTTCTCCTTTCGTGATCACTGGTGTTGATTTAAGTTCCCCACTCAACTTTCCCCAGTGGTCGGCATCGCACTTGAGCTGCGCTTCTTTGCTTCCTCTCCCTTTTGAAATTTGAAAATAGAAAATAAAAAAACCCACAGTCTTTCACATCGGTCGAACCCTATTACTCATCTGACAGGTTTTCTGGTGAATTCCACAGTGTCACATACCCAGTTAGAAATCTGCCATGGGTTCAGAGTAAGCCCTGTGAGAAACGGACAGAGAGATACCCGTATTTTGACGGTCAGACACACAGTCGGAAATGGGCGGCAGCAGGAGGAAGCACTGGAAAGTAAATGAGGGGCGGAATCCTCCCAGCTCTGCTCTTTCTCTTTTCTTTGCACCTGTCCAGCTCTCCTGAGCCATTGTGTGGAGTCACTGGGCTGATAAAGACTCTTCCAGGAGGCTGGCTTGACGCCATGACTACCGAAGACGGGTCCTGGGAAGCACAGACACCCATCAGTAGTCTGAGGAGTATTATCTCAGAGCCCTTCCCTCCATGTCACAGCAAACCCACTGAAATATGGGAACCTCCACATTCAGTATAATTTTATTTCTGACAGAATTTCTTGAAGATATTTTTATAGTTTTGCTTTGGAAGTCAGTTGGCTCTGAACAACTGGTTTCACTTATAATTGGCTGTTATCAGCAATGATCTTAGCAGAAGATCACTAAGTTAAAAACAAAATCTAACATATTATATTGCTTCAAAATATTTGTGATTACCAGATCCACAGTGAAGTTAACCTAATATTACATGTTTAGACCTTTAACATTTATTAATTCAATTTTGTAGTTGGAAATGGCTTTTGAGGCTTCAGACATTTTTATAGGCCCTTGAAAAGCTGGGAGGGCCACGGCACTGTGCCCTCATGGCCGGTGGTTAAAAATGCTCTGCCTGGGAAGTCCTGAGCTCCGGGGTCCTCAGGCTTGCCGCCCCCAAGCAGTGAGAGCTGCTCTGAGGGACATTTCTCTAAGAAAGTACAAGCTGGCATACAAATGCCACTGGTCTGATTAAACAAGGTGAACCTTCTATAAAAATCAGAGTAGTTGGGGGCAGAATCCCTGGGCTCCAGCCTTAGTTCTGGGTGACCTTGAACAAGCACTCTCTGGCCCTTTCCTGCCCCCAGTTGTACTTTTCTAGACAGACACTTCATCTGGCCGAGGCGAAAGGCCAGAATCATCAGTCCTAGGAGCCGAAAGATGCTCAGAGCCATCTCAACCTGGGACACAGTTTCCCTCACACATTAAAAGCAAAGTGGTTTTTAACGTCTGTACTACTTTGCCAAAATGAAAGATGGAAGGGAGGAAGGAAGAGAGTAAAGAAGGAGAAGGGATGGGGGAGGACTGCACCATCCGCTGCTGTGTCTAAAAAGCTGTTGATTTCTGATCTCTCTGCACAATGATGTCTGCCCTTTCCAGAAAGAAAGGCTTTCATAGGGGATACTGTTATTATCCCATCAAAAAGCCACCTCTCATCCGTTTTCCCTCGGTGAGAGGCAAGTACAATGTAATGAAAAGAATACAGATTTTAAAATCAAAAAAGCCAGATTCAAGGCTAGTCCTACCACTCATTCACTCAGCAATTCTCAGAAGTCGTGGGCCGGGAACCCCGAGGGCTCTCTTTCAGGGTGCCCATGAAGGCAGAACTGTCTTCACAATAATACGAAGATGTCGTTGGCCTTTTGCTTTCTCTTCCTTTTCATAAATGAACTTTTCCAGAGGCTGCATGACATACTATCACGACAGATTAGATGCATACACAGATATCAACATCCACTGTCTTCTATCTAGTAAGCCAAGCATTAAAGTTCTTCTAAAGATGTAAAACAATGCCTCTCTTATCACTCACATTTTTTGTTCTGGGAAACGTAATTACTTTTCATTTGTAGAATGTCATTTATGTTAACATGCAATGGGGTGGCTATTTTTAAATAAATTAGTAAATACATTATTGAATTCCTTAGACTTAATGTCTTATATGGCAAATATTTATAGATATAACCCACATTTAAAAAGTGCTCCGGGATCCTCAATAATATCTAAAAGAATGAAAGCATTCTAAGACCAAAAAGTTTTAGAAACCCTGCATTACCCAACAGTCATTATCATCTACGGAATGTTTCCTTATGCCTGGAGCTATGTAAAGCACATTACATTCTTAATCTCTTTTAATTTTTGCAACAAAGCTATGAAGTAGAGGCTTTGAAAGAAGACCTTGCTACTAGCCCAAGGTCTCACAGCTGGAAGTAAAAGAGATAACCAGACACCAAAGCCACACTCTTGATTACCGGACAGCACTCCCTCACAAATTAATTCTCCGTAACTTGAAAAAGTGCTTTTACTGCTCTGAGTCTCAGTTTCCATATCAAAAACGGTCAGAATCCTCCCTATCCTGCCTGATTCTCTCAAGAGCAGAAGAGTTCATGTGCATCAGAGTGCCTAGCACAGGGGCTAACACCGAATAGACCCTGAGAAACTGTTAACCGCCCCCCTTCATCCCTTCTGTCCTTGGCACGTTAGACCAAAGAGGCTCAGCGGCTTTCTTGTTTCCCTCTAGATGGTCTCCAAGCCGACAGAGAGGCCGATGGGACAGAAGGAATTGATGAAGATATGATCGTGACCCAAAGCCAGACCAACTTCATCTGCCCCATCACGCAGGTACTGTTGCTTCCCTCTTCCCCGGAAGGAAAAAGCAGTTCACTTCAGGGAGGCAAAAGATGCCTATTTGACTTCACGTCGGGCGTTAAGGAGGGAGGAAAGAATAGTGACGAGGGTTGAAGAGTGCATGTGGAAGGTTCTTGGGCCGGAAACAGTTTCAGTCAACCAGATCTTTAAGGAATAAGTTCCTGGCCAACAAGCCAAGTGGCATTGGTGCCACTGGCCTCCCCGCTTTTTCTGCCCTAATTATTTCCTGAAGCCATGAGATTGGAAGGTTAAACACAGAAAGCCCTGGCCCTGGGTATTAAAAAAAAAAAAATGGTGCCAAATAATTGGTGACTTGGAAAAGTGACTGGAAGTGGGTTGTTATCATTCCTGAAAGCTTAATGTCCCCTTGATTGCAGCTGGAAATGAAGAAGCCAGTGAAAAATAAAGTGTGTGGCCACACCTATGAGGAAGAAGCCATTGTCCGCATGATTGAGTCCAAGCACAAGCGGAGGAAAAAGGCCTGGTGAGTTGCTCCAGGAAGGGAGCTGGAGCCCTCCTCGTGGTAGGCAGTCAGTGCGGTGTCCTGTTCCTGCTGGAGGAGGGGACACTCCCTATCTCCCTCCCGTGCAGTCACCTCCCAGAGAGTGCGAACGAAAGTGGAAGCTTTCGTATATGCAATTACTTTGGTAACGTCTGAAAGGTTTAAGTAAATACATGGATAATAGATCGATGAGGAAAAAATATTATTATAATTGGAATATTTGGAGAATTTTTCTTTTATAGGGATATTTCCACCCCCTTCTCTCACATACTCACCCGCATCAGACCCCCACGAAAACCAAGGTCTGTTGCTGCAGTCACAGAGAATCCTGAGTTGGCTGGAGGGACTTTTTTTTAAGTATGTGCTCTTGTCACGGACTTGGAATTATCACAAGGAATGGAATTAGAGGTGTGACCAGTTCTCAGTGGACTTCTGATAACAGTCCCTTTGATGTAGGGTTTGCTTCTCCTTCGCCCAGAAATTTGCTGGTCCAGACCTAGAATTGGAATTCCCCACCACCCCTACCTAGTCTGGGTGTGGCCATTTGAGACTGTAGATATCTTGATGGCCATTCAGTCGAGTCATGCACCCTATTTATTCCAGAAGGACGGCCTAACGGTTGCTAAACAGAGGTAGTTCGAGTGCATTTTTATCTGCTCTGAGTTTCTAGCGTACAGCTGCTCGTGATGTCATGCTTCCCCAGTGAGCGCTCCGTTTCCCTCCCCCCCGTGAATGTAAATCTTCTTTGTGTCCGGACTTCTCAGTCTTTCCTTTCTACTTATTTTTTCTATGTTCATTCTCTGAAAACATGTTAAGTTTTTAACATAATTGCAACGAATAGGGATTCCCAGATAGCTCTGTTTCACGGCTCCTCTGGTTTAAAGTTTGTGACATTCTCGTACAGAGCAGGCGTCACATTTAAATGGACCTTCTTGATCACGTACTTTGGGTTTCTAACGTCCTCTGCCTTTTTGGAATTGTGCATGACATTTGGAAGTACTCCAGTAACATTTGTCATTTGGAAATTTTTTTGTTGTTTTTTTTTCTGTTACTCTTCTGTAACTTGGATGCAGATTCTACAAACTCTTCAGATTCTCATAGCTTAATAGTAACAATTAAGTCCAAGTGGAAGAAATCTGGGAGGTTTACACGGAAGGTAGTATTTTTCCTGGGCCTCGAAAAATGAGAAGGATTTCAGAGAATGATGAAGAAGAACCTTTCTGGCCAAGAAGCTCACCCCACTCAGAGCCTAATATACTCAGTGGACAGTAGAGACAGCTTCAGCTATTATGTGTCTGAGGGAGAGCAGAGCGACGATGGACAGTAACCCTGGGGGCGTGGTGTAAGGACTCAGTGTACAGGGTGTCAAATGTCCTGACGCCATTAGTTTTCTCATCTGTAAGTTGATGCTGATAGTTGTAATTGCCTCACTAGTATGTTTGACATTTGAATAAGATATATACATATAAAGTACCTGGCACACGTTAAGACTCAGTACACACTATCCGTCGTCGTCATCATTCTTGCCACCATCATTCTAGAGGACATTATTTTGAGGGAGTGAGGAGGGCCAGCCTGGAGTTTAGGAAGTTACCACAGCAGCCGTTGGCTAGATGGATTAAAAAGTCAGGAGGTGAAAATGTCAATTAGGCAGATTGGGCAGTGTAGGAGGTTACAAGTTGTGGGAGCTTGGATTGAGGCAAGAGCCCTAGAGACTGAGAAGGGGATGAGAATGAGAGTGACCATGGAGGTAAAACCGTCAGAATTTGGTACCTAAAAGGTGAAGAGAACAAGTGAAAGATGACTGGCGTTGATAAACAGGTGTCTTAGGGGATGGCAGTGCCATTAGCCAACAGGGCATAAGAGAGGAACGCACTCAGGGTCATGTGCAGTTGGGGGTCCCAGGAACACAGCCATTTGGAAGCAGCCAGGAGGTACAGAAAACGTGGGGGAGGTCCCTGAGCTCGCGACGTTGGTCGTGAGATGATCGGCACAGAGGAGTCCAACCCACATGGCTGCCAGCGCAGACGCAGCTCTGCAGTGGGTGCGACTTCTTACGTGAGAGCCCGCAAGGACAGGGCCTGGGCTCGGCTCCCAGCATCTCAGGGCCCGGGGCCAGCTCTGCCCTGCTCGCCCTGCTCTAGACCCTCACAGAAGCATTGTGCTCGTCAGTGCAAGGGCAGTCAGAGGAGGAAGACCCCGTGAAGGGACAGAGGAGGAGAGACGAGAGAGCCGAGTGTCGTGGAGCCGCTGTGGGGAACGGGCTGGGTCTCGAAGTCGGGTGCGTTTGGCAGCAGAGTCGAATTCACGGCGTCTTCACAGCTACTTCAGCGCCCCCTGATGAAGCATGAAGCCGTGTCATTCCCCATGACGTGTGTTAGGGGGCTGAGCAGTTCTGTGTTCCCTTCGTTTAGAAACGTGTGTGAGACACATCCAGTTCGGGAACTGTCGACTCTTCCTCCTCGATCACTGTAATTATGTCCGTTGGACCGAGTTCTGAGACCCTGTGTTACGGGCACGGACTACATTTTACTGTCCATGTTTCGGTCTCTGCGAAGGCCTCGCTCCACTGGTCTGAGTCAGAATTAAATCGTTGAGACTTTAACCCTCACTAAATAACAGTAGTTAGAATAACTTCCTACAGTACATCTCCGAATGCTCAGGCTATGTGTTTTCTTACTAATAGAGCTGCCTTGTGACTTTTACGTTAGTAAGAGATTTCCAGGTTTCCATAGTCATTTCTTTCCTTTTTTAAGAACTGGCGCTGTATTAACAACGTCGCATTTTCGAGCATGTAGAGTAAAGCTGCTCTGGACAGAAACGCGGGGTTGAACAGTGGCGCTCCGAGTGAGTCCCTGCTTCACCCCTCAGCGCCTCCGTTTCTTCATCTGCAAAATGGGAATGACAACATCTCACAGAATTCAGGATTAAAGGAATGGCGAGAATTCCATCCTAGGTCTGGACCAGCACACTCCTTGGCCGTGCAGAGCTAAGCACTTAAGAGAAAGCTTCGTGGACCGCAGAGCGCTAAACACACAGCATCACGGCCGTGCAGGTCGAGGCTTGGTTTTGTTGCTACTTACCTTCCTCTCAGGGACACCAAACTCAGAGGATGTAGACTACGGTTATCCATCCCACTCGGATTTCCAGAGGTGATCCATGCACCTTCTTTCTGGAACTTTCTAGAGCTGGGTTGGACCTTGGAATTCTTGAGACCCACATCCAGGAGCACGCATGACTCAGAATCTTGTGCCTTCGAGCCGAGGCCGAGGTTCCCCACAGCTTGCTGCGGCCTGTATGCCCCGGGCCCCCTTCGCTGAGCGGACGCCTCGATGCTTGCTCGCTGCAGCGATGGAAGGTTCTGCCCTGTCGGTGACCTGAGGCCAGGACCCAGCCTCTGCTTCGAAGCCTGTAGGTCTGGCAGTGACGCAAGGGCTTAAGATGAGGTATTGCCACACCTGTCTTGCTCACCAGGATGTCGTGGGGATTAAGACACTAAGGCTTATATAGAGTGCCCTGATTCAGGATCGTGTCATTAGGGCTTTGTCCTCCCCTCAAAAACGTGTGTTTGCGTATTTGAGATCAGGTGAGAGTCAAGGTTCTCCCTCCAGGAAGCCTGAGTAAAAGGCCCCTCCCCCACACTCCCAGGGGTGCCCCGCCCTTGTCCCACCAGCATTGTCTGTGGGGCTGGCTCTTCTCCACCAGCTTCTTGGGAGCAGAAGCCATGGACTAGAGCAGGAAGTGTGCGTTGTAGCACCTGAATGAGTTCCTTGTCCCTTGTCACACATCATCCTACTTACTTCTCACAAAACCCTCTGCTCTGCCTTCATCTTCATAGAGGAAGAAGCCGGGGCACAGGAATTAAGTCTCCTGCCCGGAGCGTCCCAGCTGGGAGGCGTGAGCCCGGGTCTTTTCACTCTGGAGCCTGTACTTATGTCACCGGGCTGTCTGGCTCCTCTCAGAAGGGCTTTTTGGTTAATGCCTCTGTCCCCAGAGTTTATCCCGAGTGAGCTCAGACCTCTGTGTTTGACACAAGTCGCCCCTCTGAGATGGAGGTGCTGCCTGCTCTGCCGCCGAGCGGTGTGGTCAATCCCATCAGATGTTCTCAGAATGCTCTCATTTACCGACTAAAACCGCTGATGTCACCAGGAAGTCCTCCCCACCTCCCGTCCACTTCCCTCTCCCCCGCTTATTCACTGTCTGGCCATCGGTGCGAAAGCCTTTGTCCCAGGAGCCGGGAGAGGCCGGGCCCGGCAGTCACCGTGCGTGTGCCGTGGCCTGGAAGCCCTTCAGTGAGGGTCGTCCCAGCCGCCCTCTTGGAGTGGTGTGTCCACGTCACAGACTTTTCAGTGATGTCCTGTCAGCGCCATTTCCTTCTCACGTCCTCAGCTGTCTGCTTTCATGCTTAAAGAAAGAATTCACTTGGAGGCAGTAGGGTGTTCGCAGCTAGTCTAACCTTTCTCCAGCCCCTCTAGTCCTGACCCTAACCCAAAGCCCGGTCACCAGGGCACGGCGTGCCTGGGCCAGACCACCGCGATTCCTTCGCCATGCGGTCGCCTTTCTGGAATCACGTTCAAACACAGGTACCTGACCATCAAGGGCACCTTTTAGTATTTTAAAGATAAATATTGTCAGCAAGCATATTATCCATTACAGTGATTGGCGTCCCTCTAACAACGTCGCCTTGACCCAGAGAGCAAGGCTGCGAGAAGGCCTCGTTTACATGTTGACCCATTGGGCGTCCTGCTGCTGGACACGTGACCACGCCTGTGGTCAGCTGTCTTCGCCTTCTGGTGTCTATATTTTGTCTCGTATTTGTTATTTTTGATCTTGTTTTGTATTTGTTATTTTTGATCTCAGTGTACCTGTGCTTTTTGGAGAGTTGTCTCAGATCACTGGGCCAGAGCTCGGTGTGGGCAGAGGCTGTACTTGTGTTTCACAGTTGGATGCCTAGACCCCAGCACGGAACCCGTCACGCGGAGGGGCCAGACGAATGCGTGAGCGTGCGCGTCTGTGTGGGCGGCGTGCAGACAGAGACCATCAGCTTTACACTCTGTTTGAGGGGCGGTGATCAGGGAACAGATGGCAGTCGTGGGAGATCATGCAGGGAACAAAGACTAGGGAGCTGTGTGTTGCCTGTAGCTCTGGGGAGCAGGGATTCTCCCCCACTGTCCATCGGAGGGAGCAGAGGCTCAGAAAGGTGCGTGAGCTGCCTGGTAAAGGGAGACCTCATAACCAGCAAGGAGACGGTAAAGACAGAATTCAGACCTAGGTCAGCTTGACTGCACACGTTGGCCGTTCTACTCAACCTAAGTCTGGTTCATGCTGAGAAGAAATCAGGTGACTTCATCCAACCTGCTGCCTTCAGAGGAGACCACATCTAACCAGAGCCGTGGCTGTCAGTTCCCCCGGTGGCTGACTCACGCGCTGAAGTCTTCAGCTGCCGCAGACGGCCCTGTCAGCCCACTCAGTGTCCCCACGGGGGGGGGACCGCTGGGCGCTTCAGAGGGAGCACGTGCCCCCTGGGACTCCCGACTCCCTCCCCAACCCGGTTTTCCAGTTGTTCCCCGTAGAGATCCACCGCCCATCGGCTCAGGCCAAACTCTGAATGAACCACTTCTCTCCACATCTGACCCATCAGCAGATCTAGACGTTCTGCTTCCGGTTCTGTCCCGGAGCAGGTGTCCGCTCCCAGCCTCATCCGAGCTGCCCTCTCTCTCCCGGGCCGGTGCAGGACCCCACGCTCTTCCCCGTTTCCACTCTGCCTGTCTTCTCCATCAAGCAGCCGGAACCATGTATTCAAAATGTAAACCAAGTCACCTCCCCACAAATCATAAGCCCTCCAGTGTTTTCCCTTCATATTTAAAGAAAACCCAAAGCCCCACTCACCCTCCCACCTCCTTTCCAAGTGTGTCCCCTCTCGCCCTGGGCGTTAGAGCCACCCTGACCTTGCACTTACTCCAGGCCACCAAGCTGCCACCTCGCCAGGGCCCCACGCAGCCCCTGTTCTAGGTGAGACCTCCTCAGTGAGGCCTGTCCTGACCCCACATACCCGAGCCTCAGCCCACCCTCCCTCTGCTTCCTTGTCTTCGTAGCACTGAACGCAAGGGGAACTTGCACTTTGCATCTGTCTGGTGACGCGGAGATTATCCGTGTCCCCCATCGGAAAGGGAGGGCGGGGAAGGGGGCACTGCTCTGGCATTGCCTCTGCCCCTGCACTGCGCGGGGCCCGCCTCGGGTGGGCAGGCTGCGAACAGATGAGCGCGCGTGCATCGGTCCTGGTTTTTACAACGTGAGTCTCCCGTTGGCACAATGCCTCCACCTGAATGCCTTCTGTGAGAGAAGTGCGTGCAGGTGAAGTGGCCTGACTTGCCTTTCTCATCCCGCACAGTTGCCCCAAAATTGGCTGCAGTCACACGGACGTGAGAATGTCTGACCTCGTCCAGGACGAAGCACTGAGAAGGGCGATCGAAAGCCACAAGAAGAAGCATCGTTCGTCAGAGTAGACAAAGCCAGCGCCTGCGGGAAGCGCTCAGCCTACCTCCTGCCCCAGCCACCTGTGCGGAGCTGTACCCGCCGAAGCACCAGGATTGGCCGCACAGCTCACTTCGGGGTAAAACTTGAAGGTTTTAAGTGTCATTGAAAGCATTTTTTCTATGTTACAATAAAAAATTCAAGGAAATTCTATTGTTTATTTTTAAGTATTCTGTGATTTTAAATAAAACTCTGACTATCTGCAGTGTGTTTTGTCTGTCCACCTCCCGTGGCACAGGCTGGGTGGTGCCGGGCCTTTCTGTTTTTAATACTTAAGACTGTTTTGTATAGTTTTATCTAAACAATGTCTTTCCAGGGATATTTGGAATGGAAATTTGCAAGCATTTTCTATCCGTAAGCAATAGCATGAGGTTATAAGGCAAAGCCAGTGTACTTACCTATATTTACTTTGTATGTTGGCAGTTCCAAATGCTTTTCTTTGTCACTCCGACTGGCACAGAATGCTCCCGGAGCAGGCTTATCGGTGCCGTGATAATTGGTGCCGTGATAACTGCCGCCCACAGTGGAAACTGCTGCAGCCCTCCCAGAGCCTAGAGTGGTGTCCGTGGGAAGCGGCCCCATCCTGGCCGTCCCCCACCTTGCGTGGTGGCTCTCTATGAGTGGCTTACCCGCCCTTGGCCCTGGGTCTTCAGCCACAAAATGAAGACGTTGAGCGTGACGTTCTCAAACGGCCCTTTAGCCCCGAGTGTCTGTGGACGTAGAACCAGCAGCGTCTTAAAATTGAATATCATTGATTATATTCTAATTGTGTAAAGAGTGCTAGTCTGTTAACAGCCTCCACAACAAACTTTTATGAACTAGAATAGTTAATGAAATCAGGCGAAGCACACCCTGACCGCACTAGGAAACCAAGGATAGCTAATGATGGCTAACCTTTATTGAGCACTAACTGTGTACCAGGTGCTATTCCAAAGTGCTTTACATATCCATCACTCCTGTCATCATCACAGTCTGATGAGAGAGCTATAGTTGTTATTCTCACTTTACAAATTAGTAAAACAAGGCACGGAGAGGTAAAGTAACCCATAGAAGTTCATAGAGCTAGTTAGTGGCTGAGCTGGTATAGTCGGTTGTCTGGTGTCAGGATCTGGATTCTTAATCCCACACTTGCCTCTCCCCCTCCCACCCTCATTTCTTTAGAATCTAAGAATATATTCAAAGTCCACATTTAAAACCCAGACCTTTTGGTCTACGGCCATGCTACCCTGAACAAGCCCGATCCCGTCTGATCTCAGAAGCTAAGCGGTGTCGGGCCTGGTCAGTACTTGGATGGGAGACCACCTAGGAAGATTAGGTGCTGTAGGCATAAAAAATAAGAGATTATAAGCTGACAAAGTTCTTGCAATCTGCGAGGTCAACCAAGGCTTACCTCCCTTAAAATAAATAAATAAAAACCGAACCTTCTGTAAATATACGTGTGTGCAAAAACCGACATCTAAGAGGCAGTGATGCCCATGAAAGAATAATGTATTTGGGTTTAAAAGCATTGTCTTAAAACAGCAGAATTAATTGGAAAATATTTTCATGGAATTCAGAGAGTGGTATGCTACAAACTGAGTGATTCTGAATTTCTTAAGATGCTTTATCTAAATCAGACTTCCTGAGGAAATGACTATGTTTAAGCCAGAACAAACATACTTTTCATGGAATGTGGTTCTTTTGTGAAATACTTTGTTTCCTAAACAGATAGAGATGAGTGTGACATGCTTGCCCAAGATTCAAGCTGCCTTTTTCCCAACTCCTTCTAAAGAGAATCCTAAGATATTAGTGTAAATACCAATATCTGTGAGAAAATGCAAAATGACACTATTCCACTGTGGAAAAGGGGTAATATTTGTGTCTTGTGAAGCTTTTTTTTTCCTTTAGTCTTCAGATACTGTATTTTGTATATTTGGCCAATTAAAGAATTCGAAGTTTTATATCAAATTTATGTGCATCTTTGAAGATTTATCATTTGGTTCTCATGATCAATCTGGCGTATGTGTTACATTTCTGTTATGCGAGTTTTCCCCAAAAAGTGAAAACTTTTCTCCAAACGAAGTCATATTTTTCTGACCGAGAGACTCAGTAACATAAGACAGACGGAAGGGGAGCAGCGCTAGTCAAGGGGAGGGCCGGGAGGGGGTCCCCTCCTTCCCGGGGCAGCCCCGCAGTCCTGTCCTGTCTGAGGTCGCCCAGGGCCCCACGAGTGACATCTGAACCTGCACTACACACAGTAGCTACATCACTTTTTTTTTTCAGATGCAACTGATTTAAGACTTGGACAACGGTGCGAACGTGGCATTTTTCAAAAACGCTCGTTGCTTAAGAAGCTGCCAGTTGACTGAGTGTAAAACGTGACCCCAAACTCCAAAGGAGTTTCTTTCTTACCTCACGTAGAGCCTCAGGCACGTGCGTCCAGCCTGAAGTGACTCCTGCAGCCAGGCTGCCCCCTGAACTCTCCCCAGCTGAAGTTGTATGTGAGGAGAGAAATTACAGGCCTCAGACGAACCAAGGCCACCAGGAACTGGTGCAGGCTACCCACCAGGCTCAGGTCTAAGTGCCTTACATGTGTCACCTAAGTGAATCCTCCCCACAACCCTAGAAGGTCGTGCTTCTCACCCCCATTTTACAGATGAAGAAACAGGCTCAGAGTCATCAAGTCGTTTGCCTGAGGTCACTCGCAGGGGCGTGGCAGAGCCCGTAGTGGAAGGGGACGGTGAGCTCAGAGGGAGCATGCTGACCCACGAGGGTCTGGGACCTTAGAGGACACAAATGTCCCTCTACCCCATCATCCTTATTTCTGTTGCCGAGACCACCGTTTCCCAGGCTTGCAGGCCCGTCATCCATGCACTTAGCACAGCCCAGGGCTTCTCCTTTCTCTGCTTCCCTCTACACACACACACACACACACACACACACACCTGCGTCCAGCCCCTCCTCCTGGCTTTGCACTTAGACTATGCCCTAACTGCCAAGCTGCTCTCCAACCCCTAATCCCCCCTTCCTACATTAACCTACTGGAATACTGACTGGGTGACTCCACATCCTACTTGAAAACATTCCTTTTCCCACAGAATGAAGGTAAGGCTGGGATTCGGGATTCTACCACAGACCAGCCCCACGGCCAGCTCTTCCACGCGACCCTATGTCCCCAGCACTTCGGTTCACCTCCTGCCTATATGGCAAGGTTTCCTCTGGGAGGAGCTAAGCTAACCCTCAGTACTCCCGATGACATACACACATGACCTTGGTAAAGTCATTTCACTGCCTCACGCCTCAGGTTTTACAAATAAACTAAAAGATATGGACTTCTCTCCAAGGTTTTTTTAAACTCTAAGATTCCCTGTCGTATTTTCAGAATGGTTCCTGTGGGAAGTACTTGGCCATTGAAGGAAAACAGAATGACATGAAAATTAGTATACATTTGAACCAAATGTATATATTGCATCTTCAACTAGTAATTCAACAAATACTTTTTAAGGCCCACTTTATGCCGTGTTTTATGCTAGTCCCTTTGGATACAAAAATCTTCCCTTTCCTCTGGAGGGCTTCTTGTCTAGTTGGGGCAGACAGATACGTAAAAAAAAATAAATTCCAGACACAAAAGGTTATGTGAGTGCCATGTATAACACAAAGAAAAGAAATCCTGGGAAATTATCGAATAAACAAAAGTTGTTTTAGTAAATTAGGCAACAGGATTCAAAACAAGTTAATAAAATGTCTTTGAAACCTTCTGACTGAGAGATAGGGGTAAATCATGAGGGTTGATTACCCAATGCACTGGACATTAATGCTTTGGAAATCTGCCTTCTAGCTTGTGTCAAACTTTGTGGAAAGGGGTAACTATTCTGAAAAGAAGGAAGTTAAAATGGAGGGGACTTGGAACTCTCATACATGGCTTGTGGAAATGCAAATTGGTGCAACCACTTAGAAAAGTTTGTCTTTAAAAAAATAAAAAAATAAATAAATAAATAAATATAAATTTCCCACACAACTCAGCAATTCCACTCCTACATATGTACCCAAAAGAAGTGAGGACATACGTTTACACAAAGACTTGTGTATGAAAGTTCGTAAGTAACATGATTTATAATATCAACAAAAGTGAGAACAATCTGAATGTCCAGTTGGCAAAGGGAAAACAATGAAAGTAGTGGATCCAGACCATGGGATACTGCTTGGCAATAAAAAGGAGTGAGGTGCTTATCGGTACATGCTACAGCATGGCTGAACGTGACACACTTATGTGAAATGTCCAGAAAAGACAAATCTGTAGCATGGAAAGTAGGTTAGCATGGCCTGGGGCTGGGGGTGAGAACGGCGAGGAGCTTCCAACAAGGGATCACTTGGAAGGGAAGGAAAGGTTCTGAAACTGGATTGTGGAGGTCGCACAACTGTAGATTTACTGAAAGTCCCTGAACCCAACACTTAACGCAGGTGAATTGTATGGACCATGAATGATACAAACAAATAGGCCAAGAGGGGATGGTCTTCTTCCTCTCAGTCATTTGCAATATGTGAGAATCTATAAGAGCTTTTGGTGCCCAGAACTCAGCTGGTACCCACGCCTCTAGCAATCTTCTAACGGGAGTTTTTGAGTCTTAATTGTAAAGATGAGAGTGAAATAATTTCATTCAAGCCTCAAGAAATCCAGGACTAAAAGAAGCAGTTACTAAAAATGAAAACTGTTACGTGTTAATAAGTGGATAAAATGGATAAAATCAAGTAGCGATTGATAACAATAAGGAACTTAACTTTACCTATTTCTATTTTTTGTCTTCCAAGTATATACTTACCTTCTATGCCATAATCACTAACAATTATCAATAGTTCTAATTCGCTACTTTTTAAAAAAGTATAAAGAATTGAAAACCCTGGGCAGTTCTCTTCTCTGTTCACCCTGCCACTCAGAAGGATGAAATTCAGTCCCTAAAGGTGACCTGGTGGGCAGAATATATGACAAGATCATAAATATCTGTGACCACAGAAAGAAACATTTAGTGGGGATTTTTTAATTTTTTTATGAGCAAATACAGAATTGGTTTTCAAACAAAAACAAAAACAAAAAGCAAGTTACATTTATAAAAGGAAGCCACTCACAGGCCATCCTCTGTCATAAACGGAATGTAAACCAAAAATGCAGTGCTGGTAAGAAAGAGTCAGATGCTGCTGAAATGCACAGGAAATAGTGTCCCTCCGAGTCAGGGAGACGGCCACCAGGCTTTGCGTGGGGCCCCGCGCTGAGCTGTCAGCCTGGTTATGGTCACCACAGGTCACAAGGAACACGGAAACTCTGATTAGCACAGAGAACAGTAAAAACAAGGCCAAGGATGATGAAACATGGACACAGTCCTGAAAAGAAATGGGATGTTTTTGCCCACAGACGAAAAAACTGAGGCTTCTGTTTTATACAAAACTTGGGACTCTGGGAGGAAGGTGCTATAAGGCAATTAACAAGTACCACGAGAGGGCCGACTAAAGGTGCTTTGATGCTCAGAAGAAAAAATGACTGTTAGCATCTTGGCTCAAGGACTCTAACCCAGGAACCGGTAGATCCCCAAGGGGTTGTGGATAAAATTTGGAAGGTTTATGAATTAGTAGGGGCGGGGGGAATTACATCTGTATACTTTTACTAACCTCTCATTGGAACTTAGCCTTTCCTACCTACAATTACAAATGTCAGCAATGGATTCCAGTAGAATTAGCAGTACCTGTGATTTCATCACCAAAAAAGAATGATAAATATTTTCATATCGCATTTCTTTTCCAATAACGATAAATTAGACTTACCTCGTCTTTTAAAGTACAGTACTTAGCTTCTGGCAACGATGGACTAAGAAAAGTTGAATTTATCCTCTTGCCTTTGACAACTAAAAGTCTGGACAACATATATGAAACAGTAGTTTTCAGACACTGGACAATATGACAGGGACACGGCCCTTGTTTGCTGCCTGGAGAGCTCCAGGCCACCGGAGAGAGGTGGGGGACACAGGTCTACCTGTGTGGAGAAGCTGAAGATTCAGGGAGTCCAAGGAGCTAGAATCTGCAGGGTATAGGGCCGAGGAGGACAGAGCTGCTCAGGCAACAAGCTCTGGAGATGTGCAAAGGGTCCCCCTCAAGTCTTCAGCTGAGTCATCATCAGCCATGCCTGAGGAAACTACCTGAAGCCCGGAAAGAACCTTCCCGAGGGTCAGAGGGAACCAAAACCGGAAGTCACACCGGCTTCAAAATGTTCCTTCTCCCATCAGCCAGCGTGGAGCGAAGTTAGCCCCAGACAAAGGGATGAGCTCGTCCCGCTTAGCAATGCTTGCAAGCGAGCCTCAAAAGCAACGGTGGGCAAACGTGTGTGTGAAGGGCCAGACAGTGAATATTCTCAGCTTTACAGGACATATGGTCTCTGTCACAGTGACTCGGTTCTGCCATGGTAACGTGAAAGCAGCCGTGGACAATATGGAAATGATTGATAGTGGCTATGTGCCAATGAAACTTTGATTTACATACACTGAAGTTTTAATTTAATATCATTTTCACATGCCACAAAATATTCTTTGGATTTTTTTTTTTAATCGTTTGAAAATGTAAAAACCATCCTGAGCTCATGAGCAATACAAAAACAGATAGGGAGCTGGATTTGGCCCCTGGGCCGTAATTTGCTTACCTCTGATCAAAAAGATTGCTCTGTCTCTAATTAACTGTGTCCCAGGACAATTTAACTGTGTCCTAAATTTAACTGTGTCCCAAAATATTTAAAAGAATCCCCAAAATAAATTAATTAATAAAAGAAATCTAGCCCCTAACAATGTCAAATTTACAATGTCTGGCATCCAATCAAAAAGTTCTGAGCATATAAAAAAGTGGGAAAATATGATCTATAATGAGGAGAGAAATTATTCAACGGAAGTAGACTCAGAAATGACACTGCTGATGGAATTAGTACAGCAGGATATTAAAACAGCTATTGAAAATATACTCCATGTGTCCAAAGAGATAGAGGAAATCACGGGATGCTGTGGAGAGACATGGAAGATGTGAAAATGGCTCAAGTCAAATTTCTAGAAAGATCATGTAGATTGGCAATGAAAACTACACTGGATAGGGTTAACAGCAGATTAGACACTGCTGTAGAAATAACAGTGAACTTGAAGATACAGCACTAGAAACTAAATGAACTGAAAACACAGGAAGAAAAAGGGTACAGAGAAAAATAACATTCACACACACACACACACACACACACACACACACACACACACACACGAAACAGTAGACAGCATCGGTGAGCTGTGGGACTGTGTTAAGCAGGCTAACACACATGTATTGGGGGTCCCCAAAGGAAATAAGACAGAGGAAGACAAAGAAAAAGATTCGAAGAAATGAAATACAGTATGTATTAAACCTGCTGTTAGATCTTATTTGTGTTGCTAAAGAAGCATATCTACTAGATCACACATTTTCAAAAAGTTTCAATAATGATTTCCAATATAATTGGTTTCCTTTGTCATCTTAGCTTTTAAAAGCACTGATCTGAAAGCGGGTGTAACACTTTGTCAGACTGCCTAAGGGTCCAGGGTACCATGGAGGTTGGGATCTCAGGTGGTACTGGTACCCCCTGAGGTGTGGGCCTCTGCCACGGTTCTAGGGCATTCTCTGTCAAGGTCCACTGTGATCCATACATCTTCAGCACCTAACACAGAGCCTGGCACCTCAAAGTTGTCCACTGATTGTTTGATAAAGAAGGCATTAAAAAAATGTTCTCTGTGTCCTTTGAAGATTAAACAAGAAATAGGAATAAATTAGGAATAAATAGGAATAAATGCTGAGAAGGTTTTCCCCGACCGATGGGATTAGCCATCTGTCAGTTCACCCACCCTGTTTTGTATACATTGTCCCATCAGTCCTCTCTACAGCCCTGGTCTTGGTGAAGAAGCTGGGGCCAAAAAAACAAATATTTACCCAAGTCTCTGAGTTTGTGAGCAATGGGACCAGACCCCCCCAAAACAAGTCCCCCCAGGGCTGTGGCTGGTCAGGAAAAGACTTCATGCCAACCAAATCCTGGGCCAGACTGTGAAGCAATCGTGTGACATCCTTGAGGGAACCCCTGCCTTAGCAGGATCTTAGGGGGGCCCCAGGCTCTTCTATCCCTTGGGTCTAATTCCCTTTCATTAAGGGAATTAGTGAGCTCATATGTGGGCACTGGGGTGTGGCAGTTAGGCAAACAAAGATATCATGAGAGGATGTCCCAGCTCCTGGCCCTGCCCTAGCTACTCACAGCCTGTCACCTCTGTCTTCAAAGCCTCCCTCGGGGCCTCTTTCTCGACTCTGTTGATAAGCAGTAGAGGGCGGGGCTCGGGAGGCTCCCTTTGCTTTAGGCAGCACCTCAGAGTCACACTCCCAAAGATCCCCAGTGCTTGCTGCCTGCATCTGATTTCTGATACCCAAGACAAGTAAGTCCCTCACCTCACCGTAATGAAAGACAACATGCTACATCATTAAAACGATTCTTCTGCGAAATTCAGGAGTCATACTGTGAGTGAGTAATTCAAGGTTGGTCAGAAGACAATACAGCAACCCTGTGGAATCTTCAGGATCAGGGGGTATCCAGCTTCAGCCCCCTGAGTTGAGCGGTGGTGATGAGACCTTCCTTGCTATTTCCTGCTGTCCTACTGCCCTGGGTACTTTCTACCTCGTGACTTACTGTGGATGTCTCATTGTTAAATGCAGATGCCAGGCCTCGTTCCAGATAGACTAAGCCAGAATCCCGGGAGGCAGGCCCAGGAACATGCATTTTAACCAGTGTCCCCGCTGATCGTGAGTCTCGCTCCGTGTGAGGACTATGTATGCACTTGGCACGCAGGGAAAAGGCCCGATGAATTACGCACTGGGCTGAGAAAGCCAAAAAGAACAACATCCACAGACGCACTAGAACTATAGCTATTAAAGCATCACATTCTTATGTCAAAAGTTCAAAAAACAAACAAACAAAAAACTCTTTTGATGAGGAGAAAGCCTGATGGCCCACTTCGTCCCGAGTCCACTCATCACTCCCTCCCTTCTGCCTTTGTGGACGTCACTACACAGGTGGTTTCTAATTGCCCCACTTGGTGACATCTGTTCACCTCGATCTCCCAGGGTCCCATGATGGTAAAGCATCGATTAAGACAAAACAAATGACAAAACCTCCCTCAGTCTACTTTTCTCTATCAGTTTAAGCTTACACATGTTGGAGGCTTGGAGGTGGACGAACACGACTCCGGAGAGACGGACGGAGGGAGAGAGATAGATCTCTAGCCACCCCTCCAGCGGGATCCAGGCTCAGTCAATATTTTTGGCATGGATACTGGGTTCTTCAAAAAAACAGTGTTTCCCAAACTCCAACTGTTCAAACTCCTCTGTGAGAGTTTTGCCATATCCACTTGTGGACTGTATTATTATTTGCTTTTTTTTCTTTTTTGACCTGAATCGAGTCAATTTAAAAACTGTTTCTCCTTCTCCTGCAGAATAATATATATGAAATTACTGATTTGATGGGCTAAGTATATTTTAAAACATTTTAAAGTTAATACATAAATTCTTAAAATAAACAGAAATAGGTGTCTTAAGGTACCTACAATCATCCTGGGTGGCCCTCTGGGAAACTCTGGCATAGAGCAGCGCTAGGGGCCCAGGCCAGTGCCCAAAGCCTTCCCACAAGAACCTCCCTCCAAACGCTGCCAGCTTTGAAATAAAGAAGTCCCTTGAGAGTAGGTTGACACCAGCATGAAGCTTTGGCTATTAATCATCAAGGCGTACCACCCACCCACTGTGGCTGGGAATTCAGCATGGACTGGCAGAAAGGACAGGCAGCAGGGGGGAAATTGGAGGGGGGGAGGTAGGTGGCTGACCAATGGGTCTGAGTTTCACATGAGAAGTGCAAGCTGGGGAACGTGGCTTTTCTGGGCCTCTGGGCGGCCCGTGCTGGCTCACACCCACACAGCTCAGCCAGGCATTCCCATTTCTCCCCGAGTCAGTAATCATGAGCTTACCAGCAAATCCCATCTGTTTCCTTGAGGCAGGTGACATCCCTGCCAATCATGGGAGCTGAGCAGGGAGAAGCCAGCTCCTGGCACTCTGGAGCACTTGCAATCAGCAAATCGATTTTTCCTGTGGGCCTGCGTTTGCCTCCGAGGCAATGCTCTGCATCTAACCGCATGTCAGAGTTGGCATTTAATGCCGGCCAAGGAATACCAGCTTCCTACCGCATGCAGCCGAAGGTGAGGCGGCAGCCGGCTGGCGGCTGACGGTTCGGCCACGTGGACACTGTACCACGGGCATGAAAGGGGCTGCCACGGAGGGTGCGTATCAAGTCACAGATGAGAGCCCCGCTTTGGCTGCCGGGAGAGCCGTGAGCGATTGCAACATGTTTTTAGCTGACCTCAGCTCTGCAGAGCCAGGCTCTCAGGGAGCAAGGCTGAGGGGACTCAGGCGCCCTTGAGCATTTTTCCCAGAACGGCTGGGTATGTCAGAAGACCCAAGTTCCAATTTCACTCTCTCTCTTACTAGCTCTGTGTCCTGAGATGACCCCGTGAACCCATCTGCCTCTCAGTGACTTCACCTGTGCCAAGCTGCTGTTCCCCCGACCTCCACATGCCTCTTGGGGATCCAATGGGATGTGACGGGTCGAATGAATCAAGTACTGATGGGGAGAAGCCTGGCTGGACGCTCGGGGAGCCCAGGACACCTCAGGCCCTATGGCTGCTTTCAAGGCGGCTCCAGTGTATTTGAATGAATGTGAATGCACGAAAATCAAACAATGCAAAGTGCCAGCCAGACTGGCGTTAACAGGTTACCTTGGGCGTGGGCAGGGGTGAGGAAGGACCGGATTTGAAGGTGGGGTAGCTAATTTTTCTCCAATACATATTCATGTCTTTACAATAAACTTAATCTTTTTCAAAGATAATTAGAGAGAGAGAGCTGCCTTGTGCAATCAGATCCATGAGGCAGACAGAGTCCCTCGGGAGGCAGACGTGAGAAAGTCCCACAGGCTGAGAGTCGTCAGGAAAGACTATATATGCACCAGGGAGGCCTGACTTGGGCGATGAAGAAGGGACCGATATGGGCAGGTGGGAGGGAGCAAAGCCATCCTCTCAGGGGACCCGCGTGAGCAAGTGCCGGACGGCTGGACCTCAGAGTGGCAGGAGCGAAGGAGAGAGGAGGCCGGGCGGATAAGCGCCCAGGCTCACACTGGGCCCTCGAGCACACGGACGGACCCATCCCGTTCCAGGTCAATATGTACCTACTGTCTGAGCACGCAAGGTCTGTAGCGAGTACTAGAAACGTCAGCACTTGGTTCGTTTAAGAGACAACAAAGAAAGAAAGCTCTCAGGTTTAAAGAGGTCGGTGGGGCGGGGGTGGGGGTGGGGAGCCAAAACCATAAGCAAAAAGACCCAGGGAGAGTTAAACCACAGGAGATGTAGACAGAAGCTGTGCTGAGGGATTTAATAAAATTTCCATCTCTAAAGTGCCCTGGGTGGGGTCTGGGAAGTGAAAGATAGAGTCATTTGTATCATCCTTTTCTCCCCCAAGGAAACCAGCCGACAGCCACTCAAAACGTGGGCTCTGGCTGCCGGAGGAAGCGGTGAGGCAGCCACACCTACAGCTCGTGATAAAATCTGAGACCAGACCATGAGCTGTGCTGTGCAGGGGACTCGCTTGCAGCTCAAGACGGATGCTGGCCCGACCCACGGCTTCCCTGCTCTCCGCCTACCAGTCTCTCCCAAACGTCCAGGGGACGGACAGGGGCCTCGGGGCCGGCACCCTGGGCTGGCGTCCCCCCAAAGCCTGGAGACAGGCCGTGGGATCTGGACCGAGTCCTTGACCTCACTCAGCCTCAGGTTCCCCCTCTGAGAGATGAAAGTGCGAGGACCCCTGGCCAGGAGGGTGACATGAGACGGGGCCCCTCGGTCAGGGGACGGCTCCCTGTCATGTCCGGGTTGTTTATTCACAGCACGCACAAGAGACGTGGACCCTGCCATGGCTGTGAGGGTGGGTTCCTAGGGAGAAAGATGCTTTCTCTGTCGCTTCCCCCTGCTGGCGGCCTCCTGTTTCTGGACACGTGGCTCTGAGGCGAGGTGTGGGAGGCGGGGCGGGATGCAGGAGTTACCAGGCTTCCGGGGCTGGCCACCCCACACAGGCTGTGGAAAAGGGCACCCCCATTTCCGACAGCTCTACCCAACAGCTCGCCCTACAGACTCGTGACCCACATCGGCGTGTTGGAGGTTTATGTCAATGACTTGGCAGAGGCCATCACTTTGCATTTGCAAATCTGTCCTCTGAACTGGAGCATGCTGTTGTCGGGATTCAGTGTTTGAAGTATGTGCGTGTGATGGGGTGGGGTGGGGGGTAAAAACACGGCCCAGGCTGTCATCTACGCTCGCTAATGCTAAAGCAGAGCTCCAGAGACAGCTCTGCAGTGGCAGCTGCAGATGGCGAACCTACGGGTCTGAACGCCGGCTCTGCCGCCGGCTAGCGCGGGCGTGTATTTGGAGCAAGTTTCTCTATGTCCCTCAGCCTCGGTTTGCTCATCTGTAAAGTGAGGGTCTTTGGGAAGATGAATCCGAGGACGAATGTGAAGTGTGGAGGCAGGGCCTGGCACGCCGTGCGTCTCCGTGTGAGGAGCTATGTCAGCAGCTTCATTCCATGAACCTTTATTGAGTACCTACCGTGTGCCCGGCTTCTGGGCTGGAGGGATACGGCAGCGGATGAAGCGGAAAAGGTGTGTGAAGAGGGAATGGACAATAAACAGGCAGAGAGCAAAATACCTGGGGTGTGCATGGTGACAAGGACCAGGCGGAAAAAATGGAGCCGGGCAGGTGGAAAGTGAAGTTGTAAATAGGATAGATAATTAGCAGAGGACTGGAGAATGGGCTATTTGAACAGACACCTTAGCCATGGGGATATGGGGGTGGGGATGGGGGGCTCTGTCTTGATCTTGTACCAGCTGTTTCTTTCTCAGGCCCTGTTCATTGTGCCAACTCTCCCTTTCCCCACTGCTCTGCCTTCGGGCCACACAGAATGCTCCACCCTCCCCAAAGCTCCGAGGCCTCCGCCTGCCCGTGGCCTCCGCCTGCCCGTGGCCTCCACGGGGGCCGCTCTCGGTCTGGACTCTTCCCTGAGTGCTCAGCAGCTCTCCTCGCCGGGCCAGCTCCTCATCCTTCAGGGCTCAGCTTAGCCGCCCGGCCCTCCACGGAGCCTCGCTGACCCTCCCTCCAAACCCCGCCCTGCAGTCACAGGAGGTGCTTGGTGTCTGGGTTCCCGCCGCTGTCTGGAGCACCCCCATTGCAACACAGAATGCAGGGGTCCCTCCGAGCAGGGACTGGTGCTGCATTGCCCACCGGGGCCTGAGCCACACGTATGTGTCAGAGGAGCAATGACAGCGGGAACATGTCTCCTGCCCTGGGCGTCCCCCCTCCTGCCTCTCTTGGGATCTCTGTCGTGACCACCCGGCTCCTGGTCCCAGGGACAACAGAGCCCTTTAAGCTTCTCCCTCTGGGGTCCCTTCCCCTTCCTCCAGAAACCTGCTGAGAAGGAAGAACCACCTTCCTGGTGGAGGCATGGGGGAGGGGGTCCTCCCTGGGGACGTCCCCAAGTCACCCGAAGGGTTCTCGCCACCTCTCCATCGCGTGTCACGAGAGGGGCGTGAAGAAACTCACCAAGTTCTAGAACGATCCTGTCTTTCGTTACTATCCGGGGGACCCCTGAGATGAGTGAAAATGGAAGCAAAAGTTCAGAAAAAGATCTAGTGAGAAAAAGTGAAAGAGGAAAGGAGCTGAGCCCCTGGCAGCCAAGAGCTGTCGTCCTTCTTCACCCTTTCCTCCGACATGTGCTGGGGACCCGCCCCGTGCCACCCTCTGCCACAGCACTGGGAGTGGAGAGATGGGGAAGTCCCTGTCCCCGCAGAGAGCTGAAGCATGGATCCATGCAGATGGATGCTGGTGCTGCTGAGTCTTGTGAAGGGCCCAGGAGAAGAGCTTCTACATGCAGATTTTTATTTTATTTATTTATTTTTTGCAGTGATATGCTTTTTTTCTGTGTCATGCCTGGCTGAGCCAATAGCGGACTTGTGGCCTCAGCCGGCGCTTCTGGAAGTGCAAGGTTCTAAGCTGGAAGGTCAGAGGCCTTATTCCGTGGAACAGTGAAGAGCCATCTTAGTCTGCACCGTGGCTGTGGGGGGCACCCCCCGCAGGCCTCTCCCAGCACCAAGCTGCCAGCAACACTGGCTGCTGGAGCTCACAGCTGGGTCACACGTGGGTGACAGGGATGCAGACAGCAATCTACCCTTTAGGGCCTCCTCAGCTCCAGAGCTGGCATGGGCTCCAGCCTCTGTTACCAACCTACTTCCTTCACCCCCCACCCCTCCACAAGCGATGCTCCTGATTGCACCCCCGACACACCTACGTGCAAATCTCCAACTCGGAAATGGATTCCAGGGAACCCGACACAAAAACGAAACCTGTTTCAGACGCTGTCCATCAGCTTCATAAGGGGTCCTGGACTGGCCTGGGAACCCCGACGATGGGCATCCTGAATGCCACACATGGACCTCTCACGGCCTCTGAGGACAGAGAGAATCAAGACCGTCACTGTTCCCTGGGGTACTTCAGGGTTTCCAGGCTGGAAACGTTCTCATTCTTTCTGGCATTGCTATCCGACGTCTGGCAGCCTTCACCATCTGGAAATTCTTCCTTGCTTCAAACCGGAATCCCCCCTTCTGTGAAGTCTCCCCATTTCCTCTCTCTTTTCCTCCATGGAGGCGTGTTCTTGCCAAGAAAGAAAGTTAAAAGGGAACAAAGACATATGGTTTTCTTATTAAGACCAAAGCTCACATTGTAGGAGAGTCAGAGGAAAGCCTTCAAATAAGGGCAACGGAAGTAGGAAGTACATGGGCCCGCCACCAACGTTTAAAACTGATTTTTATTTTCTAAAGTTACCAAAACAATAAGTCCTCCTTATTTGTCCAGTTTATTAAACTTCGGAGTGGTAGGAGTTTGCTGGAGGCCCCTCCCCAGAGGCGGCATAGTGCAGAGAGCCCAGGGTTTGGAGACTGACGCACGACGTTCCAAGCCTGCTCCTGCCACTCGCTAGCTGTGTGACCCTGCAGAAGGTTCTTCGCCTCAGAGCCTGTTTTTCTTATTGCACAATGAGGGACACCAGTGACCTGCCTGTGGCGCACGGTGATTGAGAGAGCTGGGCTGAGGACATGGAACCCTGTCGCAAGTGGACGTATCCAAGACTGAAATCCAGGACGATTTTCTGAGCAGCTACTCGGGACCAAGTCCTATTGTTTTGTTTGTTTGTTTGTTTGTTTGTTTGTTTGAGAAATTGACAGACCGATACTAAAATTCATATGGAGATGCAAAGGACCTAGAACAGCCAAACCATTTTGAAAAGGAAGGAAGTTGGAGGACTAATACCACCTGATTTCAAATCCTATTATAACCTTAAAACAGTCAGGACGGTGTGGTATCATTGGTGTTATGACAGACAAATGGATCGATGCAACAGAAGAGAGAGTCCAGAAAACAGACCTACATGTATATGGATAACAGATTTTTTTTACAAGGGTACAAAGGCAGTTCCGTCATTTCTACAAATAGTGCTGGACAGGTGGATATCCAAATGCTAAAAAATGAACTTGGAACATACACAGAAATGAACGTATACCATATCCCAAATTTAACTCAAGATGGATCATAGGTCTACATGCAAAACCTAAGAACTATAACAGTTCTAGAAAAAAATATGTGAAAGAAACCCTTTGTGACCTTGGGTTAGATGCAACTTCAAAAGTATAACCCATCAAGCAAATGAATACATTGAATTTCCTCAAAATTTTTTTTAAAAACTTCTGCTTTTTAGAAAATGACTGTTAAGAGGATGGTAAGCTAAGCTGCAGACTTGGAGAAAATAGTTGCACACCATATATCTGACACACAACTTGTGTCTAGAATATATAAAGAACTCTCGAAATTCAATAATAAGAAAGCTAACAATACAGGTATAAAGAAAATGGGTAAAAGACTTGAACAGACACTTCACGGAAGAGAAAAATAGGTGTCAGATGAGCACAATGAAAGATGCACAATGTCATTAGTTATTAGAGAAATGCAAATTAAAACCATAGTGAGATATTATATATACATATACATATATATGAGAATAGCTGTTATGGACTGAATATTTGTGTCCCTGCAAATTCATGTGTTGAAGACCTAAATCCCCAGTGTGATGGTATTTGGAGGTGAGGCCTTTGGGAGGTGATTAAGGTTAGGTGAGGTCATGGGAGTCGAGCCCCTGTGATGAAATTAGTGCCCTTTTCAGGGGAGGAAGAGACCAGAGCGCCCCAGGGTAGAGGCCCGGAGGCCTGTGTCGGGTGATGTCACAGGTGGGCTGACTCTCTGACTTCGAGCTGGCCCTATCCTTCACACCTGGCCTCTCAGACACTTCCCAGGGCCTGGAGCAGAGATGGCAGCAGGTGGGGGTTGGAAGCCTGAGTCTGAGCATCGATGTGACCTGACCACGACTTGCCCTCTGACCTTGAGCTGACCCCTGAATCTTTCTGGCACAACAGACATCTGATTCCATATTTCCACGAAGTGGAGTGGGTGTGTAGGGCTGGTGGCTAGCTGGTGGCCTCGAGTTCACCCCGCTGGTTCATGTGTGGGGTGTGCCACCTGCGAGCCTGGTTGGGTTTCTTGTAGGTTCCCACGGAGATCACCCTTTTGTGGGAGGTATCTGATGCTCCCTTTCTTCGCTGACCAGGCGACGACTCCACTCATCTTTCTGGAAGTCTCAGCCTTTAGCCCGAAGAATTACTCAGGGGAAGTCAGAGCTCATAATTATTTGACTAATCCTCATGTGGCAACACACTGGAGATTGTTTTTTTAGCATGAGTCAGGGCCTGATGGAGAGATTTTCTCCCTGCAGCCTTGCCCCGTCTGGGTCTGCAGGCTGGGAGCGGGCGCCTCGTTCCTGGGAGCCCACGGACGGGGAAATCTGGGTGGGATGGTACACAGCTGGGTCTCAGGACCCCTGAGAACCTACACAATGCCATGTATTAGTCTTCCAGGACTGCCGTAAATTTGTAAAACAGCACAAATTTATTCTCTCTGTTCAGGAGATCAAAAGTCCGAAATCAAGGTATCAGCAGGGTTCTAGGGAAGAATCCTGACTTGGCTTTTGCAGCTTCTGGCATTTCTTCCCTCCTTGCTAGATGCTTCTCTCATTTGTCTTTTCCTCTCATCCCATAGCTACTATACCATCCAGGCTCTCTCTTCTCTTGCTGGGACTCGTGCAGTAGTCTTCCAGCCTGCCTCAGTCTCCTGCCTTCATTTTCATCTCTTCCTCTCACTCTCTTTACTGCTCAAAGGGATTTTTTCTAACCCTCAGATTACCCTGTATCTTCCCTGCTTCAGATACATATCAAAAGGGCAAGTCCAGTCTCCTTGGCATGGTGGGATTTTTGTGTGTTTGTTTGTTTTTCTTCCTCCCTCCCTCCTTCCTTCCCTCCTTCCTTCCTTCCTGTCTTCCTTCCTGTCTTCCTTCCTTCCTTCCTTCCTTCCTTCCTTCCTTCCTTCCTTCCTTCCTTCCTTCCTTCTTCTTTCTTTCATTTTTTTTCCCTTGCTGTGGTGGGAGGCCCTGACCAGATGCTCAGCATCTTGTCCAGGTCTCTGCTCATATCTTTCACTCTGATAAGACCTTCAAACAGACTTTCCTCTGACCTTAAAATGCCTTTTCTTATGCTCATTGTGCAGCACCCAGTTCACCAGCCAGAATCTCCGGGAGGTCTCCAGCCCTGTCATGTGTCCTGAGCACCTGCCATGGCCATTGTACTTGTCACCATCAGCGTTATCCACTGACATGTCCAGGGCCTTCTTCAATAGAGTTAGTGCTCCTTTGGGGACCAAGATGGCATTTCCTCAACCTTTGTGGCCACTGTCACGCCCAGTACAAAGCTTTGCACATAGTAGGTGCTGGATAAAGTTTGTGGAGTGAATGGCTTACTAATGGTAAATCGTTCAGAGGCAGCAACTCTGTTTAATCATTGGCTTAATTCTTTTTTTTTTTTTTTTTTGGCATGTCTTAAAGTTGTGGGAATTTCGCTCCTGCATGCACAGTGGAGGGGCCTGAGAGAGCCTTCCTCAGGCACTTGTTCTCTGTACACTCGGGCAGGTCACCGAGTTTCTAGGGGGAGTCTCTGCTTCCTCACCTGAAGACTGGACAGTGTTCACTTCCTTCAACATAGTGGCCTTCCACGTGTTGAGTGCTGGGTTCGACAGCAGTAGAAGCTGCCAAAGGGAGTTTTAACGTGTTCGTCCCCATTTCTCTTCTCACCGGCAATGGGTGACAGTCCCCATAGTCCCATGCCTTCATCAGCGCTTGATGGTGTTAACCCACCCTTTCACTTTACTTAAAACATTCTGTAAAGGCAGCTTTAAAAAGGCATGATGTTTTCTCTCTATTTTTCCTAATACCCATGAAAACAGATGCATAGATATTAAAATGAAAATGATTTGTTCAAGGACCACCTCGAGTCAGGTGAAGCTGGCCTGGCGGGACACACATGTCCCCGCTGGAGACCCGCCCCTCACCAGGCTGTCCCTTCTCCTCTCTCTCCACAGAGCCCCTCAGGGTCTCAGCCCAGCCAGCTGGGAGCTGTCCTGCCTGGGGCCCCCTGCCATCCTTCTCTCACGCACCCTGCTCCGTTGCTTTGGCACCTTATGAACTTTTTAGGTGGGCCTTCTGCTTCCCATCAACCCCCTCGCTATTGTCACTGCCTCTGTGGGACCTCCCTCCTCCCCTGCTGTCTGGCTGACCTCCCACAAGAGCTCCTAAGGGACCTTCCTGCCTCCCAGAGTCCCATCTCCTTCCTGTCCATTCTCACGGAGCAGCCAGAGTTAGTCCTAGAATCACAGAGCTGGCCTCCACTCCTTCCGGCCTGTCCCGCAGGGCCCCTGGGACAAGGTCTCTCCACCTTATTCTGACACTTAAGCCCCTCCAAGTGTGGCCCCTATGTCCCTCCCCACACCAAACTACTCAGCATTCTGAGTCGAAGGTGCCTCGTCCGAGCCTCTGCTCAGTCTGAGCCCTTTGCCTGGAACACCCTTCCAGTCTCTGTTCAGCACCTGTACTGCAGCTCAGCTCTTACCTCCTCCAGGAAGCCTTCCCTGATCTCACCCCCATCTAAGCCCATCTCAGTTCGGTTTTTTAGGTGACTCCGCTCTGTTCTTGCACGGTCTTCTGCTCCTGTCCATGCTCTGCCGAGCTCAGCTGCCAATGGCTGCAGGGGGCTTGACCGTGTCCTGTTGATCTCTATACCCCAGAGTCTGGCTTGTCAGCTGCACAGAGCAATTATTTGAGCTGAGCTGAACCTTTCTCCTCCCCCGGGGATCTAAATTTTTTAAGGTCCCAAGGCTGCCGTGGCAGGAAACAGGTCCTCACCACTGAAGTACACTGGGGCCAGCTGGGAGGAATATGGTCTCCAGGGCGGGGTGGGGCTGGGGCATGAGAGAGTGTTGAGAGAACCTTCTCACATTCTTTGAATTGAGGGGAAATGGCTTCAGGCCCCTGTGGGAAATATGATTGGCATGCAGGATCCCGGCTGTTCCCCACCCCCACCTTCTGTCTCAGTTTACACAAGCCCAGTTCTGAGGGTTGGGGAGGGGGCAGGGCTGGACCCCATACTTCCCGATGGGTGCTCTGAGGAGTAAGAATCCTGATTGTCCATGTTGTCGTGGGAGAATGCCCACGATGCTTAGAGTATCGGTTCTACCTTTGAACTCCATCTCATCCACCGAGGGCATGTGTAGATGGCCAGGAGCAGGGCAGGGGACAGGGGTTTTGAGTCTGTCCCATGGTGGGATCAGCTCAGTCCCCACAATGCTCGATAAGGGACCTCGGGCAAATTAAATGTTAGCAGGGGTGGGTTCCTACCATGAGCGCCTCCTGGCCCAGAGTCCACCTGTGAGTGAAGGGCTAAGAACTCATCATATCTTTCCTCCCTTAATCCCCCACCAAGGAACCCTGGATGGGGGTGGGAGTGGGGTGATCTCTGGCTCATTTCAGGTTCAGGAAACCGAGTCAAAGAGATGTTAAATCAACTGCTTTGCTAGAAGGTGGCAGACGAGACAGGGCTGTTTGGCTTCGAAGCTGTGTTCTTTCTCTAATGCTCTCCCAAGAAACAGAGATAACATAAGGTTGTTTTTAAAAAAAACAACAGACCAGTGTACGTATATAACGAGAAACGGGAAGCAGGCTCTGATTTCCAAGAGCAGCATTAGTTATTCGCTCAGGCATCTGAAGGAACCACATAACCACCCCCCCCATCCCCAATTCACGTGTCCTGGGGCTCGGCAGGGGACATTCTCTCTCATGCCACTCAAGAAAGGCCCGCCCGCTGAGGCCCGCCCGCTTGCAGGTGCCACAGCAAGCTCTGATATTAAGGCCGGGGGCCGTCCTGGTGCCACCAGGGGCGTGCCATTTGGGATTCATGTGTCAGGGGCCCGGCCTGGCAGGCTTTCTCAGGGCCCCTGGGCCCCTCGTGAATCTGGCGCCCAAAGGGGAAGTCATTTCACTTCTCAGAGCCTGCGTCCCTGCATCTGTGAGAGGTGAACAGAGCGATCGGCAGCACTCGTGGGCGGTGGGGGCAGGTGTGGGCTCCAAGGCAGGAGGCATGGAAGAGACCTCTGCAGCCTGTCCAGGGGCCTAAATGGGGAGGGTTACAGGTGATGCAGCTGTCACCGTCGGAAGCCCTGAACGCGCTTCCTGGTTTCATGTGGCTTCCGCGAGTTTCCTGGGAGTCATGCGCCACTGAACTCAAGGTAGGACAAAGTACCGATGTCCTTATAGGGCATTCGAAACACAGTTAATTGACGAAATATGTAACTCATTCGAAGGACGCCCACCCCACCCTCTGTCACCCTGAATAACTAACTCCTAAGTGGCTGAGCAATGGCTGGGACTGTGAGCCCCTGGGGCCTGGGGGCGGGGCGGGGGGATGCCCTGTGCCCACTCAGTCACGACGAGCAAGACCGACTTCTCCATCCTGCCCACTCCTCTACTTCCAGGGGCCCACGGGAAGGGTCCAGTTCTCATTTCTTTGAAAATCAGACAATAAAAATGAATAGAATGATACATTACTCTGCAGTAACAAACCCAACCCATATTAAAGCGAAGTAGTCATAGAACACTGTTTTATTTATTTGTTTGTTTTATGGAGGAAGAGGCCCACGAAAGTCACAGACCCGGGGAGCCAGGCGTATCTTTATTTTGGTTGGGGCTTCTCAGCTGGTACAAGCACATTGCAAAAATGCCACAACCCTTCGCAGCGCTTTCTCGTGAAAGAGGCAGCGTCTGTGGACCCAGCCCTTGAATCTCACTTGCTCTGGACATTCGATGTGGCAGAAGTGACACTGGGTGAGTCCCAAGCCTCGGCCCCCGGAAGTCTCGTGGCTCCCACCCACTCGCTTTTAGAACCTT